>VZRF01005436.1:64019-127237 GCA_013396875.1 Vireo altiloquus | reverse complement strand
TGAGTCTGCCTTCCTGCACCAATATGGCCAGGTTTTTCAATACAGTATTTTACAGATCCTGTTTAGCCAGTGTTCTATTCCTGAAAATGTATAATAGAGCTACATCACTTGGCTGAATATTATCAAATGTAGTTACTTTTAATATTTATTATNCAGCAGCCTGAGGAGGACAACAGGATTCTCTTCAAGCAGGGATAGCCATCTTTCTCTGCAGAAACAGAAATAAAGCAGAACAGGAGACTTTATAAGTCACAGCCAGTAGATGAGTAATCAAAAAAAAACTATGTACAGTGGTAGACCTTTTTTTTTTAGTACATTAGTAGTCATATATGAATATGCAATTTTGGAAACCTTTTAACTACCAGAATCAGAATCTGTGGAATTGTTTGGAAATTCCTCTCTGGATTGATGCTTTTTCTTGTAGCCATTTTCTCATGGAGTCTTTCCTCATTCCACTAATTCTACCTGCATATCTCCTTCAGGATGTCTCAGTGCTTAGGCAAGAGAAGCAGAGCTGCTTCCCACTTCCAAGTGACCTTGTAAGAACCATTAGCTAGCCACGCAAGAGAGAAGATAAAAGAGCATCTGAACTACCTTAGGGTTTCTTGACACAAAAGGCCAAAAATAGATGCACTTCTTTTTCTAAATACCTGCATTTCCAGACTTGTTAACATGACTATACCTGCATTTCCAGACTTGTTAACATGACTATGCCTTTCAGGAAAAAATCACCTTCAGCTACAGGACCCCTCTATATCCTACATTTCCTTGGTACCTCAGAAAAGCAGCTAGTTCCAGAAAGGTACAGGAGCTGGGTGCATAAGGCTTACTGGGTGTTCTCTAAAGGATCTAAGCTCATGCCTACAACACAAGCCTGGGTATGAACCATGCAGAAATGGAGATGTTACCCAACCATACAAAGTCTGCCAGCTTTGTCTCTGCGAGATTGTCACATCACAGTCAGAGCAGAATGTACTGCCTTTCAGTTCTGGTGGTACTCCTTAAGAGACAAGATCAAGTTCACTAGGCTCTCTAGGCCTGTGCCACACCTTTACATTTCTTCTTGTAAATGTCCTGAGCAGTGATAGACTGCTAAAAAGAAACTTTCTCCAAAGGTCTCTAACCTCAGAATGCCCAGAAAGTGTGAGGTATATTCAGTGTGAAAAAGCCAGACTAGCACTGCTGTCGGCGCTACATAAAGGACATCGTTATCCGTGATAATGAACAGGGTAGAACAAAGCCCTCTTCTCCCACGAGGCAGCCACTGTGCAACCTTCAGCTCACACTTTATCACTCACTTGGGTACATCCAGCATAAAACATTGGTCTGAAAAAAAAAGACTAGCCTCAAATACAAAAGACAGCGTGGCCTAGAGTAACCTACGAGCATGTTGTTACAAAAGACAGTGTGTTAGTCAGGTCTCCCTAACATTTAGGACATGCAGTGTCTGTGTTAGATAATGTACAAACCTTTAGAACAAGAAAACATGTCATCAGGACCTAAGTAAACAGGGAATCAGAGCACACCCTGGCGATAGAAATTGGTCTTCAGGGCCAGGTTCGGTCTTGTGTTTCTGTTCAAAGGCAAAATGTGAACACATACAGATACAAAAACACATGCATAAATACAGGTTCAGAAAGACATCCAGGCTTATCTGACAGGAAAGATAAAGGTGAAAGTAAAAGGAAGAAGAGGGAGGGAGAAGAAGAATGATAGACACACATAAAGTTACACAAGGACAACACACCTCACGTAGATTGCTTTCTCTTTGTAGAAGACTTCAACTGAGGCAGTCTTACGGTTTGAGGATTGCCTTGAGTCTTCCTTTGCAATTGTCCTGAACTCCAAGTGTACAGGAATTTCTCTTCTCAAGGAAGTTGGAAAGGTAGACAAAGTGCCACATTATCCTTAGAGAACCAATACACCTCTCCCATAACGTAGATGAAGACAGTTCAGCAGACATTCGGGAAAATACTGTTGCTCTCACTGCGATGCTGGAGACTGATACATCAAATTATATGGAAATCCTTTCTGGGCATCTCTGAATTCTCCTAGATTGCATCCTAAAAGAAAGAAAGCAAAACATCAATATGTTGAGCTAAAAATTCTGGTTTGTTTTGGTGTGAGTCAGAGGTTTTCTGCAACAGTGACTTTCCCCATAAATAGAAAATTCTGGTTCAGTTCCATTACTGAGAAGATATCTAGGAGATTCAAAGCATCACAGAGATCCATGCATAGCAAGTGTGTTGAATTTCTGTGAAACAAACACCAGCTCCTTATGGTATGGTTAGTACTCTTTGCACCAGAGATTGACTTCGTGGTTTAGAAGATAGAATGAAGAATTTTATAAGGCCATTTTTACTGCAAGCAAAGTCTTCAGTACAAAGATAATGAATATGAGTATTTTTTAAAAAACAAAAAACAAAAAAGCAAAACAACAACAACAAACAAACAAACACCCCCCCCCCCCCAANNNCCCCAAAAAAAAAAAAAACCTAACTAACTAACAGGAAAAAAAAAACAACTACACAGAAAAAACACTCCATAATCACTTGGCAGCAGGAATTGAGTTTTGTGACATATTTCTGGAGATTTCAAAAAGGGAAAGTTATGCTTTATTCTTTAATTTTAGACAAGTACACATCAAATTTTTACCTTCAACTCCTGAAAAACATTTTACAAGGGGTTTAGGAAGATTAAATTCCTTGCAGATTACATTTAACATATATGCCAGCTCTGACAGCAACTTTGCTCTCTGCACTGGCTCCCCTTTATGTTAAGAAGCAATTTCCAAGGTCTTCCAGTACTGTGAGAAATTCAGTGCTAATTAATGCCTTTTAAAAGCTTAGTAGGTTTTCTATTTTTCAATTTCAGCTTTAAAACCACAGGAAAATTTTCTGTGTTGAAAAATCTATCCCGACACCAGGTCACAACTCTTCTGGAGGCATTAATAACGATCTGGAAGCCCAGCACATTTTATGCATTATACAGTCTAATGGAGATATATTAAAATCTCTTGTTAGACAGCTAGAATGCATTTGAGCTCTTAAAATTATGACACATTAATAAACACTGCAAGAGGGTGATGTATATATACTGCAGGATATACTCTGGTCTTTTTCCATCAAGGAAGGTGAAAAAAAACAGTGCAATTATTCAGAAAATGCTGTTTTCCTATCAACTATCTTTCAAAAAGAAAAAAAAAAGTTGTCTCTTATGTAGGGTTCCAAGCAACATGAAAATGTTCTGGCTTGCTGCAGCAAGCCAAATTTTTTCTGACTGAGCCAGTTCTGCTTGCTCTATTTGTTTTTGCATGAGTATGGCAATTCTTCAGACCTTTCATTTGCTTGTTACTCTGCTCTGTCTCTCTTACACAGCCTTATTTGTGTTCCCCACCTGGATTATGGATGCCTTATTCTGAGAAAAGGGCATTACTTATCTTGGGAACCCTTATTTGCAGAATGGCAGAATGTGGTGTTTTGGCAGCATTGCACAGAGAGGAGTCTGACAGTATGAGCTCTCTGTTCAGATCAAATCCAAATGTTTCATCAATTCTAAAATGAAATGCTGAGAATCTTCTTTTTGAGCAGAATCAAAATATTTTGACCCATCACTATCATTTGCTGTAGAATAATATTTCACAACATTGACATTTTCCACAGGTTTGCCATTTGCACAGAAGTGTAGCCTAGTAGAGATTTCTAGCACTTTCCAACACTCTTCCTTTCCTTAAAGCAGGGTCAGCTACACAAGCTTGCTAAGGTACTTCTCCAGTAAAAGGCTGAATGTCTTCAAGGACCTCCCCAGCTCTCCTGTGGGCTGCACAGCTGTCAAGGGAAAGAAGTCTTTCCACATGTCAGATGAAGGTTTCCAGTATATTTATGACCATCATCTTTTATTTTTTCACCATCCAGAAGAAGTCTGTCCCCATCTTCTCCCTATTTTTCCTGTGAGAATGGATCACACCCCACCACACACCACCCTGGCACAACTGGTAACATGCAAATGTGAGTGCAAACTGTGTGTGCACATGACACACTCAAAATCACCTAAAATTGCTTGTGCCCCAGCTGATAGTGCTGAAGAGGAGGATGACTATCAGACAGATCAAACCATAACCAGGAGGCTATCAAGCAACTTTTGAAGACAGGGAGAGTCAAACAGAAAAGCAGAAAAGGAACATGAAGTTGTGGTGATGGGGAGTGAGGTCAGAGCAGCAGTCAGGCCAAGTCTGGCTTTCCAAGGAACAGCACTGCTGGTGTCACACCGTCCATCACAGATGAAGGCATCTCCACAGCTGGAAGATCTCCCTCCCCACTGCCAGCAGCAACACTCCGGCTGGCTGGGCTCGATGGCGTGCAAGCCAAGCCCTGGGTATGCACAGGGACCGTGCGGCACATTTCCCACTAGAGCAGGATAAATGGACTTTGTGGAGCAGCCTAAGCACCCCTGAAGATTAAGTGTCTGTATCTCCTATGGCATAGAAAGAAAAATGCATGAAACTCACATGTTCGAAGTGCAGGAGGGAACTGCACGTAACTGTGTGAATGTGGAGGAGGTGAGGGCTTTTGGAGGTTCTTATTTTGGAGGCTGGAAAGTGTTTATTCACATTTAGTAGTTTATCTGTCGTGATGCTGATAACAGTATCATACACTCACAGGATGGCTGAGGTAGGAAGAGACCTCTGGAGATCATCTGGTCCAACTGCCTCTCCTCAAGCATGGCCAGGCAGAGTCAATTGCCCAGGACTATGTGAAGTGGCTTTTGAAGATTTCCAAGGAGACGGAATGCACAGTCTTTCTGTGTGACCTTTGCCAATGTTTTATCACCCCTACAGCGAAAAATTGTTTGCTGGTATTCAGTAGGAGCCTCCTGTGTTTCATTTAGTACCCATTGCCTCTCACTGGGCAACTGAAAAGAGCTTGGCTTTGCTGCTTTTCAGCCTCCCTTGAGGTCTCTGCGTGCATTGGTAAGATTCTCTCCTGAACCATGTCTTGTCCAAGCTGAACAGTCCCAGCTTTTTAAATCTTTCCTCACATGAGAAATGCCCCAGGCCCTTAATGCCATAGTGGTGCTTTGCTGGACGTCCCCCCAATATGCCCATGTCCCTCTTGTACTGGTGATTCCACAGCTGGAACCCAATTCCAGCACTGATGTAGTCTCAACAGTCCTGAGCCAGCTTCCTCAGTACTTGCAGGTGTATCACATTAGGGCTCATGGATTTCTCTGTGTCCAGTTTGGTTAAGTATTCCCTGACCTGATCACCTTTTCACATGTTCGTTCCTGTGGGGAGGTATGTTGCAAGCAACGTTGCCCCTGATAAGTTACATCTTGATTAATTACCAAAAAGAAGGAACAGCCATGCCCAAAGAAGATGGATGTTACAAAAGGGTGTGAGTTAGCTGGTCAGGAGGATCCAAGAAGAATCTTGGAAGAAGCAGATTAAGAAGAGGAATGAAAGCCCTCCTGGAGAAGCCCAGAGGAGAAGAAGACACAGAAACAGAGAAGAGAGTTGCTGCAGTAAAAGACCTGCTGCGAGGTCAATCTGGGTTTGAGGTAAATGGGAGCTTGCAGCCAGAATTCCTGCAACTGGACTGTCAGAATCAGGATGGCTAAGCCCTAAAGAGGAATAGAGTGGGACCCTCTTCACAGTGTTAAACGAGACTCTGTGTCTTGGCTCATTCCTACCCCTACCCCAAATGAAAAGATGATTGCAGCACCTAACAAAATGAGAAGTATTGCAACACTTTCCTCCAGACTTCACCTGGTCTCTGGGCCCTGGGATTCCTGAAGGTCAACCTTGACAGTAAAGTCTGAGGAAAAGAGGGCATTAAGTACTTGAGTTTTGCAATGTCCAATCTCAGCAGGGCTCCCACTTCATTCAGCACGGGGCCCACATTTTTATTGGCCTTCCCTCTGTCAATAAGTACTTATAAAAACCTTTACAGAAGATCCAGTCTGGATTCTGAATGTATCATTCCATCATTAATTATGTGTACTTAATAAATCAATAATCCACTTGGATTTTCTTTGATTAAAACTAAGGGAATTGACCAGTTTTCCATTGAGATATTTGTCCAGGCTGATGTAGAAGCAATACGAGCTCCCCTTCACACCCTCATCCACAGGCCTATCAGGAGCTTTTCTTTTTCTTCAGATATCTCTCTAAAAGATATCTGTCTAAAAGACTGTCATACTCTCAGTCCCCTACACTGACTTGCAATGGAAGTTATGAGACATCTTCCTATTTTTCTGCTGTTTGCCGGATAGTATTTACTAATGGATCTCTGCCCCTACACTTGGAAATCCATGTTACCAATCCTCCATATGATGTTCTGGCAATTTTAACTCCTGGGAATATGTGACTGCTGGCAGAGTGCATAGCAATCCTGAGTACTTCAGTATCTGCTCACTATTTTTGTCACTCTCTAGGAAGTGGTGCACTTAGCGTGTCTCATCTCAAAGAGGCAATTTTATTCTTCATAAGCCTCGAAGGTTTAAAGTGCATTTTACTCTGTCAGTATGAGGGTTATGACATACATTTGCACCAAATGGGAACAAGCACAAAAGAAGCGCACAAAAGACGTACAGATTATGAAGAAGGTACTTTAACTTTTTAAATGCCTTGTCCTAAGTTTATTCCTGTATCGTCATCAGACAGGCTTTGATCCCTCCTCCAGGAAGCAGGAGTATTAGGAATCACAAAGCTTTATCTGTCAGCTTTCTGCCAGTCCTTGATAACTAACCCTTCTTATATTCAACTTCTTGTAAACTTTTAACTTTGTGGTGACAGACACCGGATGGCACTCAGCAATCCACAAATTCAACTTTTCCCTATTTTTGTTGTTAACATTTCTTAATTAGCGAGCTCACAGCATCCTCATAGTCACTCTTTTTCCCCAGCTGTAGCTGTTTTCTGGTTAATCTTGAAAGAACCTCTGAGGACACATGATCTAAGACAAAGAAAGAAAACAATCTCTCTCTAAGTCACCCGACGTAACTTGCAGACATTTTGTGAGCGTTCTTTAGAGAGTCCTATCAAAGGAAACCATGGTGACTTCAGGAAAGGAGTAGTTTCAAAGTGTCATACTGACGCACAGGAAAGGACTCCTACAACTTGTTGAAGCTGTAAAAGCAGGTATGTTTATTTCAGTGCCAGGCGTGTGGAGGATCGCTCCTTCCAAAGGGATGTGTGCCAGCAGCAGTGCCCAGCATGGTATATATTGAGTTACAACTTACATGTGCATTAGATTTCCCAACGTGCCTGTACATATTCATAGACTATCTCCACTTCGTATTAAAATGAGCTCAAAAGTAATTTCCATACGGTTATGCATGCACAGTGCCTCCTGGTGCTTGTGGGCAGGGGTCTCTGATGAAGTAAAAGTAGTCTTCATCAGCTGAACTCTTCTCTGTGCACACTCTCTGAGCTTCTGGCCTAGGTCCAAACCTCCTGGTCTAGGGCCAAACCTTAAGGTCAGTTTGCCCTGGCTTAAGGATCCAATCCCAGGATATCCCTTCATGGTTTCTTCCCTTCATCAATGGCCTTGCATCCTCCCCCTCTTCTTGGCAAGCGGAATAAGCATTGAGGGGTATACATATTGTTCCACAAGCAGCCCTTAAAAAAAACTTTTCTTAACCCTTAAGTCCCCTGATGCAATACGTTGTTCTGCTTTATATACTTTATATTTTCTATATGACTTTGTAGTTTTCTTGTGAAGGTGGAGAGCTAGAAGTTGAATCGTGTAAATTCCTATAAAAAGAGTGTTTACGAGTGCTGAAGTTTTCTCCCGAAATTTGAGTTAGACAGTTCAGAATGTAAGGAGCTGTCACCCGAGTCAGATGAGGCTACTGAAGTAGTTGTATAAGCAGTCCTGTAGACCTCTCTGTACAGGTGTAAGCTCAACAATAAAAGGACCAGTTGTGATACAAAGATGATTGTAAGATCTTTGAATTTGAGGTCTTTATTTTTGACTCGGTACATCTGATAAGTCAATCTATGCTGCTTTGTTTATTTTGGCTTTGTTCTGTCTAACAAAATATTTTAAAAAAATGCTTCTCAGAGCTATCCAAAGAGTCAAAAACAGGCACAATTTTCCTGTTTCTGATTTCAGGCTTTTTACAAAACATCAGTGACACTTGTCATTGGGCAGTATTTAATCAGTTCATACCAGAAGAAAGGAATTTTTTATTGGGAAGGGGAAATTAGGCTGGAAGCCATTCTTTCTGGGAAATACTCTTTAAAGGCTTCATCAAAAGTGTGAGAAACTGCACAAAAAATTGGAAAGTGAAGGAGAACAGAAACTACAGAATCAGCACTTACCATCATAAGGAAATCAAAAATATTCATTGTTCTTAATCCAGTGGCCATTATTCTTAATCTCAAAGCAATGAGACTTTCCTATGAGCAATCTGGGGTAGAGGGTGTCATTGGCATCACAGCTACGAGGTGGAATCTGTTCCAGTACTACAAGGACAGAAGTAAGCAGGAAATAATATTTTTTAAAAACACAGTACAGCCTTTGCCCTGGCACAAGACAGACTGGGATACTGATCTAGCTAGAACATGTGCATGCAGCCATTCCACATCAGCCACAAGCAATCTAGGTAAAAGAAAATCTTAAAAAGGAGCTATTGAAAATGTCAAAGAACCTTCAGACCAGGCATCACTCAGGAACATGTTGAGCCTTTCACTGTGAATGATAAGCTCTCATAAACTACTCTCAGAAAGATAGAATGGGAAACTTCTGTGAAATGAGCAAAGTTCAAAGGAGGATGAAATGTCTCTCCCATTGCCTAAAGCCACTGTCCAGTATCTCATGAGAAATACCCTTGAAATTATTTTTATTCCTATAAGAATTCTTGATCTATTAAAATCACAAATGAAAATATTCCTCAATTTTAATTAATCAAATTTTCTTTCACACTTCCTCAAATGACTTAGCATAGTTTGGCATCTAAGCAGGCTGCTCTGATGCTGTCCCTCAGAATAGCTAAGCCACTAGCTGGACAAGGCAAAAAGGTCAAAAGTACCATGTGAGGAGGGCTAAAGTGTTTTGTTTGCCTTTTTAATAGTTGCACCTACATCAGAACAAACTTGCCTTATACATATGCTCTGTCTTCTAAGGACAAAGCAGAGGGCACAGGCAGGTGCAGCTAAAAGGCACGAAAAGTTTACAGCTGAACTGCTCAGAGTGAACAGCAATCTGGGTCCTCTGGTATAGAACTAGAGGTGTCTGCCTTCTTAAAGCCAAGGAGAACATATTCTTATCATGTTGTTCATGCAGGGATCTGAATCAGAAGTGGAAAGGATATGAAATCCTGTGTAAAATGTAGAGTTTCCTCATGGAAAAAAAACCTAGCAACTGTTTCAAAAAGGCTAATAACAGGCTAGAGGAAAAATACCGCCTCTTACATAAGTCAGCAATAGTCCTAGCAGCAGCACAGACATAGGCATGATGGAAGTTAAAAAGTTATCCCAAAGATATATTGCTGTTTAGCAGAGTTCATGTGGGTTTTGTGCTTGTGAGAAGTTGTAATGCAGATCCTTCCCTGAGCAAGCAGCTTGGGATCCCAGCTTACAACTTGGCAGAGAGAAAATAGGAAGTGCTCTGAAGGATGTTAATGGTGACACATCTGATCAGTCATCCTGCTTGGCAAGTGGAAACACAGCTTCACCATGCACCAGCTGTTTCCCATGTACAGAGCTTTCTGTGAATGACTGGATTTCTTTCTTTTGCCTTCTGATTCCCAACCAAGAGACTCCTCTTGAAATTCAGTACAGACTTTCTTACTCTTCTCTGGTCATTCTGCACTGGAATTAGCATTGGTCAGTCCTTTTCATCAACTCTTGTAAGATAGCACTTCCAGTTTTGCAGACCTTGTGTATCCTGTAAAACTGGGACCTAGCTCATAAAGAGAGATCTTTGCAGATGCAGCTGAAAAGTGAATAGGTTATGTTTGCAGCAGACTGCCTAAAATCCCATTTCTTTTGGGGTCCTGATGGCCTGCTTTCTACACCAAGTTTTCTCTTGCATAGCTGACTCTACTTTCTCCTCCCACCCCTGTGCTTTTCTGGCTCACTGTGATCCCCAAGAGAGCTCTCCTGCCTTTTTTTTTTCCCCACCATCCCACCCAAATGCCCAAATGATATGTGCTTTAAATACCACTGATCCATGAAAATGTTTGTAGGTGCTGGAGCTATCACTGTCTGAAAAGTTATGGACAAAGCATGCTAGAAAGGCCAAAAGGGAGGCTTAGCACTTCAAATCTGGATTTTCCTATGCGAAATGCACACTTTCCCTAACCCAGTTCAGTCATATGCTAGCAAGTCACCTCTTCTGTACAGCATAAGGGTAGGAAAGCAGGGACAGTCAGCAGAGTGTCCTCTCAGCAGCAGAGCTGTGGTTACATCCTGTGAAGGACAAGCAAAGGGACACAGAGAAGAAGAAGCAGGCTGAAGTTTGGCAGAAAAATCTCCAAGCAAATGGTTTTGAATGACCAAAGCACTAGAAGCAAAAACATGACGTGCATACATGTGATTTCAGGCAGAAGAATAAATAATCTTGAATGAAAATCTGAAAAAAAAGCCTTTTTATGAGTTCAATATGTTTGTTTTGAGTGCTTCGAAACTTCTAGAATCTGACATTTCCAACTGGGACCTTTTTTTACTGCAGAATCTTCTGCAACATTTCTCAAAATTCAAAACTGAAGCTTAACTCACTTTTTTGTGGTGGGGTCTATATTTTGAGGAGGAGAGAAAGAGTCTCAGTTTGAAAAGCATTAATTGATTATATGCATTTGAACAGTAAGAACAATTCATAGTAATGTAATGAAGCACAAAGAGAGGGAGTCTCTCTATTTCTCAGGTTTTAATATTTTTGATCTGTTTTTCTATAGAAATAAAAAGAAAGACATTATTTTTCCCCTTTCAAAAAGGCCTCAGAAGTAGTTCATTTCAAGCACCCATAGAAAAGACAAACCACACCCAGGAAGAACAATTACAATTAATATGTGTTTTCTAAAGCACTAAAGATAGCACAATGGGAGGAAGACTATTAAATAATTGGGGATTTCCTGTAGGTCCACAGCAGGGTTATCTTACCACATGGAACAACCAAAACTAGAAAATTCTTTTCTGACACCTGGTCTTTCTACCTGATAGGACATACGTTAGGAACACCACAGAGAGAGATTATATATTTTTTTAAAATGAGAAAAATGTTTGACCCCTCATTATCAATTTTACAAATGCCACAATGATGTTTATTATCTTTTTCTGAAACTAGGATCATTTGGGGCTTTTTTTAATCCTGTATCCTTAAATTTTTTCTGTTCCTTTCTGTGTTAAAAAAATGAAATATGAGATCAAAATTGGTAACATAATTCTCGTAATTCTGGGAAGCAGCTTCCACATACCCATACATTTTTCAGCCTACTTGATGTGAAGTTCCACTTGACACCTTACTTGAAGGTCTGAGTAATCATGGAAATGCTAACAGGTCTCACTATTTCCACTGCATTCTTTCTTTGCACTACACCCAAACTAAACCTGAAGGAAAGTTACCTTTTTTCAGCTATTGTTTCAGAGGAAAGAGAAGCAGATCCATTTCTAGTACTTTAAATAGGGAAATAGCATAATACCACTCTTCCTGGCTAGATGAAGACTGTTCCCTGCTTTATTGCAGTAGCAACTATCCATGAGCTATGAAAATCCATGCAGTATCCAGACTGTGGAAGAGCCATAGTACTGAGAGAAGCTGATATAAAAATTTAAATGCCAAGTCTGCATCCAGAAGAATTCTATAACATCCAAAGCTGGCAGAACACAGAGGCAATCCTTTCTAACATCAGCTCAAACTATGTAGCCATAGTCTACATAGTCTAATAAACTCAGGAAAGGAATATATTGCAGTAAAAAATTAATGGGCTGGCACCACCCAGCTGTGAACACAAAATCAGCTTTCTTGAAACAAACTAAAACTGTTATTCAGACATCCTGTGCCCACTTGCAGCCTACAATAGAGGTGTAAGTGAAGGGCAAAATGACTCTTTATTTTAATATACCTCCTAAACCTCTGCCAAGAGGAGCCTTAAAAATCTTCCTGCACTGAAATACCTGGACTGTCATAATACATTTGTTAAAGTACCCAGGAATAAGCATATTCCTGGGCACCCAGGAGCAAAGAATTTCCAATCCCGTTCTAAGATATCTTACAATTCTGTCAAAATCTTGTGAAAGTTAGCTCCACAACAGAAGTATGAATTATAATCCTTCCTTAGACACAGCTGGCTTTCACTTAATCACCACAGAAAAAGACTAAGTAGATGATGTACAAGATAGAATTTAGTGACCTAGCACTAACCTTAATAATGATAAGAAAAGGTGGGGGAAAAAAAGTACATGTACTTGTTTGAAATTAACTGCGTATTTCCACATTCAATTCAGTAGCATTTCCTCACATTTCTCAAAGTCAAGCTGTCGTCCTGAAAATGTTCACAGTGTTCACCAATAAAGATGTGTGAACAAGCTCCAAGGAGCATCACAGTGTCTTCCTTGACAGAAAGTTCTCCCTGTAGCTGAAAGTACTCCTAAATATTGGTACTCCAGCATGGAACAGCCACAGCATCCACATGGCGTCATCAGTTCTGACTCAAAGCAGAACAATTAACAGTGCTGCGGCACTAACGCTAGAGAACTTTCTTACAGTGGTGCCTTATTTTATGTCAGGATTTGCATGTCATAGTCCTTCCTGTTGTTCAGACAAAGCCCAAAATACCTGGGTAAATGCAGCAAAGATGTGGAGAAGGGGAGGAGTCGTCTTTGGTAGAGCTGTTTTTAGCACATATTTACTTTCCATGAGTAAAGGAAAGGCAGTTCTGCTGGATGTCTGCTCTGCACACCAACACCTCACAGTCCCAGGATCCCAAAGACAGCAGATCCCAGAGCCCTCTGCCTCCTGGCTGCATGCTCAGGCCAGGCTTGGCACGCTCCCTTCACCTCCTCGGGCATTCAGCAGCATGGTAGGACAAGACCCTTGTCTGGGGCTGCCCAACAGGACTAGCATCAGTAGCCAGGCTCTGGAGAGAGAGGTTTCAAAGGCCAGAAACAGGAGCATAGCAAGAAGGTGCCAGAAAAATGGCATGACAGGAGCTGCACAGTGCCTGCTCATGGTACAGGATGTTCTGTGGCAGTCGGGGCTAGGGCAGGTGGTAGGTACATGACAGAGTCTGAAGGACTGTGAGAAATGCACCATGAACAAAAATTGAATCCTCACTGTTTTGGGATGAGAGGACACTACCTGTGTGTACATGAACGAGGCTGCCAGGCCTTAAAGAGAGGTATTTTTTATTTAGAAATATAGTTCAATCTCCTCCAGGAAAGAAGATCTGTCTTTTTATTGAAAATATAGGCAAAACAATTGGGAATGTCTCTACAAGATTGTCTCTAAGATGCTGAAAGCTTCTTGGAATAAATAATTTTCCATTACAGATGTGTGCTATTGAAGGAGTGTTTGGAAATAACAATGGCTAGGGTAATTCATCTGATGTATTAGGGGTTTGCCTGTAATAAATAAAAGGGAAGAGATAAGAATCTATAAGAATAAAAAGAAACATTTTGCTTGTTCAAACGTATTGATAAATAAGGGGAAACACGCATTTAAAGGTTTTAAAACATGCCTAAGTGTGAGTAATTACTTTGCAGTATTTCAAGCTTGGAAAACAGTGGTTTGGGGTAGGTGTGTTTTAATACTGTGCAGAACTCACCAGCAGAAAAAAAAATTGCCAGATTTACCATCTCAGATTTTCAGATGCAGATGCAAAATTTGGATACTCAAATGACATGACAGCGAAAGGCACAGAAAATTTTTTTTGTGTCAACACTAAGGACTCCTGAGTCCTTGTACAGCTGAATGATATCATTCTCACGTACCACTGCAATGTAGCCACACAATAGGAAGTCACTATACTTTGGATAAATAATCTCTCTACACTACATGGCATATTTATTTCCAGTAGGGTATCCAAGCCAGTCTTGGAATTTCAGCCCTGGCTCAGATCTTGGCCAACAACTCACACCACCTGAAAATCAGACAGTCCTGAAGTATCTCTGAAAACTACTAGTGCAAGTGCACTTGGAGTATCAAAGAGCATAGAGCTATTCCTTTGGCACAGGGTTAAAGCAGACCCTCCATGAAACATCAAATAATCTTGTCTGTCCTGGCCAGGTACCTGGATAGGTCCCTCTAGAACACTTAAGCATGCAGAGAAAGAGAATGCAATTCCCACCAAAGCCTAGACACATGCATTGAGGACTCTGCTTTGTTAGGTTTGCAGGAAGAAGTAAAATCCAAGGTATTTCTGGTTCCAGGCATTGACATCAGCCCCCTGAGTCAGGTAACATTGCTCATCTTCACAACTTCATATTGTAATACTCAGCTGCCACTGTAAAAGGTGTTGTCCCCAGCAGTCTCCCTTGCTTTTTATCCTGCAGCCTGTCTCTCTTTCCTGTTTACTTCTTTTTCCTCCTCCTCGTTGTCTCTACTTATCAGTTTTATGCTTTGCTCCAGTTTGTGCCCAAACTCCAACCCACTCTCCAGCCACATAATTTTTAGCCTCAAACTTCCATCACCAGTCAAGGAATAAGCTGAAGAGGCTTAAATTTTGGGTTATATGGAATGGAAAACAGCGGCTCCTCAAAGCTGTTCTACATTCTTCCCCATCCAAAATTATAAGAAGAAAAACCTGAGACAATTCTTTTCCAGGAGCACTTAATATTACCTCTGCTTGTTTCTCAAAAACCTCTAATCTTCTTCTATAATTTTCTCCCTTGAAACTCAATCTTGCCAAAGATCTAATTAAGTTATAAGTTTTGTAGTAGACTTATTACTCCTGTTCATCTCTGCTCAATCTAATTAGTTTCAGCATATACTTCTTTCCAGTATTTCTGATTGTACATGGAAGTTTGTTTTGAAAAGGTATTAAAGAACAAAGGGGAATTTTTACTTGTCTGCCTTAAGGCTATGAGTTTAATTAAACTTGTCAGGCAATGAAGTTGCCACTTAAACCATATTTTCCTCTTTCATTTACATGTTTATCAGTTTTTAAATCCTTAGACCTTTTAACAATTTTTATCACAAACATCCATGTATCTCTCTATGGACTCATAATCTTTGAAGAACTAAAATCTTTTGCTGGAGTTTTGTGGGGAGAAATTGTGTCTGTTTTGACTTTCTTTGCATTGCCAAGTGTATTGGATGCAGGTGTCCAAGTTCTGGTAGCAGTGGGCTGCAACATGGTCAGTAGGGGAGAGGCCAGGGCTGCCCTCTCCCAGACTTGGGCACATTTCAGCCCCAACAGACCCACAGAGAGTCAAGGAATGAAGGTGAGACAGGGAAAGGGAGAAAGACTAGAGTTTACCCCAACTTAGAAAATGCTTGATTCTTTTTCATGTTTGCTTTCCAGTGGCCAAATCAATAATTCCATAATTGTATATTTATATATTTTATATATACATAATTGTACTCTAACAGCAATGTTATAGTCATATAATCATATATATTACAGAATTGCATAACGTATGTATTTTTATATTTATAAAAATGTATGTCTATATAAATTATTTCTAGTTCATATATCAATATAAATATTACAGGTATGCACATACAACAAACAAATTAAATCTATTTAGACTGGCAATCAATTAAGCTCACTTTCCTAGATCAAGTTGATTTTTTCCATAATGGTAACTTGTAAGCACTACCCCTCTTTTTACCTCACTCATGAGCTTCACTTCCATTCTTCCTACACTTTCCCTTCTTTGCAATTGGGTGGTGGGAGTGAGCAAATGGTTTGGTGGGTGTTTGGCTCCTGCACCAACCCACTACATGTCTAATGAAAACTAGTAATAGTCACGCCTTTGCTGCCTCAAGGAAAACCTGTGTCTTAAAGGACTTAAACTTAATTAGCTCTCACTTTATTTTCACTTAAAAAGTTGACTTTTCTTGTGGAATTTTGAGCAGTATTAATTTTCTTTCACTTAGCTTCCTCCCTTCAGATCTTATAACATCAGGGGGACAATAATAAATTCATTTTCTCTAGATCCAGAGGGTGCATTTTCTCTCGCTGGTTAGATGAATCAAAGCGAAAAAACAAATATTTCATCTGCTTTGCAGACAGCATAAAATCCAGGGGGTTTTAGCCATAGCTATTCTTGGGATATCAACAGCAGAAAATCGTTCCTTCTGTAAGAAAAATATTGCTAAAAATACATTCTACACAGAGGACAATCAAGCATTCCCAAGAAGTTCCTTTCAGCTTAAACTTACTCAGATGTAATCTTACTATTTCTCTAATAATAAAATAAACAGAGGTTATTTCTGAGCCCATCTGTCTATCAAATATTCCTCTCACCTGTTCATTTTGGAGACAGGCAGTTCACTTCAGATTTCTCTCTGAGTGATGCAACAGCCAAGAAGGCAAATACTACCCAAAGATTTTATGAAAATGCATATGTTTGATAGAGAAGAAAATCAATATTTAGTAGACAAATGCTGATCCCATAGTAAGGAGATCCAGAAGGACACCACAATTATAACAGAGTTGGGCAAAAAAAGTGGCACCTAAACTTCAGTGTAGGCAAATACAATTTAACACTTCATCTCTAGTGAAAGGTCATCCAGGCCCAGACTCACAGTTCTCCATGGCTGTAGAGGAGAACTTGTGGGTTCCCATTGGCACTGATGTCCCGTGTACAAGAGCCCTGATGACAGCTACCTGTCCTTTGGGAACAGTGGTGACAGGAGTTGCAGGCAGCCAGGTCTGTTGCTAGCCAGGTTTCAGAGGCTTACCACCACTGAGTACCCTGATGTGGGACTGCCTCTGCCTGGAGGTGGCAGGTCACCATGAAAGCACCAGGAAGAGAGCTCCAACCAAAAAAAAGCTGTGTGATCTGCTTACCAATCCAGCCATGATTCCCGTTCCACACAGCTCTTAACTGAACATTTCTGATGTGCTTTGTGAATTAGGAACATGCCAACTACCTCTTGCTTTCTCTTTGTTTCTTTCTTTTCCTTCCTTCCTTCCTTCCTTCCTTCCTTCCTTCCTTCCTTCCTTCCTTCCTTCCTTCCTTCNATGTTGAATTTAAAAGAGCTTTAAACCCCCATCCTTCCTTCCTTCCTTCCCTCCTTCCCTTTCACCCTACCCCTTTACCCAAAACCCACGGCCATGTGCTTATGCAGGACATCAGGGACTAACGTATACAAATTTCCACTCAAAGTGTGCCACTTACTGATAAAGCCTCGTGAGTTTTTGCAGACCTTCTGACTTCTGTTGTTCCTTTGAACCACAAGCATCTGCAAGTCTTGAGTTCTCCCTTCCCCTTGAGGGTGGGACACCACATCCCTGAAGACAGTGCAGCCTTGGACATCTGTGGACTGATTACTCAAACACTGCACTCTGATGAGTGAATTACTCCAGCATAATCCAGCTGCTATCTAGCACCTGAAAGAGATGGTCAGGCCCTGAGCAACAGATCTTTGAATCTGCTTTCCAGTTAATGCATGGGAGGAAGCCAAAGTTTGTGTTGTCCCATTCTCAGTGCATTATTCAGGCACTAAATACCTGGCCTCTCCCACTTTAACTGGGTACACCATGTGTTTCCTCTTGAAAATGCAAAGTCAGGCACACATAGCCTTTGCACGCCAATTTCAGCAGCCGGGAATTGGGCTGGTTTTGTTCTTTAAGTGTCATAATTCCTGTAAAAAATAATAAATAAGTAAAAAAAAAAATACTTCACGTTCTGTACTCTCCAAAGCCCCTTAACAAGCAAGGGAGAGATTGCTCTAGCAGGCTTTTCTGCAAATGCCTTCCCCTTCCCAGGCATGATATGAGGCAGCTGCCTTCAGAATTTGGAAATATCATTTTAGTGCAGTAGGAACTGATTCTACTCCTATAGTAAGAGACGCAAGAAACCAGACATCTGTATAATAATTACTTCCTAAATGACCAAAAGAAGATTAGCATATACCTTGCAGAAGTGAAATAATTTCTTCTCCTTAGACTTTATTTTGTAAGAACAAGGTGAGCAAAATTCTGTCTAATTATTAGCTGACAAAAAGGGAAGGCCAATTCAGACATTCAGGAAAATTAGTTGCTTCCAAAGGACAGAGTTTTCCATGGTATTCTAGCTTGTGGTTCATACATCAATATAAAACATGGCTATCTTAGCTCATAGCTACTGATTTTTAACACCTTGTCAAGTCTTGCTGTGAAAAGCCAGCCTTTCAGCTACATCCTGGATTGAAGAGGGTAAAAAACAGGATGCAGAGATGAGGTCTTCTTACCTCACAGGAAACAAGATCTGCACGTTCAAGTGGATGGTTGAGAGGAGACAACAAACACCTTCCTACTTCACTTGAGAGATCACAATGACACTGAATATTCAAGTAGATATACTCAAGGCAAGAAGGAAAAAACAGGAATGTTTTAATCTGTTCACCAAGCCCAGGGTACAGTCTGTGTTTCTTTGTTCTCACAGGGTAGAAACACATGTATTGGAGCTGGGTTTCATTTTAAAAGCAGTTGCAATATTAGTAAAGAGATAGAGGTATCTAGTGTCAGATTTGCAACATGGGCTGCAAAAAGACCTTCATAAAAGATAATTTCAAATATAAATAGAGCATCATGAGAAGACTTGAATAAGTTTCTCACTGATTAGTTGGATCACAGTTAGAATTTTAGCAAGCACAGCTGGTTTGACCATACTGGGCTTTCCAGCCAGCCAGAGCAGCCACGTAAGGAAGCTGTTTGGTGTGCATGGCTCGCTTTTGCCTGCAGCAGCCAGAGAGTAGCAGTGAGCCAGAGAAAGAAATGGGCCAACCCCAGCAGTTGAAGGGCAGACACCACTTGACCATGTCCAAACAATTTTAATGACTTCCACTTATGCATTCCATAAATGGTAAATTGCATTCAGCACCTCATGCATGGGCACAGGGACCAAAAGCATAAAACAAAATGAGATAATTTTTAGGAAAATATTTGTGTGTTCTCAGCTTGTCAAACTTTTGTGGTTGGGTTTTGGTTTTGTTTTTTTTGTTGAAGAGAAGGACCAGAAAAATATAAGACTAAATTATTTTCTTTGGCATCAGACTTTTATTTTCTACATACATTTTAACCAGAAAACAAACAAACAAGGAACTTCAATATGACGAATAAGAAAAGGGGAGAAGAAGATTTTTCATGTGAAAGTGGATGAGCTGGGGGACACCACTCCTTCTTTCCTCACTGGAGAGACCACAACACTTACTGCTTACCTATAAAATTTGCTGTTACCTGTTCAGTGTTGATCTGTAACTTTTATTGCTTGTTTATGAAATACAGGTATTTCTGAATAAGACGGCAAAAAGAGGAGCAGAAAAATTATCTCCACTGAAAATATTCACAAAAATATTTATTGGCTGGTCCTCTTGTAGTCATGACAAAATGAGCTACATATTTTTAGTTTCAGATACTAATTTGTCCTTGAAAACGTCACCAAGACAAAGTAGAAGAGCGACTAGAATTCAACAACCTGGATCATAGTCCACACGTCTTTACAGGAATAGGAACTAGCTGTGACAGGAACTGTGAGGTGGTGATTGCTGGTCCCAGTACTTGGGACCTAGGCACATGCCCAGCCACAGCAGTCCTCTTGCAGTCAGTAGCAAAACATTTTGATGGGAGGAATCTGCAGCTTTACCTCAAGAAGGTTTACTTTGAGAGTCATTTAAGCAGTGAGTCTTCCCTCATCTCAGATTCTTATTCTACTTATTACCACCTTCAGTGCAGGAACATCATGGGCATTATTGAGGACACAGTCCAAAAACCAAGTCTGTTCTGTCTGAGAGAATTCTACATTTTACACTTTATAAAAACTGAATAAAAACTTTTCCACACTGCTCCTGGGAATGCACTGTGGCCAGCATTTGATGGTGGAGAGCATCATCCTTTCCCTTTGCTGCATAGGCTCTAATACCTGAGCTATCATAAAAGTCTTGGTATTTCCTGCCCCTGAGTATTGTCACATGATCTCTTTCCATGCTGAATTTTACCGACAATGAGGATTCAGGGCAATACAAACATTGTTCTTCACAAGCATATATCTGACAAAGTATATCTGTTATACCTACTTGATTTTGACATTTCAGATTGCATTAACTGGAGAAGAAGTGTTTACAGAAAGCAGCAACCTGAAATTCTGCATAGGTGGAGGCCTCATCTTAATTGACAGGGAGTATTGGAATAATTTTAGTATTACTGCTCCTGGTAAGAATTCTTCTTCTGTCAGGATATATGACACATCATCAGCTTTACAGTGTTTACTGTTCCTTTCTCTGACCCAGATTCTAGATTCCTGAAGCTGTATGAGACTATGTACTTCCATTATGACAAAGGTTATTTCTAGCCCTGAGAGTCCTGGGGTAGTTAACAGAACAGCATAGGGATGCATGCTTTGAAAATAGCAACTTTGCCAATAATTTTTTAAGTTAATTAATACATAATTTTCTTGGTTTTGAACAGTGACCTGCTATTTTCTGGTGACCTTGCCTATAATTTGGAAGCAAATGGGGTCACTCTCATTGTGTCATCCATCCTACCAATGTTGTCCCCTACTCATCCACCTCGCCTGTCCATGAAATCATATCAACCCGCTAATTAAAGAGGTCTATGCAGTACATCAACTTGATCTTATGAAATCCCTGTCAAAATATATCAGTAACTGTTAAAATCCACATTCTTGCCACCCTCTTAGCCCATACATACTCATTTGCACAAGATTTTCATACTCAATTTTTTTTGGTTTTATTTCAAATCCTCCTGCCAGCCGAACATCTCAAACATCTTTCGCCCCATCCTGCTTGCCATTATCCACAAAGACAGCCAAAGCCTCTTTTGTTTTCCCAGCAGTTTTCTGCTGCAACACTTTTCTTTCACTATCAAATTTCGTTAGAAAGCATCTGCTGACTTTGAGGAAGGTGTGTTTTGTTGGTCATGCTGTAGTGGACTCCACATGAGATTTTCACTGCCAGTTCTTCTACCAAAAAGCTCCTCTCTCTTAAAGATATGAAGCACGTGGACACTTCCCAAATCAGAACATAATATCTGGTAAGGAATTATGTGTCCTGAATTTCTCCCAGACAATGCAGGAGAGCAGGTTGTTTAATATCAGCATATCTGTGTAACAGATGGACTGTTACAGAGCTGCGACCATACAAATAAATGAGCATAATTAGATCCAAGGGGATAATGAGGAGAGAAGAGGCACCATTCACTTGCAGCAAGGGCCAATACAATATGAGGTGTATCCATCTTTTATGACTGGACCCTGATGGCTCAGACTATGCCAGGATTCACAGATGCAGAACAATTTCGTTCACTCTAGATCAGAGCCAAGGATCAAAGACATAGTATGGATAATGCAAAGTGTTGATTACTAAGAGAAAAAAGCTTTATGTGAATCAGGATATATACACTGTTGTTCACCGTCAAAGTCAGAAAGCAATACAGTCATGGTGATTTCCATTTCTTTTTGATCTCCCACTAGATTTGACAACTCCTATTGAATTGAAGGACATTCAGTAATTTTTAAGCTATGAACTGAAGCTAAAAATGTTCCTGTGTTTCCTGAGCCTGAGACTGGTGTGACACAGGTTGTCCTAAAAATTCAACAGCTATAAAAAGTCACCCTAGTTTGTCTTTCCCATTGAGCCTCACTACCTAATAACTAAACAGGGAATTACAAAAACTGAAAAAAGGGGGAAAACCTATCTCCCCACCATAGGGAGTCTTACAGGAAATAGTGAAAGTCAAAATAATTTGTCAGAACCTATGGCACTTTAGAAGATCATAGCCGTGTTGTACCAAAATGGACCTGTTTGTGGGCATAATTGTCTGAGAAAAGTGGGGACCTGATTAGGGCACAACACAGATTTAACAGGAATATATAATGGTGCAACAAGTCATACTGTCTCCCCTCAAGTCAGTGCTCAGTCACCCAAATAAGCAAGTTGGGATTTGCGCCAGGCAGTGGTGATTTGAGCACTGGGATTCAGCAGTTGTTACTGCAGGTCACCAACACTATCATACCATGGCCAGAAGTATCAAGAAAACTGCATCCTGCTGCTGTTTTGTTGTCTCTCTGCAGCACCATCACATGCTAAAAAGCATTTTCCTGGTTTTCTGGCATTCCTTTTCTTCTCTTACTTCCACAGGAGGATATATCTGAAGCGATGGGGACAGCAGAACAAGGAAACATGGTGTTTATAACAATGAACTCGAACACTTCTACCTAAGTGACTTTGAGCTGGTTCCACAGCAGTTAGCCAACCTCCATGGCTGTCAGAGTTTGGAACATGCACCTTAGGCCCCCACCTTCTGGGCTTCTGCAGATGGTTAAAGGGTCCATCCTACCAGAGCTCCTGTCTTTTCAGCTCTGAATCAGATGGGAATGGGAACCAGCTGTTTGCTTCTGTGGAAATACTACTCCATTTTGGAAATACTCTAGCTTTTCAGTTAAACCTGACAAATTCTACAGGCTTTTTTCATATTCACTGATGTGACGTCGGTTGTTTCATTGGTCTTTGGAAATTCATAGACTCATGGAATCTTTGAGGTGTGAAAAGGTGTTTAAGATTAGTTTGGTTTGGAGAGATGCTGTCGTTACCTGTTCTGTGTAACCAGAGCATGGAGTAAAAACTGAACAAATACAGCAACAAATTTCTTTCCATTGCATAAATATTTTTCCAGTTATGTCTTGAGGTAAGTGAATACAACGATTCTACCAACTAAATGGTTTATTTAAAAGTAGTATTGAAAAAACAAAAACCAAAAAGCAGTTTTCGTGATTGTGCTGTGGAAGATGCTCCTGCAGACCTCTGCTGAAGTCGGGGCAGCTTTGGTGGGCAAGACCTTGGTGTTCCTTCCCTTTCCAATCTGGTTGGCACTGCAACCAAGGATTTTTGGGAATAACAGCGAAGGATTGTTGGAAAAAACACACATGAGAAAGACCACGATGTGGCTGCAGAAAGGGCCATATGGAGGAAAGGCAGCTTTTCTGGGACAAATCTCCTGTGGATATATCCTGATTCACATAAAGCTTTTTTCTCTTAGTAATCAACACTTTGCATTATCCATACTATGTCTTTGATCCTTGGCTCTGATCTAGAGTGAACGAAATTGCTCTGCATCTATGAATCCTGGCATAGTTTGAGCCATAAGGATCCAGTCATAAAAGATGGATACATCTCATATTGTATTGGCCCTATGCTCTTCATGCTGTGGATGTTCTGGATGAGACCACATAATTTAATTTTTAAATTAATACTTATATGATTTTAATAAGTTATATAATTTCAGTTTATATTAGACTTGTTAAAGAAAAGGTAAATTGATGTGAGGTTTGTCTGGAAGCTTCATACTCAAGAATATGGGTTCATATCTTTGTTCAGCCATGTGCTTTAGTGATTATCTTTCTGGTCCAGGTTTCTACTGGGAAGAAATCCCCTGGGCAAGCTGAAAACCTGACCTTTTCTCGCAGGGAGGTAGTTCAGTCTTGGAAGGATGTAGCAATAGAAGTTGGCAGTCAGTGTCTATCCAGTCCTTTGCGGAAGTCAGGACAGATCATTCACTGTAATCATAATGCTCCTAGATTCCTGACAGATCACTTTGCCCAGTAATACCCACGGAGGGAAATCAGATGAGCACCCACCAAGTTCCTTTTCCTAGTGTCCCAGGAGTAACCTGAATTCAAGACTGCTGGCATGCTGGCTCACACAGATGTTTCTCTCGGAGAGCATAAGTCCTGCTTGTGAGGAACAGAGATTCCATCTGCTCTCGCAGTGGACAACACCCCAGAACAGTTTTCCTCTAGCAAGATCACAGTGCTCCTGTCAAGGAAGAACACTGATCACCTCTGATGTTGCTCACCAGAAGGACAGAGAGGAGAGCTGCAGGCTGACAGTAGCTGGGACTTTGTGATACTGTAGTGAACAGCCTTTGTGCAGGCAGGATGCCCAAGGTTCAAGTGCCCTATGTTTTCCCCTGATGACACCAGCAACTATAACACCAGAAACTCCACACCACCAGAAACCCACTTCTACAGGTGTCCAGTGAGTGACAAGGGAACCCTTTTGACTCAAAGGTGCCTGGAGGGAACCTTCTACATGGCAATAGAGCCTTCCAGAGCTAGGAGACATGGTGGAAGCAACAAAAAGGGGGAGAGACAGACAACACCCCGAGGTGAAGCACCTTAGTGGCTTTTATCCAGGTGTGCTGCTCTTTGCCGTATGCACCTGGTAGATTGATGCACTGTGGTTAAACCCATATAAATTGGCCAGTACCACCAGGGGTCATGAGTCACAGCCTGGCCACAGAACCCGAAGTGATTCTTCCCTTTAAAAAATTACATGCTGTTGACCATTGTGTCTGATGTTGTTTTAGCTTATACAAAGCAATTATTTTCTTCAAATCACATTATAAATTACAATTCACAATCTGTGGGTTTTTACAGCAGTCATATTATACTCTGGTATATATTAAGCTAGCTTTCACTGTCTGACATAACATATGGTTTCTCTCTTAAGAAAGAAAGCAAAATAGACAGGGACTGTAACTTCAGTCATTTCCACATTTCTCATTTTGTATGATTTAATGGTTTTCCTTTGAATCAATCTGAAGAGAAGATTCTTCAGGCAGACATATATACAAATCTCCTATGAATTACAGTTTGACTAATGTGACAATCACTCCACATCAATTTTCCTTTTCTTACTTCATTTTTGCCTCTTTACCTCAGTATAAAAGCTAAAAGCACAACCTACCAAAACAAATGAGCTAGTTTTGCTCAAAAATTTCCTAAATAAATATAATAAACTGCATGCAAAACACTCCTCACTTCAGGTTTCTTCTTTAGAAGAGAATAGACACTATCCATGCTCCCTCTGTCATCATTTAGAAACTTTTGAGAATAGATAAGCACTGGAAAGGGATAAAATTTTTGCAGAATATTCCAGTTCTGTCTGGGGAAAGGCCTTAAGTGAATGCCTGGTATTGTCCTTGCAGCCCACTCTTGCAGCTGAGAATACTGCAGCCCACAAAGCTGCAGCTTTGTTCCTTTACAAAGCACTAGTTTACATCTGCGTCTCCTGATGAATTTGTCTCCAAATTTGAACACCTAAACAGTCAAATAATTAAATCACCTAGTGATTTTCATAGTTGAAACCCCAGCTGCATGGAACAGACACATCATCAACTCTTCCAGGGACTAACTCATTCCTCTTACACTATGTGTAAACACTTGATTTGTATTACCTCATGTAATAGCTCATTATTTCTGTTGGTGCAGAAGTGGTTGATTTTCTTTATGGCTTTGTAGGAGACATCACTGCCAAAAAACAAGCAGTGTTGAGGAATGGGTGCTGGTTTATTTGAGACAGAAATCATTCTAAGTCTTGAATTACAGGCTCCTCATAGAAGTGGTCACTGCCCCCTGCCTGTCTGAATTCAAGGAGCATTTGGAGAATGCCCTCAGGCACAGAGTGGGATTGTTGGGGGGTCTTGTGCAGGGCCAGCAGTTGGACATCAATGATCGTTGTGGGTCCTTTCCAACTCAGGATATCTGCAATTCTGTGGTCTGAGGGACACACCGGACATACTCCATTTCCTGAACAGAGGCAAGGTGGGAAGAGTGTGGAAAGGACACAAACTGCAGTTCTGATGTCAAGGTGAGCGCAGATGAAGAGGCCAACCCAAAACTCCTCCCAAGGAAACACATTTCCCACCCTTTCCAACACTTTGGAGTGCCAAAGACATGCCTCATCCCAAAGCCACGTTTGCATCACAGAGTAAAATTTTCCCTGAAAGACACAGAGGGAATAGTTTTATCGTTCTCATTGATATGATGCATTTTCCATGACAGTATTTTTAAGTTATCAAGAAACAATGTAGTGCCAAGGATTTATGGGTGACTCATGGGGTTACAACACCTCTCCTTACCTCATCAGCTGGATGTCCTTGTGTCCCTTCAATGCTATGCTGAGGCCCTGTTCTTGCACTGTGAAATCACACTTTCCAGCAATGTTGATGATTCCAGGTTCCCCTCTAAGGTCAGAGAGCATAGAGTATAGCTGGGCAAAAATTCATTATTTACTGCAAAGTACAGTCTTAGGGATACACAGCTCTACTGAGTATTTTTGTAAAGTACAGATTGAAATTACATCACAATTTTGGTTGAAATCATAATTGTATTAACATGCTCTTTTTGTAAAGGAAACATTCCAGTTAGTGATTTTGAGTGAAAAATTTAGCTTTTAAAATAAATCTGAATGGAGAAAGAGATACAGGAAACTGCTATAGAGTACTTTGTAAAAGAGGATAGAATTGTAGAAGATGATGAAGAAAATGTATATGGCACCAAGAAAATAATTATTTTTCAATACTTCTGTGTTTGTCACCAGAACAAAATAATCCATTACTCCCAGAGGTGTAAAACTCAGCAATTTAGAGAAGTTAAATGCTGGGTATCACAATAAAAGTTAAGATTAATATCCAGGGGAAAAAAAAAGAAATCTAATTAATTTTAAAAAGAGAATGTGTGTTTTTAGTGAAAATCTTTCCGTAAGAAAATTAATCTAGATAATAGATTTTTCTGTAGACCAGTTAGCTGGAAAACATTCCCATGCTTTTGGTGAGCGGTACATTGGCTTTTAATTCTCAGCTCTTCATTATCTGTCTCATTTTTTTTTGATTGCTTTTATTTAAAGTGCCAACTATCAATGGGATTAAGTAAGAATCTAACCTTGCCAGGTTTAAAAATACAAATTTTCTTTTTTGTCCTTTTGGAGAAAATTGGAAATATGGCTCAAGAAAATAGAGGAAGTAAGTATACCTGCTCATCAGAAGTTTCACCCATAATTACAAGGATAGAGTCAGACAATTATTTTTAATCCAGTTATGAGTAAAAAAATTCCCTGAAGAAGCTTCTAGAGATAAATGCCCACTGCACTAGAAAGCAAGACTGTCAGAGAAAACAAGAGGCTCTAGTGGACACCAGGCCCACAGAGACCTTCAGCATCGCACACAGGGCGTGGAACATCACCACAAGTGTCAGCTTCCCCTGTGGTGTCAGCATAGCCTGGCATGGAGGGGACAGCCCCTGCACAGGCTGTGTGTGTGTCTGACAGAACAGTCAGACAGAGGAGAAATTGCTGACAACCTGCTTTTTGCATCCCATTTAAAAATCTAAAGTTTGTATCACTGATGGTGTTGTTTTGTTCTTGTGGTTACCTCCCGCTTAAGTGTCCAGAGACAGACAAATCATTGCCTTCTAGACAGAGGGACAGACACAGGACAGGCCTGTGGTTATTCACTGTCCCATCTCTGATGGAAGGCAGGGACTTTGAAAGCAAACAAATTGCCCCTTCTTGAGGTCTGCACATAAGGACAGTTTGCCTTTCCTTCAGTAAAAAATCCCGCATTCTTCTGTCCTCATTTAGGAATTACCTTTATTGGTAAAAGATTTTTTACAGTAGATAATTAAGTGGAATACTCTTGCAGAAGAATAACCTTTCTACCAAAGTGTTACAGACCTTATATACCTTTTCAATCTGATAGTTAATTAAACATTGTGAATACCCAAGAACAATGGCAATTAAGTGGCAAACCTAAAGTAAGCCATTTGATGCTAGAGGAAAAATGCTACGAAGAGTCTTAATACTAACATACTCCTAGGAAAAAGTTGCTCAGCACTGCACTAGGATCTTCCAAGCTCCTCAGTCAATATGCTCCTCACTTGCTGTATCTTGTCCTTTGTCCACCTTTCCTCCTTCACATTTTCAGCAAAGTCTGAAAGTGAAAGTGAAGGCAGAGTTTTAAAGTGAAATGCCAAAACCTTTGACTATTTTTCCACCTTGGGGTTTCAGAAGGGAATTTTTTCTCTGTTGATAGGGATGTTTCTACTTCCCCTATGTCTGCACCTTTTTCCTCAGACTGACATGAGGATAAGGAGTGGTCAAACCCTCTGAAACGGTGAGTGGGACCAGCACAGCTGCTCTGTGCTCTCAAAGAAGGGATGGTACTTGACCTGCCTTGCACAAGGCAGCTTCTTCTACCAGAGGCTCAAATGGAAGTTGCCTGGGGAAGAAAGTGCATTGGGAAGAAAATACTCTTGTCAAGGCATTGTTTCCCCTCTTTAACTCCCACACTTGTTCCCTGACTTGTAAAATCAGTGTTGTAGAAATACAAGCTTCCAGACTGGAAGTGCCTGAATGGCTGCTGATGAGATTCTTTGCTTGAAAGGCACAAAGAGTCTTTACTGAACTATTGCTATCCACAGACCCTTCCTTCACGAAGAAGAATAGTAAAGCAAGTGGGAGGTGAGCTGGCAGGTGTGCTTGCTGGCTATCAGCAGCTAGCAAGAACAGATAACAAAAGCAATAGCTTTGCTCTTCAGGGTAAAAAAAACTTCAGGTGACACCTCTTGGACCAGCGGGTTGCCTGGCAAGAGCTGGTAGATTTCCACCCCTTGACTTCTTACCAGGCCAACAGTTTATATGTGGCATTGATGAAGGAGGCTGGATGGGAGCAGTGTCCTTGCCTTGACATCAGCCAACAAGCTGCTCAAGAATGTTGCCAGGGGCACTGCAATTCAGTCTGTTGAACTGGCTACAATCCCTGGCTCTAAAACTAACTTCCAAGATGACCTCAATAAGTCACTTAATTTCTGCATACTTGGGCTTGAATCGTGAAGTCTTTGCTATACCATTTTTAAGCCTGGAGCAGTCTGTGTTGGGCCAGTAATATTATAATCCATATTTCAGTTTAGACAAGACCTCTAGGCTTGAATGTTACAAGTTTTTTGCTAGTTGTAGGGTATATCTACACTGCATGCATTTTTCAGCATGTCTCAGAACCCCAAATTCCTCATTTTCCAAAGCATGGGCACTGTTTCTTCTTTCCATGGTATAAACTTCTTTGGACAGTTTGAGTCCCCAGTTTAAACATTGCATAAAGTAACACATTAAATTACATAAAGTTGCTTTTTGGGGGATTACTGGTAAAGCTTAAAGAATCCACCCAAAGGCAAATTTGCTGCATTTAAAACAGGAAAACCTAGCTCCTATTTTCAGATAAAATTTTCATATTTCACCATTTACTTAAGCATAAGAATGTAAATTACTATAAATTCTGACACTAGGACCTAAAATTATTGAAGATGCTAGTTTAAAAAAGAGCAAAATAAGAAGGAGATCTCTATATATCTACTTTTAACTATTTCTTTCCCTTCTATGGTATGTTTATGAATAGTTGATAAGTGATCCATCCTTGTCTTTATCTTGACACACAAGATTTTTTGTTTTATTTCCCCCTTCTGTCCTCTTGAGATGGAAGAGTGAGAGAGTGTCTTGGTGGGCTTCTGGCAGCCAGCCAAGTCTAACTCTCCTCATCTCCAATTTTATTTATTCACAAAACCATTAATGTTTTTTTGATTGATTTTTCAATCTATCCATAAATTACCAAGTTTTTTCACAGTTAATCAGTTTCAGTGTTAGAACTTAACAAAAGAAACAGCATTAGTACAAAATAATTATGTTTCTGCTGAACATATTCCTTTAAAGGATCATAAGTTCTATGATATGAATATTAACTGTTGAAAAGGGGAATGTAGCTAAGTTCACCAAAGAAAGTTAAGAGTATACATTGTACAAGATTTAACCAGTTCCCTTCCACCCTAGTGACTTCAGGGATATGCATTCTGTTAAACGCACATTTAATCTTACTGTGGGTTGTAAGTGGTCCTGTATCAGTACAGAAGCCATTCCTACTGCGTGCCCTACAGACGTGCAACAGAACACACAGATGGAGATCAAAACCAAATTGAAATCAATGACATTAACCATGTATGCAGCTTCTGTAAGTAAGCTGATGTATTGGTATTCCTTGCAAGTTTTGCTGGACTAAATACATTTGTAGGGAGCTGATGGGAGTCAATATTTTCTGCACTTTATCCCTCATAAATCCCATATTGTCAAATTGACCTTTCCAACATAGTAACAAGCACAATGATGTGCACAGAATTAAGCAGAAGTAATGGCACCTTGATATATTTTGCAGTGCATCTACACATTGCCAGAAGGTTTGGCCTGGGAAGCAGACAGCCTACAGCTCAAGAAGGAAATTAAGGAAGCCCATTGAACAGAAAATATTATCTCAGTATACAACATCATATAATATAAAGCACAGCAGTAAAAATATAAGTAAGACTCCCATCTTACGAACAGTCCAGTGGTCCAAAATTTCTTTCGGATGATCTGTACTCCCATGAAAAAAGGAAGATCCCAAACAGCAAGACTTAGAGAACTGTCCAGGTCCGTGCCCAGATGTGGACAGGTACAACCCTTCTTAGCCCTCCCTAATTTCCAAAGGCCCACAGCATTCTCTGGCAAGATTCTTGGTATAGACAATGCTGGGCAAGACCACGACAACTGCCAGCCTCTGCATTTGAGATTTCATCCAAGGACTTTCTGATAGAGAGAGTCGAGAGTCCAATACTCATGGTACAATCCAGTTATCACTGTCATGAACGGAGACAGGGATCTCAGCATTGGATGGTAAGCCAAGGACACAGCTGTCTGGAGTTTATAAGAGCAAGCCAAACATATTTTCACTCCTTTGTCCCATGAGACAGAGGATCCTGACACATGGGTATGGAGAGTCCCCATATATACCTGAGAGCTCTTTAAAAAAACAGGACTTTTTTTATTGCCACTTCCCATTGTCCAACTAAAAGATTGACTTCTCCGATTTCAGAACTACCTGAACATGCGTCTAACACCTCATCCTCTCCTGCAACAAGAGGAGAAAAGTCCCAGCTTGCTACACTTTTGAAATTGGTACTGTACCTCTCAGAAGTTTTAGTTTTGATTAATTTAAATGTATTTCAAGAACCCATTTAAAGAACCAATCAGATTACTGTAAAACTGAAGGCTCAAAGAAAATGTTTGTGGAGATCCAAACATTTCTTCCAGGGCTCAGAGAAGCAGATAAGATGGCTTTGAGCCAGATGAGTTCTAAATAAGCCTTGAGTAAAAATTCATTCTGGTTATAATTTAAGATCACTATAGCAACACAATCACACTTGCCAAGTATGCAACATTATAAAATTACAACAGACTTAGGAAAAAAAAATCTGTTTCCTAGCCATTTTTTAAAATAGATTTAAAACTGTATTATGAAGGTGGCAACAGTTGTACAGGATCAAGATCTTATTTTATTCTGTGGATAGTTAAAGAAAAGCTATGTCATATGCTAATTAAATTTATAGCAGGTATCTCCTGGAATGTGGAACCAGAGTCTTCCAAGAGATCCATGAAATTTTACATCTCAGAAACAGATGGTACAGTAAGAGCAGGATTAAAGGAATGATGCAAGGAATCTGCGTAAAGTCCACTGTGCAGTGGGAGAGAAGACTGAGAAGTAAGGTGTGCTGAGGCACTTGCTTCCCCACAGACATTCAGCCACTTGTGCTCAAAGTGATGATATACATTTAGCACAAGAGCAGAAGTGACACCTTTGTTCTGAATTCAGCACAGTTCATCTCAATGCAGAGCTGAGAGGCCAGATAGAGCAGCAACCTTGAACTGTGTTCTGTGATGTACACCTCCCAACACCTGAGCTACAAATTAAGCTTCTCAACTCATTCCTTCCCTGTAATTTAAGCACAAATGAGTTCCTGGAGGAAGAACCACAAACAGTTCAGCCACATTCTTACTTCTCTTTACAGCAGCAGTGATCCATGTTCCCTCAGTGGGAACGCTGCTAGGAGGATCCCATGCACAGAAGACAGTGCACACTTCATTTTGAATGCAACATCCTATCCGGGGCTGGCACAATCAGCTTCCTTGAAAGGGAATAATACTGGTTTTATGTAACAGCTTTGCTGCAGCCTTGCAGGCATCTATATCCACTAAACACATCTACCTGGCCTGCAGCCAAACCCAAGGATAATCTGCAATCGATGCCAGATTTGAGAAAATCCTGCAGACTCAACCACACCTGCAATCAGGATTTAAGGGTGTACCAGTACATACTTGTATTTACATATATTTTGGAGAGTTCTTAATCTGGGATACTCAAGTGAAGAGGAGGGGATCCCAACTTCCTCCTCTTCTCTAAGGAAAGTTCACTCCCTCACAGCCACGGAAGAGCATAAAACGGAGTACATTTCGTATACTGCACCTTCCATCAAAATTTCTCTGCCACACGAAAGATATGGTGCATAAAACAGTCTTTGGCAGCTCTCACACCAGCCTTCCTCTCTTGTAGAACAAAAAGTGGCTGGGATGGAAAGTCCAGAAGGCTGGATGGGGCACAAATAACTGTTTTCAATGTCACTTGCTCCTGCAGGGACTGACCCTAGAGGGAAGTGACACGGGGAAGCTTCGGGCAAGATGCAGGAAGCCTTCACAGCATGTTTTCAGCACCACATCTAAGAAAGGGAGAAGTCAAAATGCCTCCTCCTCCCAACCCACTGATGGCCTGCAGCAGCAGACAAACCCGGATTTAAGAGAAGATGGGAAAATCTTCCTTACCCATAGACTCCCTGAAGAGGTGTTACAGGAAGGCTGGAAAGGGGCTTTTACGGGAGCTCGAGAAGACACATAGTGACAGGACAAGAGGGAAGGGCTTTAAAGTAAGAGTTATTAGGTTTAGATTAGAGGTTAGGAAGAAATTCTTTAAGGGTGGTAAGACAATGAACTGATTGCCCAGAGAGGTTGAGGACTTCCTCTTCTTGTAAGTGTTCAAGGCTGGGTTGGATGGGGGCTCTGAGTAACCTGGATTTGTGGAAGGTGTCTCCTTGTCCCCATAGCAGGGGAGTTGGAGACAGATGATCTTTAAGGACCCTTACAACTCTAGTGGTTCTATAAGTCTAGGATTCTATGATCTGTCTTACTCTCTATGGGACTTCTTAATCCTGCAATCTGGAGGGAATTGCCCTGTAGTCAGCCTGAACACCACTGTCTGGATCCAACCATCCTGCATGTTCTTTGAATTATACTGGCTGGTTTCATTTTTAACTCAAAGGCCTTTGATTAGGCAGTAATCTTAATTACTCTGAATATAACGTATACATGGTCAACCTTCCTCCACACTCTTAAGTATGCTCATCGGAATTTGCCTCGTTACACCAGCACTAAAAACATGAGTTTCCTGTGGTCCTGCTACACAGCTCTACAGTGCAGAGTGCACCTGAACCTCTGCAGTTCTAAGAGACACTGATTCAGCATCCTGAATATTTGTCTGAAAATAGTTTATCATTACCCTGATATTTGTCTGCCATGCTGAAAGGGCTCTTTCACTTCCCTCAGCACTCACAGCTTAAGGGAACTGCAGAGATCCCTTGAAATCAGGTGGAATCATTCCCTAAGAGCCTCTATTTTACTACTATTCTCTCCCACATTTTTGTAAGGAGCAATAGGTAGAAACAAGAAGGAAGGTACTCTTGTTAAGATTTACCCAGGACTGATAATTATGTGAATAATTTCCCTTGTTATTCAAAAGTCTGATCTTCCCATAGGCTGATCTTTACACCCTTTACACTACAGATCTCTGTCTGAAATCTTTTACCAGGAGCATCATCCTCTCAGCCACACTAGAAGCCACCCGGTCTGCACCACTCAGCTGCAGGAAGGCAGAGAACAGCATCTGCTTTGACAAACTTCCACCCATTCAACCAACAGCCAGCTGCTAACCTTGTCCTGCTGCAAGTGAATCTTGGAGAGAAGCAGGGACTAGGTGTTCTCCACATGAAGAACAGTCATGTTTGTGTGCAGTTTTGGGTGCTGTGGTATAAGAAAAACATTAAGCCATTAGAGAGCATCAAAAGGAGGGTGACAAGGATGGTGAAGGGCCTTGAGGGGAAGCCATATGAGGAGCAACTGAGATCACTTGGTCTGTTCAGCCTGGGGAGACCTCATTGCAGTGTCCAACTTCCTCATGAGAGGAAGAGGAGGGGCAGACACTGATCTCTTCTCTGTGGTGACCAGTGACAGAATGTGAGAATCTGAGGTAGTGTCAGCAGAGGTTTAGGTTGGGTATTAGGAAAAGGTTCTTCCCTCAGAGGGTGACTGGGCACTGGAACAGGTTTCCCAGGGAAGTGGTCAGAGCACCAAGCCTGACAGCACTCAGGAAGCATTTGAACAATACCTTCGAGCACATGGTGTGATCCTTAGGGATGATGCTGTGCAGGGGCAGAAGTTGGACTCATGATCCTTGTGGGTCCTTCCAACCAAGCACATTCTGTGATTCCATTTTGATCAAAATATAGTCTCTTGGAGAAATAGTTGGTCTGATCTAGCAATTTTTCTCCTTGAGATCTAGTAGGACCCTGAGGATCTTCCAGTATGCAGTTGCATATAAAATGCTAAAAAAAAAATAATTTTACTCTTAAACCTTAAGACCTGGGTAATATAAAGTGCATTAAGTAGCTTAGGTCTGCCACTTGAAGTGATACACTTTTAAACCTTCTTCATGGGGGTCCTGAGAACTTTTGGCAAGATGTTAAATAAGGCTCTCACCTGCTATTAACAGTACAATTTTATGGACATCAACAGGTTAGATGAACCAAATAATCCTCTTCATAATAAAGTGTCTATCTCCTCTAACTCCTGGGTGTATTCTTGTGCTGATGAGCATTTCTTTGCTGTCCTACCAAACAAAATAATAAAAGTTTTATTCAGTAGAAAATATTTCAAAAATGTTCCTCTTCTTGCCTGGGTATTTTCTCTCATTCTCCGAAGAGAGAAGCCAGCAAGCCAGATTGCATTGTCCTCTTAAGTCTGACTAATTTCAACATCATTTAAGTGGTGACAGCTGCTTTGTACAGTCAGATATTTAGAAATGACCATCATGAAATTTTGTTCAACATGAACAATTTCTGTATGTATCCGTAGTCAAACGATATATTATCTCCCGTGAAAACTCCCTCCTTTCTCTGCACATGGGCTGAAATACTTATGCTGTATTAGGAAGAACATTGAAAATGTTCTCCCTAATGTATCACGGCTGTGGAGGACAGGTTATCAGGGAAAACATGAAAAATTCAGCAGACTGCTGCTTCTGCTGATGCACTTTTTTGTTCTCCATTCAGAAATACAGAAAGCACAGAAATTGTGTTATGTTTGGGCAACTATTTTTGGGCATCCTGACTAACTTCAACAGCAGCAGCACAGTCTTGGAGATGACAATAAAACTGAGGCAGCAACAGGACTCTCAGGCAGTACTTAAGAGTGGTTAGTTTGATATTCTACAACACGCCCACGACACATCCTTTGTGGCATATCCAACACCAAGCATGCCCACCAGGATCCAAGTTTTCATGAAAGACAGAGAGAGGGGAGTGGAAGTCTGTAAGGGCTTCTGTTAGCATTTTTGAGCAAGATTATTTTAGCACACTTGGACAAGATTGGCGCAAACAATATTCTTAAATGTCTGTTCCACATTGACTTGTGCATAGCGGATGATTGCTGCATATGTATTTTATATAATTCAGGATATTACTTCTCAGTACCAAACACTTCATTATCAAGAAACCTCTGATTTTTAATAAGAATGCTATTGTTTGCCTGCATGTCTGTCTCCATTGAAGTGTATCTCTCTTTTCTACTCTCAAAGAAGAGACTATCAAACAATCAAAAGACAAAGGAGGAACTTCACAACAGGGAAAGAAAAAATGTTTGAAACATTGCGCTTGTTTCATTTCATTTTTCACAAAATCTGTCTGACTAAGTATTGGTATCAACAACCCCCCAGATGGACCTCAGTTAGAGAATAGATGTTAAAAGAACCCAGCCAAATGGACTGCATGCTGATGAGAAAGGATGAGGGTATGCAAATCCATACATGGATTTCAAAGTGTCAGCAGAATGAAATAGCAGGGGGGCAAGAGAAGATGTTTTCCCAGTTCTAAAATGAAGACAGCTCTCTCCCAGCTCAGGAGGAAGAGGATGCATTTGTAGATCCTATGTCTCCTCTGCAGCAAAATTTACCCTTTCTGTCAATATCCCAAAAGCTAGAGACATTCAGGCGCTACAATGACCCTGAACAGATAATTTAGCTGGGTCAGCTGTGATACCACAGATCATTGTAAGGGATGTCAGCAAGCCTCCTTCCACAGAATGAGAGTCAAAGGACCTGTTAACTATGCTTCTAGCAAAAATCAGTGTCATCTCCTCTGTTAATGGCTCTCTCACATTTGTGACATCAAGAAGATGTTCCTTTCTCAGGAACTGATTCTGGCAGACACATATCTGGACCAGGACAAAACTAGATTTTGTGGATTGTGCTGATGCCTCCTCTGATTGATGTTATCATATCTTTAAGCCTGCAAATTCTCTGGAGGACCCAGTGATATGGACATGACAAAAGGACAACAGTAGTAATCCAGCATCTTGTTCCCAGCATTTTAGCTGTGTGTGTTTGCATGTACAACCCATACTTGAAACCAGTTCACTGTTACTCTGCAGTGACCAGAGACCTATTTTGGACCTAATACTTTTCTCCAGCCTCAGACCTAGCAGCTTTGTATATCCATCTTCCATTTTGGCATAGCTTGTCGATCTCTGCAAGTCAGCAGCTCACTGTGGTGCTTCACAGAGCACAGGCAGGCTGAGTGTCCAGCAAGGACTGGGCCCTTTTTCAGCTTTTCTAGCAAAGGAACCACAAAACAGAGTCCCATAACTCCACTGGTGATGGCTTATGTGACGAGTCTAGTAACCATCCTCTGATGAGCTCTGGATTGTCATGGAAAAGATAGAGCTCAGCAGCACATAAAAATCCATGCATAGTGCTGTTCAAAGCTGGGCTACAGACCACCTGAAAATTAGTGTCACTGCAAAGAGAGGAGTGGCAGATCACACTCTGTGTTAATTACGCGGCAAAAGAGCCATAGGGGACACTGCATTTTATCGGTCAAGGTTGTGTCAATAGAGGTTGATGGAAGTTGTTGACTTTTTCAGTCTCTGAAGCTGTCACAAATTGCAAAGTTTGAGAAAAGCTTTTTACTTTGTTGTTCAGCACTGACAGTAACTAAAGCCTTGGTTTTGTCAAGGAATTATGTACCAGTACATAGGTCTTTTTCATCACCACTAATTTTGCTAAGTGCTGAAAGAAGTAGGCTTTTTCTGTTGCTATTAAATGTGTTATTTTCTCGTCAAATTACTTTCTAGATTCATGACTCAGGTGTAATTTTGATGACACAAAGATGGTCCATTTTGAACTTTGTGTACCATTCTTCTCACCACAGCTATAATTCTATTAAATCAAGTACAGACTGATTATTCTACAAATAACAAGAGGTATCCTGGATGAAAATTGCTCTTCAATACAAAATATGAATTTTTTTATTTGCACTAAGGAGGAACTGTCAAATATATTATTTCAATTTTTTTCATATTGCATTACTTTCAGTGTCATATCAAGAATACCTATGACCTTTTATTGCATGATTAACTCTATTAAAGCACATTTAATGTCATTGCAAAAATCTTGGTTAATCTGTTCCCAGAAAAAAATCCCTTAGTGAAAATATTTTAACAAACAAAAAATTTTGACACACACAAATGACTCTCACTAGTCACAGTAATGGTTTATATCTAAATGGTGTATGTGGAGAGTTACACCTCGTTGAGTGGCTTGTGAGCTTGGCCTGAGATATCCAGAAGGGAACTGGTTCCTACATCGAGTGAGGATAGCTAAGAATAGTTTAAAGGAACAGCTTGCCTACAGATGTGTTTATCAAGCTAGATTATGCCTCTAATCACTCCACTAGCCCAAAGGTTTGGCTTATAAACTTTTCTTTTCTTGTAAGGCAAGGATCAGATCTCACACACCAGGTAGGATAGGCAGGCATTCAGAGGCACATGCTGCACCGTGTGCCTTCACAGCGGCCTCACGCTTTCCTGGAAGGATCTGCAGTGCATCCCTGGCCAGCTTTCAGTCAGCATCCAGCTGGGTGCCAGCCTCAGCTGCCTGAAAACCCTCAGCTTTTCTCTGCCTGCCCCAATAGGAGTCTCTGGACCATGAGATCACAAGTCAGGCAAACGCCTGAGCAGGAGGATGTGTGACACAAGCCTGCTGCAGCCAAGAACAAAACTTCAGCCAGGAGGACAGCCCTGTCTCCCCTTCTCTACTGAGGGATGAACTGCTAGGACCAGCCACAACACGGCCTCTGTCCTACTTCCTCACAGCAAACAGAGCAGGTCAGAAAATCCTATCGGACACATCACAGTGGCCACAGTTGAGGAAAGAAACTAGGATGCTGATCTGCATATGCTTCTACTGTACCTTCAGGACAAAAACCAGAAAGTCGTTGTGGATATTCTACCGAGATTTCTGAGTCAAATCTCCACTAATAGCGTACAAAGGTTTGTTTTCTGGTGCTTAGGAAAAGAGCACAGAACTGATTCCATTGTGCTCTGGAAAGTGGCAACATGGTTGGTATGAACAGTTCTGCTTCATTAGCCTCCAACAAACAAAAATAGAGAGGCATAACAATCAGTAGCAGTGTTGCCAAGACTGAAAAACAGAGGTGTGATGAGGCCTGACGAAATGTTGTGTTCTTCTGGGCATGCGTTAGCATGCGAATCTCTTGATAGCTACAGCTGATAGCTGTTGGGAACTGTTCCTCACTCAACAGACATGACTCTCCTAAGAAACCAGACAGTTTATGTTTCATGAGCCACTAGAAGACACAGAGATGAAAGAAAGAAAAAGGAAAGTAACCTAGGAGCCTTGGGCATTGAATGCTCAATATTCGGCACTCCAGAGCACTTGCAAATACTCCTAGAGGACTGGTGAGAATAAATAAGTTTGCATTGACCTCAGTGAAGAAGGACCATCTCTGAGTTTCTACAATGAAATAATTCTTGCAGCACTAGTGTTGAAACATGAAGAAAGGCTAAGGGGATAAAATTTGTTCTACTGATGGAGGACTTCGGGTGTGTATTACAGAGAGCAATGGTTAGAATTCTGGGCTAATTCACAAATGTGAAGACTACATTTGACAGTTACAGAGGTCATCATACTAGTTCTTAAATACAAAAGCCTTTGTCCAAATTGTGAACAACTGTTGGTGATCCTGGAGTCTTTCAGACCAAGGAGAGAGACAATCATATATTCACTAGATATTATCAGATCCAAAGAACACACGAACAGTTCTTCTCACCCGTGCTCTTCATATTTTCAGTTTCTCTGTCTTTAATGACAAGAGAAATTTTCACTTTATCTGTAAGTAATATCCATGCAACAAGCTGAAGAGTAAAATCTCCAGTATAAAATTGGGTGGTCTTCTCCAGGTTAGTCGTCATGCTTTAGTTCCTATTCTCATTGGCTTGCTGAATTCAAAGAAGAAGATATATCAGAAGATTTTTTTTTAGAAGGCAGAAGCCTGATCTTTAAAATATGTTTTTTCAAAAGCTGTGGAGTCTCTTTGCATAAAAGGAGCACAAACTGTCCTCCCCTGCAGTCTGTTGTAGACCAGGTATGGTTTCACACAAGAAACTTGTTCCACAGACTTGAACAACATACCCACTTTAGCTTGTTACATGCTTTAAATACAGATAATAGTATAAACACAGTGAAAACCAGGCTTTATTTTCCAAGTCAGAATTTCTTTAACAGAGATTGTGGTGGACAATGAAATCCCAGAAAGTTCAAGCTGACCATCTAAACGCTGTACTGCTTTAAATCTTGCATATATTACTCAGGGGGGAAAAAAGGAGATACTAGTTACTCTTATTGTTCAACTTATATTAATTGTCAATTTATATTTGTTTTTCTTGCATTCCAATACAATTGGCAGAAGAAACACAGAACTTGAAACATAGAACTCCTAGTAAAGGAGTTTTAAGCTCCTTTACTAGAGTCCTTCAAAAAGTAAGTTGTAAATAATAAAAAGTTTTAAATTAAAAAAAAAGTTTTAAATCTCCCCAGATAAAAATGCTTATTTATGTTTATAAGCTTTATAACTTTTTACTCCTTGTAAAAAGTATGTTACTTATAAGAAATCATAATCATTTGCTCCAATATCTTAACAAAACCAAATTCTGTAATGGAGAAAACCGCTGGTAGGATTGAATTGTTTGCCCCTCATAGATAAGAGGGCACAGAAAGAATTCCTATTATTTCCAGCAGAATGTTAAAGAATTCCTTTTAAAAGTAATTGCAAAGTGAGCAGAAGTAAAGTGGGTGGGAGGACCTGGGAATTAACTGACAGGTACCAAGGAGAGCGACTTCAACCTCAATTATGAACAAAAATAGCAGACCAGTCAAGAGGAGAATTTCAAAGAGACAATCAATAGTGAATCTGGAGCTTTAGACTGCATTGATTTTTTGATACATTCAAAGTTTGCCCTTGCAGAGCAGGCTGGCTAGCCTATGGGAAAACTAAGGAACAGGTGGGTCTTCACCCTGCCTCTCTTTTCTCATTGTAGTGACCCAGCAATAAACTCCAAAGCTGTCTACTCACGTCAAGGTCTCAGAAAAAGGTGTAGTTGCTGACCCAAGAATCAACACTTTCAAACCCACTGCCTCATTAATCTGCAGGTGCTTATTGACCACATTTTGGAAACAGTACTAGAATTTCTTGGAGAAATTGAATTGGAAACCTGAGTCTGTTTTCCTGACTTCTCTACCACAGTGACCTTCTTGCACCGATGTACCAACCAAACAGAGGATGTGACTTTGGTGTCCTTCTCAAGGCCAGTCAAAGCAGCTGGATTTTGTAATTACAGACAGTAAGGTTTCTTAGAGGTTACTCAATTCATCTTGTTTTGATGGAAAATTCCAATCAGGATTTGCAGGCACCCCCTCAAAAAATTCTTTCTTGAAATCTAGTACACTTATTGCGAGAAAATGGCATTTTCACATACACATTACCTCTGAAAAGTCTTCTTTGAACTGGTCCGTTTACATGAGCACACTACTTAGCAGTAAACAGAATATATCTTAAGGAAACTTCAGGTTCTTATTCACCAACAGTTTGTGGGTTACTTCTTGAATTGCTGCTTCAGCTGGGCTGGAGACAAACTATAATCTAAATAGAGCACTGGCCAGAGTTCAAGAAGGAAAAATTGTCGTGGACCTCAGTTTCAGGCATGTAGAGGCATTTGCAGCCTGCAGAAACAGGCAGTCCTCAGCTACACCATCCCAGGAACAGAGGAAAGACATAATGTCCCATCTGCCTGTTATGCTCCACTCTGCTGCCTGACACATCAAGCAAAAGTAGCCCGGGATGATCCACCATCTCCCAACATTTAATCAAGATTCCAAACCCTTATGTTTGTAGTTGTTGCTGAGTATGCCTCAGGTGTATTCTCTAGCTTTGATCTTCTCTTAGGCTGAGATGGAGGGCAAGAATCACACTTCAGCAGAAGTCAAGACTGACATTGTGAATCAGACATTGAAAAGAAAGAAAAGACTTTTCCCCTCATTCCCTGTTCTCCCTTTCATCTACTCCCTTGACTCTTCACCTATTACTAGCACCATGTCATATTTACATTTTCTCTCTTGGAGGGAAGTAAAAAATACATAAGTTGAAACTTCCTTATGGATTTGGCTTCTCATCACACAAACACTGAATATTTGCCTTCATTGCTGTCCAATAAATATTTTATGATCTAGCAGGCAGTTTTCTGGCGCACACTGTAGGCAATCCTAGTCAATTTTGCAAAGCTGTGAAACATCTAGTATGATTGTAATATGTTAGTAGTGCTATCCATGCTACTCAGCTCTCTATGAGAAGTTTTTTTCCCTGTGTGCCAAATTGGAGCGGCTATGAGCTTTGGGAAGACTGAAGCTTTCCCTAAAAGGTCATGAAATTAGCCATCAGTCCTGAATGAATCTTTGTATTACATGGTTCACATGTTTAGTAGTCTCACTGAATACCTTTCCACATCCGAAAAAATAAAAGTAAGGATAACATTTTGGTGATTCTTTTAGCCACAGAGGTGATTTTGCTTGGACTGAGCCTCACCTGTAGTCCTCCCTTCTCCCTGGATAGATAGCATTCCTCCCTGGCAGAAAGAATAAATGTAAGTTGCTGTCTGTGGTACATCTAAAGATACACCTCTTCTGTCATGCCTGAGGCACTTAGCCTCTTTTGATCTTATGATCCCTGTGCTTCGCATAGTCAGACCCCACACACAAGCAGCATTGTGGTTTCTCCCTTGCATTCCAAGTTTCTACATCAAGGAAGCACTAAGGATGTGGGAAGCAACATCCAGCCACAGAACAGAAGAAAATCTGAGGCTGCAAAGCATTGGAGATGGTGTCTTCTCCGTGTCCTGTGATAGTGTCACTGTTGGGCGTCAGAAAAAAGAGAGCCTTTCTTCAGGCCTCTTGAGAGCCTACCCAATCTTACCAACAGCTCAAAGCCTGCAAACATAACAGCAGCCCAGGGTTTCAGTGACATGAGGAGCCAGAAGATAGCAACCTTATCACCTTCAACAGAATGCCACACCTGAAAAGGATTTGCAAAGCTAGCAAAAGCTTTGAGCAAGGCCAGGTCAGTGAGAACAGGGTGCAGAATTGAGCTTCATAATGTATCCAGAGCTGTGCAAAGCTTCCTTCTACATATGGCAAGGAGCATAGCACTTCCCAGAGTTCATTGGCGTTCCTAGAAAACTGGTTAAAGTCAGAATCCTCTGCCTTTGCTGACATCCCATGCACACCACAACAATGCTGCTTCAGCAAGGGGAGACACTCCTTTCTCATTTAGTAGGTCTAAGACTTCTTTAGAAGTCTTTATCTTCTTCTACTTTTGCTACTCTGCAAAGAGCAGCAGCAGATTCATGAAGTCTTCTTCTCTTTCCAGTTCACCACCAAGCAGATCTTGGGCAGACAGAGCACATATGAGAGTTAAAGTACCACACTGCTAATACTTGATGCTTTCAAGCCCAGTAATGTCTGCAGCTGCACAGCTCAGTGCTGAATAGCAAAGGCTTAAAGAGGGAAAAGCACAGGGACAAAGACCATCACTGTCTTGTCCATCGCAACCTGCTAGGGAAAAGCTTACCTTTCGAATCCAGTGAGCTGTTTCTCCCTCACATTACCCTGTCTCTGTCACTAGTAACATATAAATGTTTTCAGTGCTGCTGGAGAAGCCAAGACTGACAGGAGATGAAAGGAGGACCACATGTCTCTTACTGTCTAATCAGTAAGAGGAAAGTTAGGAACAGCCTGTGTCACCTGATCCCATCTGCCCTTACATCTTTGATTTGCTGTGATCTGTGACTTTGACTTTGGTTCTGTGGTTTCATCAGACAAATGATTTAATTTGTTCCACTCTAGAAGTGGGGCTGGGATGTGGGAATACAACTTCCTTGAGGAAAGGTGGTAGTTCAGACCTAGATTTTAAAATCAACTCTTCATCTTGTGCTTCCTACTTCTTGTGCTTCGGTAAGGTCACTGCCCCTAAACTGCACAGCACCCAGCCTCTGAGCCAGGCTCCAGACAAAGGAGAAAACATCTCCAATATGAAGCATCAGGCATTTTAATCTACTCTTCCAGAACCTTAGCTGTATCCTATGCCACGAAAATTAATGGACAGTAAAGATCATGTCCCAGCATTCTGCTCTACTTTTCTGCCAATTTCCACCCAGGCAGTTTCCATTAACACTGATCTGCTGCCTACACAGGTGCTCACTGCCCATCCAACAAGCTCGGACACAAGCAGGTCAGCCTCCACTGCCAAACACGTAGCCAGGTTCTCCTCTGCTCAGTCTGACCCTGTTTACACCAGAATCTGGCCAGTTGCAGTCATAACCTCTGTGCCCCAAGACACTCAACAGCCACCACACAGAAAATTACAGACTAAAAGCACAGTCTTTAGGCATAAATCCTTGGGCTTTTCCCAAATGCTTCTCACCTGCTTATCAGGCTCAAGCCTAAATCAACAAACAGGCACTAAGATTACCCCAGTCCTGTTATAAAGTTGTCTCCATGCCACAGAGATGCTTTTGTTGTTTCTAATCTTAGCTGTCACCAGAGCACAATGTTTATGTGCAGCACCCCAGCCAAAGATATGGTTACAGCCATCTCTGAAAGGATTCTGCAGGCTTGCTTTAGCTCTCTCCCCCAGCTTTAGACCTTCTAACACTCAGTTTCAGCCTTCACACCTGTGTGTTAGTATGTACCTGTGGAGTCAAAGCAGAAGAGGAGAATGGATGTTAAGCCATCAATACCCAGAGATTAGCTTAACTTGATTTCAGATGTAGCAATGACATTCTAGGCTGAAAAAATTGATCCATAGGCTTTTCCTAAACATATCACATTGTGTGTAGCTTAAGAAAATTGCATTAACTCTTATTTGCAAGGGGTAGAAGACTGCTAACAAGAACATTTTGTGAATTCAGTTAGGAAGACCAAGGAACAAACATAAGAGGATTGGCGTGCAAGTATGAAGTTCAGTACAAGCCTGTGTGGCATTTATGGACAAATCTCCTGCAAAGCAAAAGGCTTTTTTAAACTGGAGCTGGAGTCACACTGTTCTTTGCATTTTAAAACAGACTTTTCCAAAGCATTTTCTTAAATGATAGCTTGTATTTAATCCTGAAAGGTACTTCTTTATTCCTAAAGAAATCTTTTTTAAATAGATGCCATGGGCAATTCAATCGGAGTTTTCAACTCCCATTTTACTTATCAAAAAGTAAAATGTTTGGGAAATGTGAAACACTTACCTGGATTTGTCCCACCCAGCAATTCTGTTTCCATTTCCTCATCATTTTACTCAGCTGGAGCTTTCAACTTTCCTCTGGGGAGATAAAAGATCACCTTGCTTCCTGCAGCTACTTGTATTGACTGTTGTTTGCTAGCAGGCAGAAAAACAGAAGGGCAGTCAGAAAAATAGCCTTCCCCTCATCAATCTAACCCCACAAGTCTTAGCTCTGCTGGCAACTCGCTCACTTTCAGAAAGGATTTAAGTGTTTCTAACAATTGCGTAAATAACAGAAAGCTGCAAGAGCCACATCCTCTGCACAAGTTTTGTAGGGATAATTCAGCAGGAAGTGGATATTCCCTCTATCACTTCTAGCCAGAAAAGAGGGCTCATTGGAGGAGTTCATTGCAGATGCAGAGCAAATTCCAGCTCACCCCTCAAACCACAAGGCTTTAATGTGGATGGGGGCTGTCCTTATGCTTTCAGAAACATCAAGGGATGATGGCTTTTTGGAGTTACTAAGGAAAAGGATTTGCCTCCAAGCACTGGGTAATGGGTGTAAAAAATGAGTTAAATGTACAGTGAAGGGATTTTATAGAAGATTAGCTGTAAAAACAAAGTCATATGTTTGTCTTAAGGAAAGAAGTACCTGATGAATGAGTAAATACTTGCATTTTTGTATCTCTCTTCCTCTGTCTAAGCTTTTCTCTTACATAAATGAGCACTGTGTACACAAAACACCTTGTGAACAATGTTTATAAACCTCAACTGAGGCTGGTATAAATGGGATAAAAGGTGAGCCACCAAGGGATAGGGCAGATAGAAATGCCAAGATCAGTCTGCATGTCAGTCAGCATCACAGGTGCAGGCCTCTGCCTCTGATGGTGCCCAGCACAACCAGCATCTGCTTCTGAAAACTGCAGCTCTTCACTGGGTCACCTCAGAATGACATGTGGCATCAGCTAGTGGCACCAGAGCGTCAAAGCAGGATTTGAACCAACTGGATTTTCTCCATTTTCCCGTCCCTAGTCTGTGTTTCAGGGGAGGAGTTTGACATAAATGCATACATAACAAATTAATAACAGGATGTGAAGCAGTAGAAATATCCAATAAGATAGGCTTCCTTCTGTGATGAACTTCCTTATCTAGCTTTAAAAATGATGATTTACTACCCTCAGTGCAACTGCAGGAGAATGAAACACCATTAACCTTTCCATGACAGATTTTCTTTATTCTCACAGCTGTTTTGCCATTATGGAACAAATAATGAGATTCTTTAAGAAGGACTTTCAGAACACATAGCATTGAAAAGAGTAAGAATTTTTTCTGGGGTCAATGGAAAACAGGGTAAAAGAGCGTTTCATGTACCATATTATTTTGCATGTATTGAGTTGGGTTTATCCAAAATAAAACCTTCTTATATGGTTATAAAGAGAAATATGGCATTATATAAATCTGTATGAAATGCAGAGATTCAAAACTCTTTCCTACCAAAAAGTCAATTATTCTAAACTGTTCTCATCTTCTATAAATAGCTAATTCTTTTGCAGTGTTCTTTTGGCTATAAATCTCAAAGAACATCTATAAGCATGAGACCCTATTCTCAGCCAGGTGACATTTGTCAACTCATTCAATGTAGTGCAATAACTTCTGAGTGACAGCTGCAGGAGTTTACTAAATTGTCGATGTAAAGAGCAGTAAGCACCTTATCATCTGCTCTCCTGATTGAGGCATCATCAGGACCTCTCCCTGGTAAGAAGTAATTCATCAAGACCTAAGCCATCAACAGAAAGAACACGGTACAAACATCTGGGTTCTAAGAACACCCATGCCAATGGCTCCAAGAGCTTTAATTAGATGTTTTATACAGCACAGATCTCTCCCCATGAAATATGCCACAAAAGTTTACCTGTTCTCTGCACAAAAATCTTCTTCTTTAGTCAATTCTTCCTGCTAATTACTTCCAGCAATTATGTAAATACATAGGGACACAGATATAAAAAGAAGAACATGTGATGTCAGCTTCCCATATATTTAGAGTTTCACTTTACAGCTAAAGGAATGAGAGGTAAACAAGTAGTCCAGCAAAAACAACCAAGAGCTGTTTTTGTATGTATGTTTGAAGTATGATATTCAAAATATAACGAACACAGCACAACACAGTCGAGGCAGCTATATGTTTGAAAATACAAGCCATCCAAATGGAAAACTTCATCTATTTAAATTCTCTAACTATCTTTGCTTCTGTTTTTCTCTGTTAAATCAAGTCATGGTCTGGAGCTTTAACGGAAAAAAGGTTTAATCAGCCTGTTTCTGATGTAGGGAGTAGGCTGAAGTAATGATAGCAGACTGGAAAGATGTCTTCTGTTGCCTAGCATTGTTGTGCCAAATATAGACACTGTGTGTTACATTCCAACCCAAGTGATCCCAAAGCATCTTCTTCCATAAAGTACCTTTTGCTTTGGGAAGACAACACCTAGACACACAACTGAGAGAGAATAGAATTTCAATTCCATTGAACGTAGCAAATAACTGCCTGCCTAAGTCATTTTTCTCCAAAAGAAGTCTGTTGAGAAAAGGAGATGTACATGCTGTTGGAAAGTTAAAAAAAAATAAAGTATTTTTGTTTTTCAAAAGAAAAAAAGCCTACATTTATTTTTAAAAGCCAGAAACAAAATGTCACTTCGTTTTTCTCTCAAACATAAAATAAATAACAGCTTGGTAATCAGCTCTCAGAGGATGAAAACATTTGCACTGAAATGTTTACTAGCACAGAGAGTGAAATTTTCGTTTAACTGATAATGTAGGAACAGTCTGCTCCTGGAAAGTTCAAAGAACAAAACAGTCAAGCAAGAGGTGGTAGTTTGTTTCTGAACCTGTAACGAAGCATTCACAGCACATATAAACAAGGCTGGAAAGATACTGGGGCTCTCTGTCCCTCAGTAACCACCCCCTGATTTTGAAAAACTCCAGGTCCATATGCACACTACCATCAGTCTGTACGCAATCTCCAAAGGGTAAAATGTTTTTGTGATTCAGAATAGAGTGCAATAGAACACAAAACAGCGTTACTTTTTTTCTTTAGTAGTTCACAACACGAATTTCCAGTTATTGACCCACAGCAGGTTTGTATAGGTGTCTTGATATTTTCAGTGCAAAAGGTACTTTAAGGTACATTTTAAAAACTGACATCTCTGCCTTTTCTTGGATTGTATCTAACTGACAAAGCCCAGATACTGAGCATGATTGTGACCAGAAATAATCTAATTTAATAGGAGAAGGCTGGGATAGGATTAATACCATACTTGCAAACATTTATAAAATTTACAGAGACTCTCATTTTTGATGGAACGAAGTTACTCCCTGGTAACTTCTGGGAGAAGAAGAGTGAGAGAAGGCCAAACCAAAACTGAGATTCCCTTATAACTAAAAACACATTAAAACTAACAAAAAGCTTGTTTGTTTTAAAAATGCTTACAAAATCCTCATTTGATGCACAAATCCAAATTCAGAATCCTCCCAAGCTATTCCAAAATGGAGCTGATTCTACCACCCCCATCTGATCTACAGTGAGTCAACCACAGCATCAGGAAACTTCATAGGCTTTATTGCTAGCTTGTAATGCAGACATCTCTCTGGTTTGTTGAATTTGAAATTTAGGGTGAATTTTGTGTCTCAAAAAAATTTAAGTTTTCGTTCCCAGACAGCATAAATAGATAAAAGCTTTCATGTAGATGCATTGATTTTTCCCCACAGAATAGCTGGTCCTTACCTTCTACCTCAGCCATATGCAGCAGAGCAGAGAAGTCAAAACACATCAAACATTCTCACCCTTTTCCATGATCAGCTTCTGATGCAACATTAGAGGCAGGTACAGAACACACCCAGCCCTGGTACTCCGGACTTTTTCAAATGCAGCCACAGAGATCAGAGGATTAATATTGCTTTATTAAGAACTAATCACACCCTCTCCCCATTGAAGGAAGCAATAGCCGGTAACATTCCTGCATAGCAGGAAGCATCTTCTTTAGTCAGGTATGAGGGATCCTTTGGTTGCCACAAGACTCCAGCACTGCTTCCATGCTTCCATCTGACTGTACAGGGCATTAGCCTGGGCTCCAGGAGACTGCAGGGCAGATCTGTCCTGCTGGTGACTTCACAGGAGTTGCTTACTCTGTGCTGCTATTTCACCACAAAGTGACATGGCAATAAAGGAGTCCCATTTTTGTAAATTGTGTTTCGATTTAGAAGCATGGACTTCTATTCAGGGCATAGGGATTATTCTCAGTCATACACCAGGCTAGGATTCTGAAGCGGTAAACAATCTTCACAGCCAAGGTAAAGACATTTCCTGCTCTCTTTTGGTTCTCTTTCTGGTGGATTTTATCTCATAATTGTTGAAAACAGAGAATAAGCCTACAAGGTACCATTTTTAATGTTTAATCATAATTATTTCGAGAAAATTTAGATTATGCCTGGACAAAGGACACAAAACATTTGTTCTTGCTAGCAGGATGAAACCTGAAAATTCTAGTTCTGTAATTAAAAGATGGAATTTATTTCAGGATGAGATAAGAATTAACATGATCTAGAGCATTAATAGGACACACACTTCAGATTTCTCATTCCTGCAGATACCTTCGGGGCAGCTGGGAACTGGTATTTCCTGAGATATTTTAGGAGACCATGAAAGCACATCGTTTTACTTGCTGTGACAACAAAGCACTTTTCACAGGATTTATTTGATCTGGAAACAGGCAAAAAAAACCCGACAATCCAATAGCTAAGCCTGAAATCACTTCTTTTAAAGGTGTAGAACTCAACAAGTCCCCAATGATAGCAGCTGAATGCAAGTGACATGCTCCTCTAGTCAGGCTGCTGGTCTGGGAGTTTGGGTATCTAGTTTGGTTGACATCAGTTTTTGGGTGCTGGCTATTCTCAGGATGCTAACCAAGCATCTCCCTATGCAGCAATCAATCCATCAGATGGCAATAAGAACAAAAAAAGAGTTGTACTACAGAACCAGGTTTATTAAAATCTCTATCATTTATACCACCAAGAAAAAACAATACTACCAGTTCACAGCATTCTTTTTCAAAATAAACTGTGCTGACCATTTTGTCAAAAATAACAGAAAACAAGGTAATCAATGAGACAGAAAAAGGGGGGGAAATCCTGCTCTGAGAAGTCATAAACACAACAATTAGTCCTATGGGAGAATATATCAGTAGGAAATCAGTTTGTTTACTGAGTAAAACCTGCTGAGATTAATTATAAGTGAAAGTCTGATAAAACCTGCTGTATTTCAGATCACATTCCCAAAAAAGATACGTGCCTTCCCTAAACAGTAATTCTGTATATTGTTTGTGGTAGAGGCACGAATCACATCAATGTGGTTGATTCATGTGATTTCCTAGCGTGGGAAATAGGCTGGGATCACAGTATGACATCCAGGTCCTTTGCTAGAGAGGTGAGCTCTTTCATAGAGGAGCACAGCAGCAGTATGAAAATCAGTAGTTACTTTATCTCCGCTCAAATCATCACCAGTATCTCGTCATACCCTTGATCTTCCTTGCTAGAATGCTGGGATGAATGCCAGGGACTTTGGCAAAAGCAATGTGAATATGACCAAAAGACCAAAGCATCAAGGCTAAACCTGAATATGTTGCTTACAAAGTAATCCCACTGACAGAGGGAACGTGCTTAACCAAAAGAAGCACTCCTTCCTCTTTTTATGGAAACTTCTGCAGTTTTGACTTGACATCCAAAAAAGCAGAGGAAAGTCTTCATCTCCATTCAAAGACTGAAATCTTTTCAGACTTGCAATTGTTGAGCTACCATTACAACAGTGGCATGATATAAAAGTATATGTACTTTATTTCCAATGGAGAATATCTCAGAAACACTTTAGGATGTTAAATGGCACTCCAAATAGCGCTGAACAAAGTATTGTTCTGACTTCTTTGGAAAAAACTGTTTTCCTCAGGAATCTCATGCCTTCATTCCAACCATGGACTCAACTCTGTAGGTATTTCAAACATCTCCCATGACATTAGAGGTATACTTTTTCCTATAGCTATTAACAAAAGGAACGGATCCAGCAAACACAAAGAATTTTCTCCCCAAATTTCAGTTCTCTCCCAGCTCAAGTACTCTACCTCACATTGCACTCTATCTACAGGTGGTTATTTCCAGTTCTCAGACACATTATGCAAATAATTTTGTGAGGACAACACTCTACTTGCTGTTTGTGTTTGGGGTTTTTTTGTTCCCTTAGGAGATATCCATACCATGCTATGGATCCCTTCCTTCCTTCTAAGCAGGAAATTTATGCTCTACATCAAGAGGTGGCTGGAGATGAGCTGACGCCCCTAGAGACTGAAATATTTCCCATCTCCCCAGGCTATACTGAACCTTACTTCCTGGAGCTTCTGGCAGTGAATCTGACATAGAGTGTAACCACCATTTGGGGGAGAGGAAATCACACTGTCAATAAGAGAAAAGCCAGCTGGCTGGCTGGCTATGGAGTCATGGACACTGGACCTCAGCAGGCAAGTTGTCCTGCTGTTAGAACACTGAAATTTAAGGGGAAACATTCCTTCTACATCATGTAAAATTTAACTCCTAAATTTGTTGATAGCTCTTGAGACTGTCTTGAAGGCATTCTGGAAAGTCACTGAATAGAAGAAAGACAGAAGACTGATCTGGTACTGATCTGTTCACATTTCACTTTTAACTTAGATTTCCTTCCTTTAGGATTCACTTCTACTGTTTGTATTATTAAAACAGATAGGACTGGTTACTTTGACAGACCTTTCATGGGAACATATTATTGCAGATTTCCTTCCCTCTTTTATATTAGAACCTTCCGTGTTCTACAATGAAAGGTTTGAGGGCTACAACTCTACAGCAACAGTTTCCTCCGACAAAATAGAAAAACAAGGGAAGTAGGAAAGAAAGTAATTTCTCACAGTTGTGCTCGAAGTATGGAGTGCAGCTCAGACCCTTCCAGTCTCATATGACCTTTCCAGACTGCTTGCATTCTCCACCAGAAAACAGACTGAGCAGAAAGCTAAAGATCTAATGCTTTACAGTGATATAACTGAGAAAGAAAACAAACAGCACCTGCTGCAATCAAGAGAAGCTCCTTCAACTCCTTCGGTGAGCTTTGGGAAGGGTTAGGCCAAGACAACAAGGAGAAGAAACTGAGGCACAGGACGTTCCACACAAATACGAGGAAGAAGAAATAAGGAAGAACTTCTTTTCTGTGCAAGTGACCATGCACTGGTTGCCCAGAGAGGTTGTGCAACCTCCCTCACTGGAGATATTCAAGGACAGTCTGGATGCAATCCTGTGCCATGTGCTCTAGGATGACCCTGCTTACGCAGGGAGGTTGGACCAGATGGCCCACCGTGGTCCCTTCCAACCTGACCCATTCTGTCACTCTGTTAACTCAGAGTGAAGGATCGGTTGTATTCCCTCTGGCACCAGGAAAGAAACACACAATCTGCTGCTTCCTAAACCTTCATTTTCTGCACTACATGGGCTTACTATGTTTACGCTTTTTCTGTCTCACAAATGTCAAGCTCATCAAGAATTTGTAAAGCCTCATCACCTGGGTGTGTGTGATCACATGGGAAACTCAGCTCACCCAGCTCAACAGCAGGCACAAAATACAACTCAGAAGCCAGCCAGCTTCATACTACTGATATTGATGTCTACATTGGTTGCACTTGATGATTTCAAAGGTCTTTTCCAACCTGGTAGATTCCATGATTCTGTGATTGAGTCTTAAAGCCTCTACACAGACATTTGAATCCTACAATTAAACACGTGTCAGTGTCTATGTGGGGGTCTGAAGGGCACCACTGGGCTGCCTGATGTTGCCTGGCCCCTCAGGGCTCTTCATGCCTGCCCACAGGTGCTGATGGTGTTCTTCCTCAGGACCCAGCCCTAGAGCTCCTGAGAGCCCTCAGCTCCCACTAGGAGTGGCCAGACAGTCTGCACAGATAGGCAGGATGACTGTCCCCTTGCTCTACTGGTCTGGCACTTGTGACACCTGCATTCTGTGCTGACTCAGCTCCTGGGTAGCCTGTGGCATGCCCCATCATCTACAGGAAGGAAAGCAGCCTGGCCACCTAGACTCCCCCACAAAATGTTCCAAGTTTTCTATTGGGAAAAGACAGCCATTAATTATTACCATGTCTCTCCTCTGGAGCAGACAGAACAAACTGCTCTTATTTTGCAACTGTGAGTCACCCCTTTGGATGGTGGAGAAGGGAAGACGGGGTGATGATGTAATCCCTAACTCTTTCAAGTTCCCCATCTGCCAAGGAGGAAAAAGCAGGCTGTACTGCCAGGCAAAGCTTACAGACCATTTGTTCAGGAAGGTATCACGAGGGCAATGGGCACAGATCTGTGGCTGAGCAGCCAAGAAGGTAGAAGGCAGATGAGCACTGGGAGAGCAGAGAGACCTAGAGCTCTCCCATGCAGTACTGGAGATACAAGTGCAATCTCTACCTGTTTCGGGTAAGGTGCCCAAGTGTCATCCCAACTCTCCTTTCTCACAAGGTTCTTTGGCTGTGGAAAGAACATAAATAAACATGGGGAGCATTCTTTCCTAAAAATCCTTTCAAGGGGCATTTTGTCTTCCAGACATAGAGAATAAAACAGGTAATTATAAAAAGATATATTTTCACATTTACTATTTTCATTTTACTATTTTCACAAGCTATGTTTAAAGGCTCAAGTCCCTTGAACATCCCAACCCCATTACTGGCAACTGAAGGTCAGTATCTGTCAAGTATATCATGTTATTCCCAGCATGTTTTTCTTGATGTAGTCTTTTGTACACCCATGGAAGGAGAAGGAAGTCTGTGCAAGGAACTCAGGGATTTCTTTGAAGTTCTTGCCATTCCTGGTCCAGTGCCCTAACTTAACTAATATCTTTGGCTAGAAACTTGATAGGGAAATCAGAAGAAGAATGAAAGAAATTCCTCTTCCAATCAACTTGGATTTTTCTTCCAAAATAATAAATCTGTACTTGCAACAGAACCCTAAGAGTTTACACATTCAATAGATAACTGAAGTAAATAATTATTTGAACTTTTAAAAGTAATTTATTTAAATAGCCCATCTATTTAAATAACCCATCTGTTATTTAAATTATCCACAATCATTTGTTATTTAAAAAAATAAATTGAACATATGCAGATTTAATCTTTGTTTGGGATATAATCAACCCTCCCAACCTTGCCAAGAGTATTTTAAATAAAACTTCTTTTTGTAAGTCAGAGATTTTGATGAAGCATTACTAGCTGCTGGTATATTCTTTCAATAACCAGAGACAAGGTTCTGTCTCATGACTTCAGAAAAGCTAGGCAAAAATTGGTCTAAATTACTCTTCAAAGCAACCCTGAAATATCTTCAGAATCTGCTAAGCATGTCTATGTTCATTTCAGGAAGATGCCAAGGTAATCTGTGTAGTGAAAAGAGTAATGAAACTGACAGATCAAAATAAAAGTTGGAGAAAAAATCACCCCTTAAGGCTGTCTTTGTCCCAGGCCATGACCCTCCACATCACTTATCAGGATAATAGGCCTCTCATTGGAAACCCTTTCCCCTCACCCACGTTTCAGTGCCAGGCATGGGAAGCAGACAGCCCTCCTCCAGGAGACAGCATAGGGCTGACACATGGTACCTAATTTTATACTTCTGCCTTGTTTCCCAGGCAAAACGTCCCATATCAGAGCTTCACTGGCCAGGTGGTCAGCTCTTTCCACAGCGTGTCACCAGGCACCACTCTGAAATTCTTCTACTCTTGTCTTTCATTGGGGGATCTCCACTCCTATCACTTCTGTCCAGACCTAGGAACACGTTATCTGTACAGCTTGCTCTGTCCTGCCAACCTGTTCTCTGATGCTGGTACTTCCACTTACCTTTCTTTCTACCTACCCCACTCTACTCACATTGAAAGAGACTCTTGGATCCAAATGCTGTTATCCATTCATGAGTCCAAGTGGTAGATCTTTATTCAAGACTCGGAAGACATTCTACTATGATACATTCACAGTGCTCTTAACCCTTTCCAAACTTTGTAAATGCTGGTATCAGCATAGTTTCACTCTCATCATTACCCCCTTGTATTGCTCTAGCTCTTATTACAGAGGGCAGGAGGAATCCAAGTGATTCCCCTCTCCCTTTGTATATTGGAAAAAATTCTGGCAATATATTTTATGAGATCAGCAAGCCAAAGAAGGTTGTGTGAACCTCTCAGTACAGGGGTCTCCTATAGGGCTTGAGTTTTCTGCATACTTCTAGAAGGTTTAATGCTGTTGTTTCTGCTTTTTGCTGCCCTTCTGCTACAATTGCACTTCCCCAGCCACACTGAACCATAGAGTTCTCTTTCGTACAGCAAGTCAGCCGCTCAGGAGAGCTCCAAAACCGAGGTCTAAGTATATTTTGGAACACTGGGTAGTGTGCACAGATCTACCAAAAAGCCATGTTTCAGTATGCTACCTGCTGGGGACACTGTTATCTAAGTATATTGTACAGTGTACAGCGCATAGTGACAATACTATACCATAAAATGCCCATCTTCAGACACTTTGGGTGTCTTTAAGTCACCCTTCAGAGCCCAGGAGACATGACAAGGGGCTAAGGGCAACAGTCATCTTTCTAGATCTTTGAGGACAAGTTGGATACACATCCCTCTAAAGCACCACTGGATGCCTGTTTGGAAGGGACAGAGCCCTATACTTACAGATTAAAAGCCCTGTTTATTCAATGAGATGTGATTCAAGCCCCAGCCCTGAGTGCTAGAATCAAAATTAGCCAAGAATGCTCTACTGTGGTCTTTCCTCATCTGCCTCATCTAGACAAGATGAAATCCTGTATTGTCTCCTTTATATTATTAAACCATGAGAACCCCCATGTGAGTCAGTCCTGAACAAAATTTCCTGGTATCCCTGCTGTGTGTTTGCACCCACTTCAGTGTGAGAGTGACAGCAGTAGCTCCCTGTTCCTGAATATTCTCTGCTGATCCACCAAGCCTTCTTCGTGCTTGGTTACTCAAGGCCTGTTCAAATACCCTCATTCTTCATGCCACTTGACTTACCTCTTTTTTTTTTTCTGACATACTTTCAGTCTGTTTTTCAACCCCTTCATTTTCTGCAATGTCAAATTGAGTGTGCCTTTTGACTAGACAAGTGACAGGCATTTCAAACAATCCCTTCTTTTCTGCTATTCTGCATCTCTCATGCACCTTTGTTCAGAAAGGCTGTGCTAGAACACACTGACAATTCCACTGTCTCTGTGTCCTGTTCTGCAAAGTAGCTAAAAGCAGGTGACTCTGTAGGAACATAAGAGCAGATCAGGTCCTATAGGTTACTGCCCTTCTGTACTTGCCCAGCTTCCAACAGTTCATAGGCCAGACAAATCATAAACTGCAGATGATGACTATTTAATAACCCTCTAAAGATTTGTCTTCCTTGACCTGCCCAATATCCTTCTTGAAACCCCATATATTTCCAGAATCCTCAACATCCTACAAAATGGATTTCCACACCCAACTGCAAAGTATATGAACAACCACCTGCTTCATTTGTATTACAGTTGCTCACAAATACTTTCATATCATTACCCTGGATTTTGCACTAGAAAAGAGCTAATGCTCTGCTAGTGAGCAGTCGACTTCCATTCATCTTCTGTAGGCACACATTTATTGCTTCACCCTAGTTTCATCTGGTATTTCAAGAATATCTTAGTACAATTTTCATTTAGCTTGGGTCATAGCCATTTCTGTGTTTTTACTATTTTTTCCCCAATTCTTGTCAGTATCTGTGAAGAACACATGAAGCAGAATGCATAGAATCAAAGCAAAAATGTAAAATTAATAGCATGGAACTATTATCAATTACCTAAACCATGCTAACACACAAATATGATCTTCATGAGATGCTGCGTATGCAAAGAGGAGAAGAAAATATTAGGAATTTTCCTTCTACACCGCTGTTCCAGGCTGTGGGTGCACAGTCTGAATTCTGATTTCTGATTCTCTGAAATCAGGGGGTCTCAGTCCCCTGTGACCAGTGCCACATGTCATCTATAGATAATATCAAATCTAGGGCCAGCCCTCGTCTGCTGCTGGCAACTGCATCCCTAAGTGTCTTGTGAAGCACTTCCAAAGCTGAAGGGGTTTCTGCCTGCCACATCACAGAAAATATTAGTGAAACAAAGAAAATGAAAGTTGTTGAGAAATTTTCCGAAGCAGGCAGAAGGCAACAGGCATCGAAAGCAAAGCACCTTCAGTTCCCTGGCAATGTGCCTCAAAAGGACTTGTTTAGCATGGGGGCAGCCAGAAAACTTGAGCTATTTTCCTATGGTCTTTTCCCTACATATGCACTGGGTTTCATGAGAAAAGTAAAAGGCAGAAGTGATCACTCTCTAAATTGTTTTTGAACTCATGTATAGGATTTAGGTTCTAACTCCAACCAAGACACCACACCAATAATTTTAATGTACCACTCAGGATGTAGCTTAAATGACATTTCCAATGAAAAGACACAGTTATCTCCTCATTACAACCATGCTCTTCAAGTTATTAATAGTTACCAAAGAGGTAGAGCATGTAGTTACAGAAAAACTTTCAAAGCTGAGGAAATAATGTCGCTTTTGTTCAGAAAATTAATGGAATTATAAAATTAGACTTGTGCATAATTCAGGTTATTCCCAATATAACTTGGTCATTTTTAGCCACCTGTAAAAAGAGAGGGCTGCAGCTTAATTGGAAAAGTTTCTCCTTTTATTTTTCTCTTTCTGTGTTTGCAGTGTATGCAAATGTGCTCTACTAACCAGAGATTAATCCTAACTTTAGTAATGGCAAAATACAAAAGTATAAAATTACTGCTTGTTTTAGGTTTGATGTCACACTAGAAACTTCCCTTCTCACGGCCATAAGGAAGAGAGTGGGAAGAGAGCAATTCTTCAATGAGCAAGTTGAGACCCTCAACTGAAGAAAAATCTGCCCAGACCTTCCAAGAACAGACATGTTTATTATTAAGGGGGAAAGGGATCACAAGAGAGGATACCCAGAAAGAGGAGTTTAGAGAGGGGGAAAGAAGCCCAGGGAATGGTATTTGTAATCCCAAACACGCTTTCACTGCTCAGAGTAACACTCAGTAGCTCAAGAGATGTTCCCCAGTTACTTTCAGGAATGATGGGAGATGAAGACCTGCACAAGCCAAATGTTTTCACCACTGTAGTACTCATGTTTGTGAGTCAGCACTTAGGGTCTTCTACTGATCTGGAGGCCACCAGGGTAATACAGAAATTTAGCTGACTTCTTTAGTCTCTTAGATCTGGGGAAACAGGTTCAGATATAGAGAAAAAAAAACGCTCACTTGATGCAGTCTTGGAAATCCAGAGTGGTTTGAGCTAGCATGAATACTGAGGAAACCACATGAGCCTAGTAGCTGCTAATATGCCGGGATTTGGTGTGAAGCTGTTAAAGTGCTCAAAAACCTGCCATCTTTACAGACTGCGTAACCAGACAATGGTCAGCACCCCATTTTTTACTGTTTCTCACAGGACCAAGCAATTACTCCTCCTTTAAAGAAGGGAATAGATCCAAGGAGTTTCCACACTGAGAGAAGTTTGTGTTAAGAGGCAGAAATTGAGCCACCCTTTCTTCCCTATTGCAATTTCTTAATCTTTTCAGCAAAATTCAACCCCCTAAAAGAGACACCTAAGGTACACTTATGAGGCAGATGTCTGATTCCTTAAGCAGACAAGAAATCACCTAGCTGTCTATCTCAACTTATTTCAGCCATGGGCAAATCCAATCTATAAAATTTCTACAGTTTTCTTGAAAATAAGTAGATTGTGAGGGAGTTGAAAAAGAGAGCTCCCATTGCTTAAAAACCAGAGGCATAATTCTAGCAATTTGTTGTTCTGTGAGTCAGCCCATCAGCCTGTGTGGGTTTGCCAGCCAGCCAGGACAACGGGATCTTCCACTTTCCCTGCTGGACAGAGAAGAACATTCTTGCTCTCAGTAAAAACAATAAATCACACTGGCATAGAGGATTAGGTGTCTCTCATGTCAGAGGCCTAGAAGGAAGGAAAGATGTGCAGCTAACTGGAAAATGACAACTGGGAACCTGAGTGCACTGATAGATTCTGCAATCTGTTGCTATCCAGTGGTTTGGCTGCCTGTGCAAAAATCCAGCTCTGCCATGGTACACGCTTTTTACTTGGGACTGCTGGGTGGAAGCTGCATGAAAAGGGCCGTGAAATGCCTCGTGGTATTTACAGCTACACAGCCTTCACCCCTTGGCTTGGGAGCTACATTGGTCCTTGCCAAAGCTACTCTCTAGGCATGCTTGTGCCCTCACCATTTCTCTTGCTGGCCCTGACCACGTATCTGGCTAGACTTGAGACCGACCTAATCACTGTGAATTTGTCTGGCCATCAATGGATTCTCATTTGGCTACGGTTCTCCTCCTTCAGGTGCTCCCTGCCAGGGAGATCCTTGCATGTGCTGTGCTCACCCTTAGGTGCTGAATTTCCTTTCCTTGTGAAACTGTCTCCCTCTCGCTACTCTTTGGACAACAAGAAAGCAAGAGGCATCAGGAAAACTTCCCCTTTTCACCTCATTTATAGCTTCATTTCACCAATGAATATTAAAGACTTAGGAAAGTTGGGGATTGTGTCTCATACTTTCCTCACTTCAGTCTCCCTGCTTTTCTCACCATTTCCCTGAAGCATATGAGTCTTTTTGTGTTTACACCATAGAAATTTTATTCACTTTATATAACCTTACTGTACATAGAAATACAGAATAAAACAGGGAAAACAACATTGCTTTCATAATGTTCACAGCTGAAATCACAAGTTGGGTGCTAATTGGGTTTGTTGCTGAAGGATTCTGTGAGTCCAAAAAGTTGGCATATATTTAAGGGAAGAAGAGTTAGGTATTTGCATGAGACTAAGTGGAAAATCTCTCTAATGTTCATGGATTTTCCTGAGAAAAACGTAGCAAGAAGATGGAAATTCTCAAGGGAAAAATCAGATATTTGCTCAGCTTTGCTCAGCTTTGAACATGTTTAGAGACAGGCTTCTGAGCTAGGGGGGCCTTCATCTGAGGTAACAGTGATACACTTATGTTCCTATATTATTATACTTAGACTTGCAACTGAGAAATTGAATTGGTCTGCAGAGAGTAGACACATCTAGTAAAACTAAATCAATTACAGTAAAAAAAAGAAAAAAACAAAACCATTTTTTGTGCTAAACCGGTATTGCAGTGGAATAATTCTGGTCGTTTTTAACAGCTTGAAGACACATCAGCAGACAGCAACCACAGCTTAGCAACTATGATCAGAATGCTTGTCTTTCAGCTTCCCCCTGAGGATGAAAAAGTATGTAAATAAGACCAAATTATTAGTCATGGCTAAATTACATAAACTATTATTAAAGTCTACCCCATTGTCCCTTCTAGGAAGAGAGTAATTCCTGTTAAAATGAAAAACCTGTAGAAGTACCAGGAACACAGTGGAAGGCAGAAAATCACTCTGTCACCAGTTGTCCTTGTCACTGGCAAACTGAATTGTCCATTGCTGTCCTGATATAAGCCTGAGGCTCCTAAATCACTGCTCCCTGCTGTCTGTGCATCTAATAAACACCTGCAATTTAAAGCAATATGAAGATTCAAAAGAATAATAATTCAGCCTTCAACTGTCAGGTAGTGTGCCTTTTTCACAACTGAGTTTCATTTCTAATGAATCCCACTCACAAAAGCTCAAAAAGATCACAGTGGAAAAATGTGATGGTCGCATAATTACTTGTGATATTCCCATGTGAGTTCATCATAACTCTCCTTAGCAGCAGGTGGAGCATTATAGCAGGTAAGCCACTAGGAATTCCTGAGTTGGTGCTGATTCTGGACAAGGTACCGGTTCCCAAATGAGTGACTGAAACTAGCAAACTAGCAGCTGACAGAGCATTCACTGAAGTCTCCCAGTGGCACAGCTCTGAAGATGATCAGCATATGGAAGACCAGCATGTTCTTCTGCCTCCTTTTTGTCGGTGGCACAATTGCCTTCTTCGTTCACTTGAAATGCCAGAAGAATGGGGCCTGAATATTCTGTCTTGGTAGGCAATGACCACATGCAGGGAGGAAGTACAGGCCAGAGACGATCAGAAATCCAGCTTTCCCAGAAATGGTAGGTGGTTACAGTGCAGGTACATCAACCAGCTAGCAGCTCAGCTCATTCCTCGTCCCTTGCCGCTTGCCCCAGAAATATATGGAGTGTGCCTCAGAGCACTTCTTATTATTAACTGGCATTTCTGAAGATCTTCTGTGCCCATAACTCTCCAAGGGGGAAGATAGAGGTTTAGAGTTCATTTTCTGTTTAAGCTCAGTTTAGTGGAAGAGCAGAGCAGTTGCTCCTCAACACTGAGTCTAGCTCTGTTCTGCTAAGCAACGTTTCTGTTTCTGGCCCTGTTTCAAGGTCACTTGAAAGTCAAGCTGAGAAAGAGATCCCATGATGACACCTCCTTTGCCTGCCTGCTCTGCCTTATCCCTGTCCTCCGGATCTGCTATACCTTACTGAGTCCAAACAATATCAGAAAATACAGCACCCAGCCTGGATTTGGCTTGCTGTGTGATCTCAGTTGCCATGAAACACGATGAGGATTAGTTCCCTGGAGAAAGCAGACACAAAACAAGATTAAATGTTTCAAGACAGGTAGCAAGACTACAAAACACAGTTTAAAGGTCTAAGAGATTAATACCTCTTATCCTGTAGGATTCCCAGTAGGGACTCTGTCTGCTGTGATAACGCAAAAGCACCCTCAAAAAACAAGAATAGGAGTAAACAAAATCAGAGTAGCAACTCCTATGTCAATGAATAAAAAAGAGAAAAATTGTCCACAGTGCTCCCAAGCTGAATTAGTTATCAGTGAATAACTAACACTTGCTGCTTATTGCATAAAACTGTATCGAGATCTTCTCTGCTGTAGGCTCAGGAATGACACTGTGTCATGGAGAACAGCTTTCCAATGGATGGCTCTTGTTTAGTTACCATGCAGATATATTTGCACATGGGGGACAAAGGAGCAGAGAAGCAATTTACATGCTAAAACCAGTTCTCACTTGCACTTACTACTTCAACGACTTCGGTTTCTAAATTCATCTTTTTAGAAAGCAGCATGTGTATATGTGTGAGAGTGCTTGTGTGTGTCTTTGTGTGTGCATGTACCAATACACACCTAACTGAAAAGATGCAGGAGCACAAGATTTGGTAGATTTTGGCTGGACAGGTGGTAAGCTGACTTATTAGCACTCATTCCTGACATAAATTTTCAGAGGAAAGCTCTTTCTTTTACATACCCCATTGTGCCAACTGCTTTTAGAAAGAACTTCACCTCTTTGGTCATTTGAGATTAGCTCAGTTGATCAGAGTGTGGTGCTAACCATGCCAAGGTTGTGGGTTAGAGCCCCATATGAACCATTCACTTAAGAGATGAACTCAATGATCCTTGTGTGTCACTTCCAATTCAAAATATTCGTGAGATATAACATTATTTTCTTACAAGAGAACAATTTTATTGGTAAAAGCTATTCTCATGAGAACTTCTTGCTGCTCTGCTAAAGGCTAGGCCATGCAGGCATAGCAATCACTGCTGCCTGCAGGTGCAATGAGCTGGCTGAATTTACCCTGCAGCCAAGGGACTGTGCAGCACAACACATGTGCTCAGGTTAGCTGAATCACTACCTCTGCGACATACAGTGCCCCTCTGGATCAATACTTCCCATCCCTTGCTTCAGATACAGTTCACCTTTCTCAAAGGTTTGATGACTTATGGATTAGGTTAGCAACCCATTCAGCTGGTAGTTTCTTGGCAGGCTCGGACCTCTGTCATAGCACCTCCCACGCACGCAGCCCCGTGCATCACTGTGCCTTGCTGCAGGTTCCTGGACAGCACCTGCTCAAGCTGGCATATGGTCCCTTGTGCCTTAAGGACAGGGCCAAATGGGCAGACGTGCCCTGTTCCAGATCACTAACTCACCAAACACAGTGCCTTTTGCAGGGTTCCCAACACACCATCCAATCCCTGTGATCAGCTCTCCAGGTCCACCTGCCTTCCTACTCCTACACACTTTCCTACTCCCAGTCCATGACTGATGGTGCACAATTAAATTGCAACATTGTATTTCTTGCTCTAATTAAGCCAATCTGCCCAATATCAAATGAAGTCACATCACTGTATCTTTTGCTTATTAAACATATCCTCATTTTTAACTTCCATAGAGATATAAAGGTCATTCAGCTGTTCTGCATTAAAACTCCTAAACACATTTTGATTTCTAATCTCAGATGAAGGCAAACTCATTTTCTGGGGTTCTTATCTCTTGATAGAATATTAGTCTAAGACATTCCTCGTGAATTTTTCCTTCCTTCCTTCCTTCCTT
>VZRF01005436.1:22086-63991 GCA_013396875.1 Vireo altiloquus | reverse complement strand
TCCTTCCTTCCTTCCTTCCTTCCTTCCTTCCTTCCTTCCTTCCTTCTTCCTTTCTTTCAAGAGTTGGAGCTATCAGGATGTATCCATGTCCTTCTGACACTGGGGTCAAGAAGGCTGACCCGTATTTATCCAGTTTGCTACTGACCTAACCCACCCCCAGACTTTTTCCTCTGTAGCCCTTCACTACAGGTCCCAACACAGCACTGTCATTATGGCAGTGGCCCTTGCAGCATTGTCAAGCAATGACACTAGGAAGCATCTTCCCACCTAGTATAGTCTCCAGATTTCTTTCTAGTGGGAGATGGGAATCTTAACAGGAGCTAAACACCTACATATAGACCCATTTATATTGTTTATAGGACTATTTCTCACTGGTCTTATGGTCTCTTCAAATAGCCTGGAGAAACACACGTTTTATTAAACAAAAGCAGAAACAATACAACTAAAGAATCTGGCTCCAGATACCAAGGGATTGTCTTTGCCCAGTCAGGATTCTGAAGCACCTGTGAGTGGCCTGAACTACAGCATTGTATGGAAGACTTTCTGTAAGGTCTTATCTCCTGATATTCTGTAACACACTCTTTTTTTTTTTTAAGATGAAACCATTTTCTGGTGATTGCAATTGAGATTGAAAGCCAGCAGAAACGAAGGCCCTAAATGATTGAGAGGGGAAAAAACCCAAACAAAACCAAAATAAACCAAAAACAAAACCAAGAAAATATACCCCATCACAAAAACAACAACAACCACACACATACACACAGAGAAAGGACTAATCCTGCATGCTGCAACTGCGTCATGGTAGAGCTTTACAATACTCGGGGAAATATTTTCTAATGGCAATAACAATGAGAGTCAAACACTGCCTGTCTGGTAAAGGATGATCCCCATTAGAAAAGGTAGAAAGAAAACATTAGACAAACACCTGTCAGCACTGCTTTAGAAAGAATCAATTCTGCCTTGAAAAGCTACAGGCTAAATCAGCTCTTGTCTGAACTTACAGACCAAATATCAGTCATCCCATCCACCTGCCCTGAGTCATGACTTTTGACACCATAAGGCAGACCATGAGCTGCATTTCATGCTGGGATGGTTGTCTGATAAGATCTGAGGGTTTGTCAGCCTGTCCCGTGTGCGCACACGCAGGAGCTAAGTGCTTTCACAGCAGACCAGCCCAGACAATGAAGCCCTGATGCAGCCTCATCTTGTGGCACTGCAGGACTACAGCTTGATTTGCATGGCCAGCGCCAAGCCAGACACTCTCAGGCTTCCCTCCACAGCGCTTCCCTTATTTCTGGGGCCTTCTGTGTGGAACTCAGGCAGAGCACACAGTTGTGGTATCTCCACTGCCAGCCCTGTACCCTGTCTCTTACCGTCCCATGCCTGTAGTCCTTCTCTTCACAACATCCTCTGTCTCCTTTATCAAGGGTTCTGCATCATACCAAATCAGGTTTTCTCTACACTACATCATTATGTTAGTGATTAAACCACACAAATCTAAGAAAAAGTTAAAAAAATTAGCATCTAGTAAATCAGAAAAATTCATTCTTATAAGTGAATTAGGTGAAGTAAACTGCAGGCACACCTCTTTATAAGTTGAGGTGAAGTAAGACTGGCAGTAACTTACTACCAAAGGCTAGCAATGAAAATGCCAGATTATAGGACTACACAGTGTACAGAGTAACAGAGTACAACATAACACCTCAATATTCCTCTTTGATCAGAAGGTCATCTGTCCCAGTGGTTCATCTCATATGATGGCCAGAAGTCGATACCTGCAGAACAGTTCAAAACCATAGGAAATAAGAAGCCATACTTTCCCAGAATATCTTTTCAGTCTCCTAAAATGTGTGTGTGTGGGCTTCCAGCAACAAAATCTACTTTTTCCAGCAATAAAATGTACATGGCTGTTGGCCATGGCTGCTGGCGTGAACATTACGCTTCTTCTTTAAGTGGAGGGAAGATGATAGCTAAGGAGCAATCTCAAATTTGGCTCTTGTATTTCTTTCAGAAGTGGGCAATAATAACAGCTGTGTCACTTTCCTCTGACAGGGAGGTTGTCAAAATAGGACCTATTTGGAGTTCTTCTATCACTTTTTCCTTTGTTGTTTTATATATATATGCGTAGACAGGTCCAGGAGCTACACTCAGGCTTTTTGCCGGATTTAAACCACGTGCAGTTTGAGGACAGAATGCTCTCAACAGGCAGCAACACCTCAGCAGAGAAGACAAGCAGAAATAGCCAGGACTGATATTTCGCTGTTAATCTGCAGATGTTTGCAAACAGGATAACCAAAGTCTTTGAAGGTCCCAAGCTGCTGAAATCTCAATCTCCTCCTCTTTTTTCAGAAAAAGCACATTGAATTTTTCAAAATTTGCTTTCAGAATGAACTTCTGAAATGACCTGAGTGTCTTTCATTTTGTATCTTTGTTCTCAAGCAACAAATGATATCCTGGGAGGAACACAACTTTTAGTTCTTATAAAAGCAGCTTGATATAGCCCATGAATTAGGTGGTTTGTATCCAAAGGAATTTCACATATCAACCCAAGTATCAAAAATCACAACCATAGCAGGACGTTAATGCCCTAAATATGAAAATACAATAAGGTGTGGTGGTTGTCATGGTGACTTTCCATCACACTGGGCACTTGCAGCAACTTGAGAATAATGATTCAGTAGTTGAAAAGCAAGGTGCTGTTTCAAAGAGAGATATTCTTAATAACCACTTTTTCTTTGTGTTAAATAAATTCCTTGTTTTCCAATTGTCTGTTCTGATTTATTATTGTGGCTTAAAAATGATAGAACGAATGTATTTGAATTGCAAGCCCTTTTTTTGTAAAGAAGAAAATCCTCTCTTTACGGTTCCTGCCAACAAATCTCATATTCCTGAGTCTATGAGTTTTCACAAAGTTTTCCCTCTCAAAAGATTTCAGGGACCACTTGTATTTCTTGCGCACAACATGAAAATGTATTGCATAGTTCAGCTGAAGAATAGTACAGCATAATAAATAATAGTTCCTTTTGAAAGAATTGTCAGTACTTTTTAAGTTGGAAAAGTAAGAGGGACCCTGGGGACGAACTATTCTTTTCCTTCAGAGAAAAGATGGGGATGCACATGCAGTGGTGTCAGAATCACTCAGTTTCAACTGTATTATGAGGGTGATGCTGCAACTCATCCAGATTTCTGTGATGATGCATCTCCTTTTAGATGTCCTCTAAACAATCTCACTGAAGATTCGTGTCTTTCTGTGTTACCAGAACTCTCCAAGGTGTGACTTTGTTTCCTGACTGGCCACTGCAGGATGACCAAAGCTAATGTTGCACAGATGGAGAGGCTCCTGCCAAATGCAAGTTTGCATAACCATGGCCGTAACAGCTGCATGTTTGTCTGACATTTGCCAGCATGGGTGAGGCTGCTACCAGGAACATGAATACAACATAGAAATCTTTCATGGAATACAGGATTTAGGATCACTACTTGCAAGCTGTTGAGGAACGTGTTTAGTGTGAGTAGCTCGGGCTGCAGCTGTAGTGGGACCTGCAAGTTGAGCTCTGGGTGGGAGCCTGAGGCAAGAGGGCAGGAATTGCCAACCCTTGGCACAGGAAGGGGCACAGGGACCTGTGGCACCAGCCAGGAAACCAGACACTGAGGCACTGCAGGAGCCAAGGACTCAGCAGGAAGATGGCAGACTTTGACACACACAGACAGTGAAGTATAAAAGCCCAGGTAATTCTGTGTTCAGGGTCCCTCCTTGGAGGCACTAGCTTGAGCTGTGATTCTTTTGCTGCATGAGGATTAAATTCAGGATCCAGAGGTCTGAGACTGCTATGGTAAACATGGGGTCAAGCCAGGAAGGAAACTTTGTCCAGTTGTATAAGTGTGGGGTGCATAAGGAGTCAGATAAGGCACCCATCAGGTCACTGGAGCCACCCATTGTGAAAGGGCCTTGATTCCAGCTCAGGTGCTGCAAGCATGACTGTCAGCGTGGTCCCTGGATGGTCAGACAGGGAAGTTGCCTTAAAAAAGTCAGGGGTAATTTTATGATCTATGTCCCAAGAGTTCTGTATAAAAAAGTAACCTCTCCTGTGGTGTGGTGCAATGAGTGGGAAAAGGAGAGCCTTGCCTTGTGCTCTTTCACCCAATGCTGGGTGACAGTGCAGAGGTGAAAGGAAAGAAGAGGCTGAGTCCTTCACAAAGTTGTTATTCTGTTCCTGAGGACATCTTTAGTACCCATGTCTGGCAGGGATGAACTCAGGAACAGGTTGTCAACATGTGTGGGAGCAGCTGTTTCCCAAAATATCCCCAAACTGAAACATTCGCGCTTAAGTCGCCTTGGCACTTGACTTGTCGAGATGCAATCATCCAGGGAGATTTTTCAGGCTCCTCACAGGAAGGGGGTAATAAACCTATCCCATTGCAAAGGGGAAGTTAAGGGAATCACCTTCCCACAAACAAATATCTCTCAGCAGCAACAGAGTCAGATGGAACTAAACAAGATCACCCTACAATTTCCATACTGGAATATTGGTTGGAGCCCTGGCTCAGAGCACTGATTTTCTTCACCAATAGTGAAGTCACAAACTGGTGTCAGGATTACACTTACTTGGGGAGAGATTTTCCAGGTCTGGCACTTTCCTCTGGCTAGTGCCTGGAGAAGTAAGAAGCGGTGGGGACAGAAGCCTGCCAGGATCCAGCTCCAGTCAGAGATCACAAGATCACCACCGCAGAAAAACCTTCCAATTCAGTAGGAATTACGCAGTGACCAATACTACAGAATCACAGAACCATCAAGATTGGAAGAGATCTTCAAGATTATCTGTCCAACCATCAGCCTAGCACTATCATAATCACCATATTCAGATGCCAGAAGTGCCACATCCAGATGCCACTTGAGCACTTACAGAGACAATGGCACCACTACTCTGGGCAATCTATTCCAAGGCGTAACCACCTTTTCCACACCAAAAATTTTTAGTATCTAATCTGAATCTATCTAATCTTCTCTGGTGCAACTTAAGACCATTTCCTCTTGCCCTTTCCTGAGACATGACAGAAGAGACTTGCTGCAACCTCTTTTCCAATAGTTGTAGAGAGCAGTAAAGCTCCCCCTCAGCCTCCTCCAAGCTGAACACTCTCAGGTCCCTCAGCTGCTCCTCATGAAAGACTTGACCGTCTTTGTTGCCCTTCTCTGGAGATGCTCCAGCCCTCAATGTTCTTCTTGTAGTTAAGAGCCCAGAACTGGACACAGAAATCATGGTGTGGCCTCACCAGTGCCACATACAGGGGGACAATCCCTGCCCTGGTCCTGCTGGCCGCTCTATTGCTGAAACAGGCCAGGATGGCACTGGCCTTCTTGGCCACCTGGGAACATTGCTGGCTCATGTTCAGGATCCAGCACTTTGCCCTGTTGAAACTCAAACCATTGCCCTTGGCCCAAACATCCAGCCTGTCTAGATCCCTCTGCAGAGCCTTCCTACCCTACAGCAGATCAATACCTCCACCCAACTTGGTGTCACCTGCAAACTGACTGAGGGGACACTGGACCCCCTCATCCAGATCATCAATAAAGATATTTAACAGAGCTGACCCAAATACTGAGCCCTGTGGAACACCAGTAGAGACTAACCCCCAGCTGGATTTAGTTTCTTTCATCGCCATTCTCTGGACCTGGACTTCCAGCCAGTCTTTCACCCCAAGAGCAGTGCATCCATCCAAGCCACGAACAGCCAGTTTCTCCAGGAGAATGCTGGCAGAGAAAGTGTCAAATGCTCTACTGAACTCCACACAGACAGCAACCACAGCCTTTCCCTCATTCTCTAAGTGGGTCACTTTATCATAGCAGGAGACCAGATTGGTCAAGCAGGACCTGCCTTTCCTAAACCTGTGTTGACGGGGCCTGATGCCCTGGTTCTCCTGCATGTGCTAGTCTGGGCTCACTCCAACAGGTCCATGTCCTTCCTGTGCTGGGACCCCAGGGCTGGATGCAGAGTTCCAGGTGGGGTCTCACCAGAGCAGAGCAGAGGGACAGAATCCCCTCCCTGGCCCTGCTGCCCACGCTGCTTTGGATGCAGCCCAGGACACGTTTGGCTCTCTGGGTTGGGAGTGCTCATGGCTGGGTCATGTCCAGCCTCTCATCCCCCACACCCCCAAGGCCTTCTCACAGCACTGCTCTCCATCTGTTCATCCCCAGCCTGTGCCAATATTGGGGCTTGTCCTGACCCAGGTGCAGCACCTTGCCTTGCACTTGGCCTTGTTGATCCTCATGACATTTCCATGGGCCCACTTCTCAAGCTTCTCCAGGTCCCTCTGGTTAGCATTCTATCCTTTAGGATTCTCAACCACATCACTCACCTTGGTGTCATCTGCAAGTTTGCTGAGGATGCCATTTGTCTATGCCATTAAAAAGATATTAAATAGTGCTGGTACCAGGATGGACTCCTGAGGGACCACTTGTCACTGATGTCAGTTGGGACTCTGACTGCTACAGTCTGGATGTGACCGGTTGATGCCCAACCACTTTCTTATCCAATAGCCCACTCATCAAAACCACCTCTCTTCAATGTAGAGACAAGGATGTTGTGGGAGGCCACGTTAAAGGCCTTAGAGAAATCCTGATAAATTACATTGATAGCCCTTCCCTCATCCACCAGTGGAGTCACCATCACAGAAGGTCAGAAAGCTTGCTAAAGCCATGCTGGCTGCCCCAAATTACATCTCTGTCCTCCGTGTGCCTTAGCATAGCTTCCAGCAGGATCTGTTCCATGATCTTCCCAGGCACAGAGGGGAGGCTGACAGGTCAGTAGTTCCCAGGATCCTCCTTGCCACCCTTTTTTAAAGATGTTCCCCTTTTCCAGTCACCTGGGACTTCACTTGACCAGTGTTGAGCTCTGGTCTGGTTTCCTGTATCCTCATTCTGACCCTTCTTGTCAACAGACTAGTTCTGCAAACTTGTAACCTAATGAGGCCAGATCTCTGCAGGTGTACATTTCAAGGCTACAGAAACAAGACTCATAAGGGGACTTCACAGATCATCAAAACCAATCCAGCTGTCATGGGAAAATATACGATTGAATCCTTTTCTAATTTTACACAAGGGAAATGAGCCTTACAGTGTCTTTCACCATTTTCTTAGCCATGATCACAGCACCTAAGAACTGACAAACTAACTGTCACAAGAGAGAACATACAAGCTTGTTTCAACATCTTCATCACAGTCAAAATATAAATCTGGAATTAAACCTGATTATGAGGTCATGTGCCAAAATTTGGGCTTAAAAGAAACTGCCCATTTACTTCTTACTTTCTGCTACCATCATGAAAACTGACTCCTTTGTTGTATCAGCAAAAAGCATGCTTTCAAGCACATGGAGACTAGAATCAGGATGGTCTGTGCCTTGGACAACCTCCTCAGCTTAAGAGTCCCAGCCTACACCAGCTTAACGAGTTTGTGAAATCCCAGCCAACATCTCATGGGTTTATCTAATACAAGGAAAGTCTGTACAAGAAAGGCAGGGAAAAAAGACAGAATTAGTGTCTATAATAGGTAGATTTTAAAACATCAGTTCAGTTCCACTGAACTGATTCCACCTGAAATTGAGGTGCCAATTTCAGACAACGAGCTCAAAGCTGTTTGAAGAAGCACAAATCAGAACAAGGCTGTCACAAAGGCAGTGAATATCCTCGAAACACTGACTTAGATCAGCACCGAAGTCACAATCTGCTGTGTTTAGCTTATTCAAACTCTACCTTCACATGGAAAGTGAGAGCAGAGGATCATACAACAAACATTTTGATAAACCCTTTCTTGGACTTCATAAATTTTGAAACAATTTAATTCAGCTGTAGCATTTTGCTCCTGAGTATCCCTTGCTTGCTGAGAATATTCTCTTTAATGCAGGTAGTTTGACTGAAATAGTTGTTTCTGACTTTCCTGTATGTTTAAAATATCTACGACTAGTGGTTTCATTACACTTCACTTAGATAGGCAGAATACATGAGGAGAAAAAAATATGTTTAGACCACAATACTGCAGGAAAGGGAAGGTTTTGGAGCAAGTCCTCCACTTTAGGAAAGTCATTTCAAGAGATAGAGAACACAACAGAGACAGGAAAGGGAGAGATGGAGAGGGGCAAGGGGGGATGATGAGAGGAGAAATAGAATGGAAAGATGAGGGGCCAAAGAGTCTGTGATAGGCTGACAGAGGAAGATAAAAGCACAGGTTAAAAAGAGTCAAAAAGTGAAGAGAGAAAGACAGGACAAGACAGGCTGTGAGGAAAAAGGCAGACAGAGAGATCCAGAGTGGGAGAGAATGTGAGACAGAAAATTAATACACCACAGCAAATTCTTTGGCATTCCCTTTCTATCAAGTAATGTAATCTCTGGAATTTGCTCATATTCCTTCATAAATGCCTGAGAGTTTATTTGTTATTCTAATTATTTCTCTATATTTCAGCATTCTTCTACAGCATATTCTGTGTAAAACTATTAAAGTTTAATCTCTATCTCCATAAATATTCCTGATCAATCTCCATTTATGGAGATTAATTTTTACTTTTATAAGTAATGATCTATTTTGAGATCTCTTTCTTTTCAGAGATCAAGCATGCATATCACCTGAAATTCTCATAAACTCTGTTCACTATTTCAGTCACCCAAGTGAAAACTCAAATATTCCTATAGGGCCTTCAGGACTGATCAAATAGGGCTGTGAATATCTACAGTGAATTGAGATTAGGTACAGAAAATTCAGAAGCATGTGCCAAAATAATGAGGTTTTCATTATCACTTCACACTCAATTCATGAACAAGAGTAGGGGAAAATGAGTTTACTTTATTATATAGATTTTACAGTGTAAATTATTATTCACTCATATCTGGAAGATACGGCTCTGGCAGTGAGAAATAACAGGCAGATATTAAAGAGTGTTAGAAGGAATATCAGCTCCCTCTATGGAGCATAGCCAATAAATCAGAGTAAATAATATAGTTGATGAACTTTATTTTCTTCTTCTGTTTGCAAATTGCTTTGAGCAGGTAATGGACAATTATAATTAAAGTCATGTTCTGCCCATCTATCCTAGTAAAAGAGATGGCTTTTTAGGCCCGAGATTTTTCTTCTTTTCTTTTTTCCACAGTAAACAGAGATATTGAGTAATTTGGTTATGGTCTGGGTTTTTTTTCAAAATATAATCTCACTATATTTTGCGAACTATTTTAGGCTGCAAAACCATATGTTTGAGAAATCTTTTAATCTGCCAGGGCAACTAACCAGAAGCGTGTCAGGAGTGACTACAGACTTTTGAGGCAAGGGTCAAGAGTTGTCTTTGTAAGCAGACTAGCCAACCTAGTGAGGAGTGCTTTAAATTAGCTGTGTCTCAGAGAGGTCACCTGAAGGGAAGAGGGGGCACAAGGGGCTAACAGATGGGGGGACAGCATGACAGGGGCAGATCTCTGGCATTCCCACTAAAAGCAGTATGACTTTCAGCCTGTCACAAATGCTTGCACACTAACACATGAAGCATGAGGAACGAGCAAGGGGAATTAGAAGTCTGTGAACTTAGCATGGTGCTCATGATGCCAAGATTGTGGGTTCGATCCCTATATGGGGCTATCACTTAAGAGTTGGATTTGATGACTCTTGTGGGTCCTTCCAGCTGAGAATATTTTAGGATTCTGTGAAATCAGCAAGTGTGATAGTGCAGTAGGTGTCTGATCAGGGAAAGGAGACAGATGAAACTTTATTTAGGCAGCTAGAGAAAGCTACACCATCAAAACTCGTTAATAACAATGGATGACTTTAACGTCCTTGATGGGTGCTGAAACAGCAATACAGCTGGTGGTAAGAAACCACAATATATACAGAGTGTGCTGAAGGTAACTTCTGATGAACATGGACAGTGAACTGATGTGGAAAAATGTCCTGTTCAACCTGCAACTTCCAAACAAGGGTAAACAAGAAACTGGTAAGGAGTTTGAGAGCATTCTTAGCTGCAGCATGCAAGGTCCTGAGAGGAATGAACAGGACAAAGAGCAGAATCACAGTTCTGGACATCAGAAGAACATAATTTGAACTATTCAGGACCTGCTTGGAAGAATCCCAAAGGAAGTTGCCCCGGAGGTTAAAGGAGCCTGGGAGAACAGTTTGAGAATTGCTCCCAGGAAGGCCTTTGGTCAAAAGCATACCCCAGCATCTCAGCCCTTTCTGTTCCCCCTTCTGGTATTCACACAAAAGAGGTAAGGATGGAAGGGACCACAGTTGGTTATCTGGTCCAACCTCCCTGCTCCAGGCTCAGGCAGGGTCATCCCAGAGCACATTTCACAGGAATGTGTTCAGACAGTTCTTGAATATCTCTGGTGAGAAAGAGTCCACAACTTCTCTGGGAAGCCTACTCCAGTGCATGGTCACCTGCACAGCAAAAACCTACTTCCTCATGTTCAAGGAGAACTTCCTGTGCATCAGTTTCTGCCTGTTGCCTCTTGACCTATTGCTTGGCACCTCTCAGAAGAGCCTGGATCCATCCTCTGACACCCTCCCTTCAGATACTTGTGTACATTGATGTGATCCTCTCTCAGTCATCTCTTCTGGGGCCTGAACAGGCCCAGCTCCCTCAGCCTTCCCATCATAAGAGAGATGCTCCAGTCCATTAATCATCCTTGTTGCCCTCAGCTGGACCCACTTCAGGAGCTCCATGCCTCTCTCATGCTGAGGAGCCCAGAACTGGGCAAAACACTCCAGATGTGCCTCACTAAGGCTGAGAAGAAGGGCGAGATCACCTCCCTTGTCCTCTTGGCAATGATCTTCCCAAGGCATCCCAGGACACAACTGGCCTTCTTGGCCACACAGGCACACTGCTGGCTCATGGACAGCTTGTTGTCCACCAGGACATTAACTGCACTTAATATCTCTCTAATTACTCGGTGGTTCTGTGTAGAAACACAGATGAACAAATATCGTTTTCCTCATGATTTAAGTGAACAAAGGAGCAAGCTTGCCTGCTGCTTCTCTACACCAATAAGTGATCAACTATTTACAGTAAAAAGTAATACAAAACCGTAAGAAAACGTCATCCCAAACCTAACAACCATTTAAGCCTGAAGCAGGAAACAACTTGGAGGTTAGTAACAAAATATTTTCAGATAGTGAGTTTCAACAGCTGGGGTCTCAGTATACCACCAACTTTATCAGTGTTAAAAGTATTCATTTCATCTTCCTCTCAAGCATTGAGAAAGCTCCTCTGTGAGGATGATTAGGAACAGGAGGAATTGTGACCAAAGAAGACGATACAGATGCCATATGACCATGCAAGGGTGGGAATAGAAAAGTCAAAGGCTGTCTGGAGTTGACTTTGATGAAGAATGTGAAAGGCAACAAGAAATGACTATAAAAGTATATAAATGAAACCAAGACAAAGAAAATGTGTCCCCAGATGGAGCAGAGACCATGATGCAAAAGGAAAAGGCCAAGATACACAAAGTCTCTCTTGCCTCAGCCTTTACTGATAAGACCAACAGTAAGAAACCCTAGATTTCTGAGACCAGAAAGAAAATTTGAGCAGGGAAGACTTTAGGAAACAGACAAATTTGACATGCAGAAGTCTGTTGGACTTGACAAGTGCTGAGGGAAGGTGGAGATATCATTGAGACCCCACTCTTGGTTGTCCTTGGAGGGCAGATGGGAGAGCTTCTGAGGATTGGCAGAGAAAAAAGTCAATCCTGTCTTCAAGAAGAGCAAGAGGAACGAGTTAGAGGAGCACAGGCCAGACCAGTTCTTCTCAGTCCCTGAAAGGTGATGGAAATCTTCACTGGACACATGAATGACGAAGAGGTGACCAGGAGTAGTCAGTGAGGAGTTACAAAGTGGGAGTCATGTTTAACTAATTTGATTTAATTAATTTGATAGCCTTCTCCAACAAGTTGAATAGCTTGGTGGATGAGGGGAGCACAGTGATCATTGTTTGTCTTGGCTTAGGCTGGCTTTTGACACAGTCTCCCACAATATCCTAAAAGAGAAAAAACAACCAAGTTAAATAAGTGGGCACTGAAGTACAGTAAAATCTGGTCAAAAAGCTGGCCCAGAGGGTTGCAGACAGAGTCCATCTAGATGCTGATCACCAGCCATGTATCCCATGGGAGGGTAAAGTTGCTGGGCCAATACTGTTCAATATCTTCATTAATGCTCTAGACAATTAGGTAGACTGCTCCTGCATGAGGTTTGCAGGACATAAGTGTGAGAAGTAGCTAATACACCAGGTGGCTATGCTGCCATGCGGAAGGGCATAGACTGGAGAAATGGGACAGCAAGAACCTCATGAAACTCAACAGAGGGAAACGTGAAGTTCTGCATCTGACATAGAGTAACCCTGGGCACCTGAATGTGTGGATGGAGGTGATTCTTCCACCCCTGCTCAGCACTGGTGATGCCACAGGTGGAGCACTATATCCTCCTCTGGGCTACGAGACAGATGCGGACACACTGGAAAGAGTCCAAAAAAGAGCCAATAGGTTGATTAAGGAACTGGGTCGTGTCATGTGAGGGAAGTCTGAACAAGCCAGGATTGTTCAGCCTGGGGAAGAGAAGGTTTGCGAATAAATACCTTGTGAGGGGAGTAGAGAAGACAGAGCAAAGACCTCTTCAATCATGCTGAGAAGATAAAAGACAATGCAAACAATTTAAAGCACGTTACATTCTACTGCACACAAGAGCCTAATTTTTAGCTGTGAGGTGGTTCAACCACTGGGACAGGTTGTCCAGAGAAATTTGGAATCTTAGCCCCTCAAGCTCTTCAAAATCTCACTGGACACAGTCCTGGGAAGCCTGCTTCAACTGACCCTGCATAGGCAGAGGGGTTGGAGTGAATCATCTCTACTGATGTGTGACAGCCTCAACATTTCTGTGAACAGCTGTAGGCTAGGGAAGCTGCACATAATCTGCCAGCTTTGGCTGTAATTTTGTAGAAAGATGTTCTCCTGCCCAGATATAGCAATTTTCTCAAACTGAAAAGGGAAAGGGATAAAATCTACTGAAGATCAGACTATTTGTGGTTAAATACTTTCCTGCTAATGCAAGGATAAATTGGCCTGTGTAGAGCACAGTGTAACTCTGTCTTCCTCAAGGTTTGCCAGAATGTTCTGGGCAGCACTATAGTGCATTGCTACAAATCACCCCCATTTAAATCTTCTGCTTCTTGGTGGGGATTATGAACTGCGTGTGGCTAATTTAGGAGAGTTACTTCTTTTGCACACACCCTGTTGCTCAGATCTGACCTTTCATCTCCCACGATGTTTTATTCTCATATAGATTAGAGCTGGCACTTGATTCCACAGTTCCCAAGTGACCAATGAAATTTGTTGCTCACCGTTTGTCAATAGGTGAGAGAGGTGAGAAGGAGCTGGAGGGGTTTGTCTGCAGAGCTTGTGAGTGTCATGTTACTGCACCCCGTATTTAATGTACCGGCAAATGCACCAAGTGCGGGAAGGCAGGAATGAAGGTGGAATTCACGCGGGGAGTATTTTCCGAATTTATTTAATGGCCACCGGGTGTCACTGCTACTCCACCAGAGACGATCTGCGGAGTAGCCAGGCTCGGTAATTCCAGTCTGGAAATTCAGCTGTGCTCATGTTGTCACCGTCAAAGAGCGCAAGAAAAAGGCAGTTCAGGGACTTCTGCACCTGCTGAAAGCAGATACCTCTTTTAAAAGGACGACAACAACTTGATGAGAAGTAAAGGCATATTGGAAAGGAATAAGGTCTTCCCAGGAAAGAGAGCTCCTTAGGAAGTAGGAATGGGCTGGAGGGATTCCCAGAGAGCACTGGATTTCAGAGAGGGGTAAATGTTAACCTTAGTTTAGAGAATGGCGGTTTCAAGCAGGTCACCAGCTGATACACTGGAAAGACAGACAGAGTTTAGGAGACTGTAGCCTTGCCATCAGCACTCTGCAGTGTCCTGTGTGTGCTTGCACCTCCCATCACAGCACAGGCTGTGCTGTCTCTCACCCAGACAGGCTGCAGCCCTGCTGTTGCTCAGGCTGGCCTCTTCATCACAGGGACTCAGCCTGTGTGTCCTCAAGTCCGGATCTAGCTGCTGTACCAGCCTGCCTAGGCCACGGAGCAAAAGGTCCAACCTGCTGCCCAGAGTCCTGCCATTTCAAGTGACTCTTGCTGAAGGCCTCACAAGATGCATCTGGCACTGTGAATCCACCATTCCTTGCCCAGGACCTGATTCTTTCTATATATCCTTCTCTAACTGTAAAATATCCCCTCCTTATGTCAAGTATGATAATAAGGGTTCCCAGAACCCTGCCATTTTCTTGGAAATGAATGGGTTGCAAGAGTCTAGAGATGCCCATCACTCAGATGAGAGTGACACTCTGAAATAATGGTATCCAGGACAGCATCCATGCAATCAACAATTTATTTGTACCAAGTGGTTCTCAAAATGGCATTCAGTTAGAGTGGGAGGGTAGAATTTGCCTTTGTGGTGAATGACCAGCCTGAGTGCTCTTTCTGGATTCTGTTATGTGAGAAGCTAAAGGTGGCTGACACTGGCATGTAGAGTGGATTCTCTTTTCCTGACAATAGTTTAATTCCACAGCTGTAAACTTTATTTTGGAGGCCAAAGTCCCTGGGAGATCAGATGTGACTAAATAACAGAGCATAAGGAGGCAGAAGAACCCAAAATATAAGATTGAAATCCTTGATGGAACACATAAACCCAAGTTGTCACCTAAAACAAGCCAGCCTAGCTTCAGTTTCACAAGTTTGGATCAGCTCAGCCTTTCACTCCAGCAGCTCCTGAGTTTCATTCACCTACAGCCTTTGGCAGTAGATGTTTGTCTTGTATAACTGAAGTAACTTGCTAAAACCTAGAGCCATGACAGTACTTCCACTAGAAACAGAAGGGACGTGGGAGGGAAAGTAATTCCATTTCCAAAGGAGACACAAACACCTATCCTCAACCACAACCCAAGATAAAGAATGGGAGTGTTAGCTAAAATAATTTGCATCAGCCAAGTCTTAAACCATAATCTCTGCTTCTTCATGCTTCACTACCTCCACCCCTACATACCTCCCAAGCCAGGACTCTGTGTACAGGCAAAGTTCAGCCTTTCCCAGAAACTGCCTGGGCTGTGGGTCAGAAAGTATCCCTGGCTAGGGTGGATGCCACTTTTGTTCCAGCTTTCTGACTCCATCAGGGAGTGTGGCTGACAGAAAAGGGTGGTGACAAGAACTGCCTTGAAGCGCAGTCTAGCCATTACGTGGTTTGTTAAAGGCTGTGGTCCAAGTAATGTCCAGGCCAGGAGGTCCTCAGGATGACGAGTGGATGAAGGTCTACTGTCCCAACTCTTTCTTTCCTCCACCTCTTCCACTACAGCAGGAAACCCAAGGGAGAGGAGGGTTCTGCACTGGCCTGAGCTGTCTGGTTTCTGTACCCATTTTGTCTTGGCACATTATTTTGTTGCACTTCCCCAGATTCAGTGAAAGTCAAACATGCCTGCTTCTCTTGGCTGCGGAAATGAGGATTACTTGCTTGTTCCTTCTGGCTGTAAGCTAAATGAGACATCCCCAGACTCAGTGTGCCAAAGGAGGATTCTAACTCACAGGAACTGAGTGAGTTTTACTTTTCCTTCTCTGACTGAAGTGCCTACACCTCTCCTGGTGATCCATAAGCCACTCTGTCCCACCCAGGAGTCTCTTCTCTACAAATAAAAAGTTCATCTTCAGACATTTCCTGTGGCTCCCCGCCCCAGCTCCCTAATCCTGGTGTTGTTTAGTGTTCTCAAAGAATAGCTAACTCTCGAAGGGAACAGAACCAACTTTCCCAAGCGCAGAACTAAGACACACACAAAAACAATAACTAAAACAACAACATTCATCTGTCTATAACTGGTTTCACTAATAATGTGAATTTTAAAGAAAATCTCAGGTCCAGTTTGGAGAACAACTCTGCTTCCTCAAAAAATTAAAAAAAAAAAAACAAACAGACAAGACTTGTCACAGCTGGCACTGTAGAGTAAGTTTCTGAGAGATCAGAATTAGGTGGGTTGAATATCTCTTCTGAATACTCCTCAGGATTTTTCGAAAGGCTGAGGTGGCAGGAAATATAAGCTGCCAGCTGGGCAGGAAGTCAGCTTTCCCAAAACAAATAAAAAGTTTCAACTTTATCAAAACCAAAAAAATGTCTTCACTCCTAGCAACAAAGTGAAAAGGACAAAAGCAAATTTGCAACCAAATTGTCCCATTTTGCTAGAACTACCCCTTTAAATTATTTTAAATTCAGTCTATGCAAATTTACACAACGTTATTAAAGGAAGGAGCAAAGAAATCTCTGAAAATGCTCGCTCTTCCTCTAGTTTACAATATAGAGGTTTGCTGACTGCAACTCCCCAGAGGTCTAGCGTCTCTCAAGTCAAAACCACAGCAAAGGATGAATCCCCTCAACTTTTGAGGTCTTTTGCACTGAACAAGCTCTTTCTATCGCCCACCTGTCCCCATGGCAGAGGTTTGTTTATGTTCCCATGATGATAATGTGGCCCAAACGAGCACCACTCCCTCTAAACCACACCCAAACACCAGAAAACCAGAGCAGCATTCAGGCACTTACGCAATTTCCCCCTGCTTGCTAAACTGAAGTAGGCTTAGATCCTGTCTGACCACGGCACCCCCAAAGCCTTTCACCCACAGAGAAACATCTGCTTGGCCATGTGGGCAGTAACCATCCCTAGTGCTACCCACGGGGTTAAAAAGGATTCAGTCTTGCCCAGTAAGAAACTCTTTTGTTGGAAGCATCGCTGTTTTTTCCTCTTCCCTTGTGTTGGAACATTCACGTAGCACGCAGGTTTCCACATGGCTGCCTCCCTATGGTCACTCTCTCATTTTCATTAGGTTAGGAGGGGTTGATGGTATCAATGATGCCTGATATTTACACTAGGCTGTCGTAGACCAGTTGAGCCAGTATAGTTAGAATGAGGTGCTCTCTGCACGCACCTCATGCTTTTATCTCTGTTACGGCATGCACAAATTACTTGAGGCATTTTCTGCAACATTGAGCAGGATTGCATGCCACCTCTGGCCTAAAAATAAACACATTTCTCAAGCAAATCTACGATAGCAAGCAGAGTTTTCTGCTGACTGAATATGAGAAATAAACTCTTGGAAGCAAAGAAGAAGGAACAAAGTATCACTGAAAATAAGACAGAGAAAATCATTGCCTAACTTTGACAATATTTTCTTTTTTAAATGTCAGTATTTTATGGCAGAAACAAGTTTATAAAAAAGTTTAGCCTACGAAGGCGAACAGATGTTTTGAAAGAATCCCACTACTCCATGCAAAAAGAGAAATAGGATAAAATACAATGAAAATTTAGGGATTTGTCTTTCTCAGGACCCCTTGAAAGACTTAGGGTGGTAGCTACTAAGTAGGTTGATATTGTCACGTGACAAGACAACTGTCCATCAAAAGGTGAAATTAGTCTTGTCTGGTTTTCTCACTGGTCCATCTGGATAAAAGCTGGTGTCCTGCCTACAAAGGTGAGCTTTTCTCTGGGCCTGTTCCAGATAACCAAACATTTTCCCTTGCAACTTCTGTCTTGTTTAGACATATGAGAAATATGGTGCATTTTTTGGAAAAAAAAGATGAAAAGTAATACTTTTTGGCTCATAGACAACCAACACAGCTTGTGTGTCTGAAAATTATGTGTGCATAAGAAGGTGTGGGCTACCTGCCACCATTCCCTGCTATTCACCAAAGAACACCAACAGCAGGTTCCCAGTCAATTCTCTTGCACAGCAGGAAGTCTGGTGCCCATGCTGTCATGTTATCTCTACTGACTTTAATTTCATCTTCAGCCTTTGGGCTTTTGTAATCCCTTGAAGAAGCCTGCAAGCTCTAGCTTCAACATACAGGTGTCAAACATCAGAAAAACCTCTGCTAGGATCAAATGTGACCATCCAGGATTCATGGTTGTCAGGATCACCCTCAATAGATGACCCAGTGCCACTTGAAGAGTACTACCCAGGCCCTACCAGCATGGTAGACCCATCATGTTTGCATCAAGGCTGTTTAGCCTGTCTGCTTTCAGCAGAACAAGAAAAACAATGACACCCTCATTTTCTACATGAGTAGCTAGTTGGAAATGTCATGCTGTGTGCTACTGCACAATATTGTAAACAGATTTTAGCAAGAAAAGGAAATATTCAATGCTATGGACACAGCATAGAAAGCAGGGAAGAAAAAAAAATCAAGCCTTTTATGAGTGCTTCTTTCCTTACTCAAAGGACTTAGCTTTTCAGGGCTTAAAGATTAGTTCCACATTAAGTCTTGCAACATGAGACAGTTGTTGCAACCTTGCTGTTATTTTAAGTGCTGTATGATGAAGTGTTCCAGTGCACCCTCATTTCTAGGACAGCAGATGGATTTTCAGGGTACACAGCTATACTAACAACAGAAAGAAAACTATGGCAAATGCTTGACATTTCATGTTTCATATTCAGATACTCATCTCAAACTGAGATAGAAGACTAGGAACCCAATTTATGCTTTTAGTTTCCATGGATTCTAAGCACTATTCTACAACACTTTCGCACTTACTTTTATTTCTTCAACTGAATTTGGTTAAATAAAACTGAGTCGCATGCAAAGCTAGCTTTTAGGGTCAACTTTTATTTCTACTTGGGGTTTTTTAACTAAACATTATTGAAACTATTGCAATTTAGCGGATCATTTTACCTCCCTTTTATTTTCCAAATGGTATTACTCCAGTGGAAATATTCTATGAAATTCTGTTCTATGGTCTATCAGTAGAAAAAAAGGCCACAAACAAGTATCTCATTTCCTGCCTAGTCAACACAATGACATTTTGCTGGAAACCTAGGCCATCAAACACACCAATTTGATTTAGCAATGTAAATGATTTCTTAAGGTGTGTGTGATTATAGTGGCTTCAGACCCAATCTTAACACAAAGTCACTGGGAAGTGTAGTTCAACAGAGTGGGTGATAAATGAAGTCTAGAAATGCAGGACATGCTCCCAGTATGATCACTGAATTTTGGGGCAAATGAATTAATCTCTGTGGTTTTATGGCCCTCATGNTAGTATCCAGTAGAACAAGGACAGACTTCTATTATGATCCTTTCAAAAAATATACTGTAGCACTGGAGACATTAATAAATCTCATATATGATTTACTGGACTTGTCTGAAAATTTCTCACACACTTATTGCAGAACATTTTGGAGGGAATCCCACTTATCTTTCTGGGAAAGGCCCGTTTGTGCTCCTTCTAGACAGACACATGGATGAGGTTGTCACTGAAAAATGTAGTAGGAATGGAAGACTGAAGTAAAAGGTCAAAGAGCCTAATCCTTCTTCTATAACACCACAAGTCTATGCCTACCATCCCTGCTATGTCTGCAACAACATAACACCTGGGGGATGATAACAGAAGAATTATAGGAATGAGACTCAACTTAGGGGAGTAAGGATTCCTATCTCAGCTGGCAAGAAAATAAATGAGAGAAAGCTGACATTATTCTCCAATTCCCCTACAGATTAATAACAAGGTCAGTTCTGCTTTCTATTCAGTGGATGCTGGGAATGTGTTAAAGTTTAGTTGGTTTTTACCACCGTCAAGCAGGAATTTCTGCCCCACATATTAAAATGAGTGCTTCGTGCAAAGTCACTTGATTTGTGATTATACAACCAACCTCTGAGGCACATAACTACTGAGCAGATAACTCAGGCCATTCCAAGAGACTGATGTGGAGCCTCAAATACACAGTTGTTACTGTTTGAAGACAGAGGATTCAACTAACTATACTGGCAAGTACTGTGTTTCTTCCCTAAGTCCCAGCTAGTGCAGTCACATTATCTGACTTCTTATTAATAAAAAATTAAGATTCTGGTCTTCAGTGTTGCAGAGACAATCTTGAAAAATACGTGCACACAAAAGACTCAAAGACAAAAAGAGGCAGTAAGAAGGCAAAATACATTGATCTGTGATTGTAAGTAAATGCCAGTATTTTTTCAATGTAAGGAACCGAAAATATTTTTCAAAGCAAAGAATTTAAAATTACTTTGCAAAATAACTGATGTTTTCTGAACTCTTGGAGATTCGAGACACAGAGTTGTGCCAAATTTCTTTAGGAGGAACTGAAGGTTAACTTCCACCAGGAAACTTTGTAAGCTGACTCTCAGTTTATAGATAAAGGCTTCTGGGCCAAATTTTGTGATACCATTTGAAGAGAACATGACAATAAAGCACAGTTTAAATGCTCTTTTAAGAGTGTTTGAAAAGTCTTCCCTCTTCTGAACGACAGAACTGACCCATTCACAAACTTTGAGCTATAGACTATTTTGTGGCATAGGCTCTCGGGGTTAATACTCATACTGAATGCTCTTGGAGCATCTGACATGTAAATCAATTTTTACACTAAAGAAACATAAACTACACTGAAACTCCTGAGTTAAAATACCCCAGGCCTATCAGAAGGTACAAAACCCTCCAAGATAGGCTTTCTATTAGACTTGAAGAAATGGGAACTTGGGAGAACACTGTTACTGACGAAGCGCTTCAGGTTACAAGGGTGTGCCACTTAGCCAGCCCTTGCAGGACTTGAGACTGTGGCAAGGCTGTGAAACTCCTGCAGAATTTCCACTGCAGGAGCAAGGACCACTTCTCAAAGGAATTCCAGGGTGCTTGCCTCACTTTTTACCCAGATCTGGCAATAACAGTGGAGCTTCTTTGAGTCCTTTGGCACTACCTCCTTTGTCATGCTGCTCATCCCTTCAGTCCACCAGACCATTCCCCCTCTGAAGCAATCACAAAGAGCCAAGTCAACCTGGTCCAGCAGCAAAACAAACAAAAGTAAGAAGCACAGGGTTTCGCATGTCTGTTTCCCCTCAACAATTCCTGGTTGCTGCCTGTGGAATTGTAACAGGGTTTAGCCAGGATCTGACTACAGGAGGAGGAAGGAAACTCCCGTGGGGTATCTTTGCCTGTAATAATGTATCATTTTTCCAAACAGTCTCAACCATGGGAATTTTCTCTGACTTCCTGCAGTCATGCTTAGTAACCTAGTCTCCTGAACAGCAAATCATATGAAATAATGCATAGGTTTGGTTTCGTTAATTACACATAATCCTCTTCATTGTTGACAGAGAGCTTTTTATATCACATCACCATCCCTGAATTTACAGAGACTAGAATATAGTTCAACAAGACAGATTTGCCATGTCAGGCAGGATTTTAGCAGCTGCTCCTAGAAGGACCTTGTGAACGTTTTCCTTAAGCCCCAACTGAAACGAGGAATGAAACAAAAATATCCAACTGACTTTTTTTTCTTCCTGAGAAAGAAAAGAAAACAGTTCGTTCAAATGCAAATCTACATGGTCTGCAAGAAAGAAAATTTTGGTTTTCTCACAAGATGTTCCAAAAAAAAAAAACCAAACTATTTTCAGGATTCATTGCTTTAGTTCAGGTGAATCTTTAACTAACAAAAAATGAGAGACATACTATGCTTTTGACTGAAACTTTGTCCCTGAAGAAAAATCTTAAGGGGATTGGCTTGTCAACAAGACAAAAAATTTTTATTTGGTCCATGAGATGTCAGTCAACATAAAATGTAAACATTTTTCATCTTGGCTGGTATATCAGAATAAAAATCTCTGTTGATTTTCATGAGTAGTCATTTCACTATGCAATACTTCATTTCTAGTAAAGTTCACCAATTCTGGGTCTACTTTGCTGGGTTGTATGCAAGTCTGCAAGCTAAAAATAAATTTCATGCTCTGGAATCAAGACTACAACCTGCTAATTCCAAGAAATACTGTGGGGACCTCAAAGGACCTCTAGTGACTACAGCGAGAATACAAGTCTGAAAAGAAGACAATCTGAATTAAAAAATCTCACAAAATGGCTAGCAAACCATATAGGAATAGAAGCAATAGATGAAAAGAGAAAATGCATGCCCTGATGATGTAGCCTCAGCCAGCTCTGAGTCCCCCACCAAGATGTGATCCAGCCAACGCGGCAAGCAAGAAACATATAACATTTCTGACTTTAGTCAGGACACGCCAGCCTGGATGTTCCCCAGGCACAGCCAGCCTGCTGATACATATGACCCTTGTCTCTGCTCTGCTCGGCATGAGAGAGGAGCTCCTGTCCTCCTAAGCCCAGCAGAGGCGCAGGACGTGAGAGGGAACTGCTGCCTGCCGGCTGGCACAGGCACAGGTTCTGTCTGCCTAACACAGGCCTGACACCTCATCTCTCTGTACAGCCAGGAAGGAGATGACAAAGAGCCAGGTTCAGATCCAGAAATTACAGTTAAACTTTTGAACAAACATTTGCACAGAAATAATGACCTGTAAAGATCAGATAAGGCTGTCTTGCATAGAAAATTCTCGTGCATGACGGCCACAGACGTGGGAAATATCTTTTAGTTGCAGTTTAAAACAGATGGTGTTCTCAGAACTACTGCACTGTGTCCATTTTTAACTCAAAAAGTTCAATAATTGACTGCTCTAAGATGGCAGATAGGAGAGTGGAAAGATTCCTGCAGCCACAGTAGCCCCAATAGTTGAACACTGCTCAGAGGCAGGAACAAATGCACAAAACATAGCATTTTGGAACACTTTCACACTCTTTCTGAACAACTGATCACTGTCCTCATGGCCCCCTGCCAATGTCCATGTCATTTCATTGTCTTCTCCTCAGCTCACATCTGGCCTATTCCCATGACAGTAGCACTAATGCTGAAGATGGTTGCTGTCTGAGGTAGGAGCTGTGCCCTGAATTTCCTGACAGTACCCCGCACCACAGGACACCATCATCATCATCTTCAGAAATATGAGACTAGTAAAACCCAGACTGGAAAACAAATGTAGCTCTACACTTAGAGGTGGGATCAACTAATCAATACAAAAAATGTAGAGATAAAGAAAGATCCAAAAAACATCAAGAAAAAAATTTTTTGGAGGAGGAAACCATTTATCGCCTTGATGTATGGCAGTTTTTAGCATGTGCAAAGACAGCATATGTCTCCACAGTCTTAGATGTAGATTTTCGTATGAAGCACTCTGCTTCACTAGAAGGTGAAGTGGCAGCTCCTGTTTGCAAATATAAGTTACTTACCAGAGCTGAATTTATCACAAATGTACACAGTTCCATCACTGCTTTACTCATTAACTGTCCTGGAAACAGAAGAAAGATGCTGAAGAAATAGTACTCAGCCCGTAAGTTCCAAGCACACATTATTTTTCACAATGAAGTGCCCTCCAAGCCTTGAACCAGTATCCCTGAAGCTTTCCTGTTGTTGCAGCTGTGTTTGCAGCTGGAGTTGGAAGACGAAAGGAGCAGTGGTAAAGTGTTTGAGTTAGTCCACTGCCAGTGTGCAAGCCCCACAACAAGTTGCTTTTCTCAGCATTCTGGGTGGTGAGTCTCACCATTCTGCCAGTGAACAGAGCCATTGTACACCTGGAACACACAATGTCTCTTCCGTATCAGAAGGGTACATGCCAGAGATCCAAAGGTCTGGTACACGGATTCCAATTTTTTTCTGGAAGCCTTTGCTTCTGTCAGGACTGGAACATATGGGCAGGAAATAAAAATTAGTCACCCAGGGATGCAAAGAGAACTGGATGACAGAAATGCCAGTCCCTGTCAGATTGACTTTTGGTTTTTTAAATCATTTTGAGTCCTTTTAGGTCTGACCTTTCCCCTCACCATCAAAGACGATTTCCTGAATCCCGCTTCCAAGATCTACAAATTGATTTTGACACTTTCTTAAAGTCCAAATTCAGATACCAAGTACCATGAGACTGGCATTTGGACTTCTAGCACTGACAACACCATGATTCTTGGCAACTCTCCTTGGAAGCAGGCCCTCACCTAACCCAACTCAAATTTCTCAAATATGAAAGACTAGTCAGCTTGACTCAGGTGAAGCTGCCTACAGCTTCCCTTGATACCTGGCTTTCTGTCCACAACCTGTCCTTTGATCTCCTGGGGAGACCACGCTTAACTCGTTGGTTTCAAATGCTGTCCCCACAGCAGGGAGACCCAACAGCTGTGGTGAACTCTTCCAGGAAGACCCTGCTGGCCTGCACTGAGCTGTGTTAACCATGTCAAGAAAGAGGCAGCCAATTTAAAGGGGTCTTGGCTTTCTCTACTTAAAGTCATTTCTTTCTGGTCCCTTCACTGCTGCTGTAGATGAATTCTGGACACTTGTCTACAGCTCTCCTCAGTCCTTGCACACCTAGCTTTGCTTTGACTCCTTACATCGTAGCACAGTCTACTTCGCAAGACCTGAATAAAACACGCCATGAAGCTTCACAGGGACACCCCAAATGATCCTCACTGTCCCTAAGCTTAGCTAATTAAGAAGTCACTGGATGACTCCCTTGCTCTTGCAACTGTAGGCATGCAGACTCCCGAGATACAGCACAGGTTTTTTTGATAGTCTGCTTAGGTCACAGGGTCCTCACAGTCTCAGGAAATTTATTTTCCAAAAAAGAACAAAGCACACATGAACTGAAGGAAGGAGAGCAGTAGAAACTAGAGAAAGAGGAGAGCATCCCAGATACTTTATTTTCATTGTCGTGATGCCATATATTTTAAATATTCTTAATTTGATCTGTTTCCTCCTGAATGTTTGAGGCACGCTCTGTAAGCTATTTTTGACTTGTTATCGTCTGTATTTTCAAGGGGGGAAAGACCAGGTATTATATGCTGCAGATTTTAGCTAAATATTGGCGATCTTGAGTTGTTTAGGTTCTAGGTATGCCATTCTGGCATATGAAGCTTTCCTTCCTTGACTGCAGATTTTTGCCGTACAGCTTATTCTTTGCTGCTCCTTCACAGAGAGAACTGTGTGCTCTTGAGTTCTGCAGCTTAAACAGAAACCTAAGAAGAGCCAGTCATATACCAGAAGTAAAAGCATAAATATACATTTTTATTCCAAGCCATTAGACCGGCTGCAGAACGTACTGCAAGTTTGCTAAACAGAGTACTCCCATGGGACTACGTGCTCCGGAGGGTGGAGTTGTGGCTTGGAGTGCGAACTGTACCTCTTTGTTAAGACAACTGTGTGACCTAAAGAGAACGAGGAAGCAGAAGACGTGCTGTTCAGCATGCTTTGCCTCCTCCTGTGCCATCATGTGGCACCCCTGAAAGTCCTCTGACCCAAAAGAAGAGGCAACAGCCCACACAGGTGGTGCCAAGTCCCAAAGTCTGCCCAGGCATCCTGCAGGTTTGCTAATACTTTCCCTGCCTTCAGCCAGGGATGAAGTTGAGAATGACTGCACTCTTAGTTTCTTAACAACCTCAGAGCTCTCTGTTTCAGGAAAAAACTGGACATCACGCTGCCAGCTTCTCAAACACATTGTGATCCCTATGAGTGGAGAAAGGATTTGGTTGAGTTAGATCCCAGTTGGCTAGATAATGGAGGGAAAGGGAGTTCTGAATCTTATCCCCTTCCAATGCATATTCAAAATTCCCAGTGGCGTTTTCATACACTTTAAGTGCCAAAGTACCTTTAAAAATCGATCCTTCCTCAGTTAAAATCCAGCAAGGTCTGCCTGCAAAAAATGGCTTCCAAACTAGGCTGAGGAGAACCCAGCTAGGCCTTCTACAATTTTCAGAACCTCTGACTTACTTGGTCAAACAAAATCTCTTTCAGTCTGTAATATTGCAATCTATTCTCTCAGAGGTGATTTATTTTCCTTATTTATGAAGTATTTCAGTTTGACTGTTTGGGGGTAATTGAAACAGAACATTTAGAACAGAACATTTTCAAAAACCTTTCAGATACCAGCAAGTCAATGTATGGATAATTGTGAAATATTTGAGGCACGAAAACTCTTCAATAAGTTTAATGTTAGGTATTTTTTTAACTTGTGCACTCTATGCATGCTTTCTTATGCTTTCTAGAAGCGTGCACGACATTTGTGAAGATAGAAAACCTGAAGCACAGGGAATGGATTCTGCTTTGAAGGCTTAGAGGGGAATTTACTTTAGGACTCTCTGTGCAGAGAGCCTGTACAGCAGTGAATGTCTCTGCAGAATTTGTGAAAGTGATATCACTTGTACACTATGTCTTTGCTTCCTAAACCCTCCCTCTATAGTAGGCTGCTGGCCTCACCTAAATAAAGGACTCTTCTAGGGTCCTCACTTGGGGTAAAAACCCAATTAAAACAGTATATAAGCCAGAATGTGCTCCAGAGCTTTCCTGTCTCTCTTTTGCTCTCAGAGCAAAAGGATACAAGTGTATGGCCCATTCATTCACAGAACTCCATGGATGCCAACGCACTTTGCTGGTAGAGTATCTCATAATTTGGATGAGCAAAGTGCCGAATTAAGTAGGGATCTCACTTATTCATCCGGTGAACTAAAAAAAACTAGCCTCAGTATGTAAGCGTGCTTTGTCTTTCCTTTGCAGAAGACTGCCAGCCACACAGCTCATTACAAATACATCTGCCAAGAACAAAAAGTCCTGCTCTGTCCCTTGTTCATCTCAAAGCACGAACTCACCTTCAGGGCTGCTCTCACACAGCTCAGTCTCTGTTGCCCCCCTTGCATATACCAAGAACGAGACTTGCAAGAAGATGGCTCTGTCTTTTTGCCTTCCAAGGAAAACTTGCTTAATAAATACTCCCTTGAATTTAGCTCTGTATGTTCCCTTCTGTGCGATGCCCATAAATATTTCTATTTTATCCTTTATATATAGGAAATTCTGCATAATTTACATCTCATTTTCCTACCCCTGGATTCTCAAACGTCTATCGGAGTTGTAAATCCAGCACATTTCAGATCCAACACATTTCAGATCCTCATGTAAACTCTCAGTCAGAATTTGGCCTTTTGGTTTCCAGACAGAAAAAATGGTCATGCAATCAGGGCTGTCCTGTCAATCATAGTTTGCACCAAGAAAAAAAGGCAAATCAAACACCGACCTACATTCCTCCACAGAAGAACCCAGTAAAATGGTATCTGCAGTAGCTTTCTCTTATATCTTACAGTCAGAAACAAGCAGCATGAGATTGAAGGTGATCTGGGATAGAAAGCTAGCATGCCTGTAGGCAGCAGTAGAACAATGCTGAAAATGTTCTCTCATGAGTAAGGGTGCTTTTTCCTGCTACCCCAAATCCCAAATGGACTCTAAGCCTAGCTTCTCAACTGAAAGACAGCAGCGAGCAACCCTGATTTCAACTCTTCTGTCAAAGTCTCCCAGTGCAGACCTCTCCAAAAACATGAAGTCCCAAGCACTTGGCTCAGGGCCACCGAGACTGTAACCTCCACCTCTGAAGTACCAAGCAGCAAGGTTCATATCTGTAAGGGTACTCAGGCTCCCAGATCCTTCCTACCTTGATATTTGAGGTCATATGTTTTAAAATGTCCCTTGCCACCACAAATCTAAGCATATATCTGGTCTGATAAGGATATAAACTGCAAAACAATAGAATCAAAACAAGACCAAAAGGAAAAAAAAAAAAAAAAAAGGATAAAAACAACTGTAAAAAGTTCCTTCTCGAGAGAAAAAAACTTTTAAAAATACAGGATTTTCTGTGATGCATCATTTCACGCACCAAATGAGCCAACACCTTTAAGACAAATATCCTCTTCCTCTTCAGCAGGATCCACATCCTGCTCCTGCCCTTCCACAGATACAACACGGAATGGAACATATTTGCTGTGTAGAATTTACTGCCAAGACACCAAGGAGTAACTCAGGCATTCTAACATAGGCATCTGATGTAATTTTAGAGACCTTTAAGCAACACTTGCGGCCTTCAGCTGTCAGTACATGATCTGTAGCAACTTTTACATCTTCAGTATTTTATGATGTCTATCACAGAACCTTAGAACGGCTGAGGTTGGAAGCAATCCCTGGAGGACATCCGGTCTGACCACCCTGCTGAAACAAGGCCACTCCCTCCATGCTGGTTGCCAGAACCATGTCCAGATGACCTCTGAAGGTCTCCAAGGCAGGAGATTCCACTACCTTGATCACTCCCACAGTAAAAAAGTGATACCTTATGTTCCAAGGAAAATGCAAGCATTTCAGTTCATATTCCTTGTCCGCCACAGGGCATCACCGAAAAGAGTCTGGCTCCATCTTATTTTTGCGCTCCCTTCCGATTTTGGTACACATTGCTGAGATTTCCCCCTGAGCCTTCTCTGAGAAAGTATACCAGCTCTCTTGGGCTGTCTTCATATGAAAGATGCCCCAGGCCCTTAGTCATCTCTGGAGCCCTTCACTGGACTCTCCCAGCAGCTCTGTATCTCTGCTGTACTGGAGAGCCCAGAGCACTCCAGGCGTGACTTTGCCAGTACTGAATAGAGGAGAAATATCACTCTCTCAGCCTGCTGGCAACACTCCTCCTAATGTAGCTCAGGATGCCATTCAACTACACAGCCACAAGGGCACGTTGATGGCTCTTGTTCAACTTGCTGCCCACCAGGAGTTTAGGTCCTTTCCCACAAAGCTGTTTTGTGCCAATTGACTTCCAACATATACCAGTGCACCTGGCTGCTCCTCCGCAGGCGCAGGCCTTTGCACTTCCCTTGGCTGAACTGTATGATGTCAAAGCCCCATAAAAAGCAGAACGACCCTCTGCCCTGGAACATGACCAGGGATTGGGCATCAAGACTTTCTTTGGGCAACCTGCTCCTGTGCCTCACCACTCTCACAGTAAAGCATTTGTTCCTAACATACTGTATGCTACTAGCTATAGAAACTCTAAGGCCTTTACCACATTAACACTCTTGGACTTTCAGGTGGAGCCCTGGTCTTTTGTTAAATATCAGTAAGATGATTGAATCATCATCTGTTTGAATCTGTGTAAAATACTGGATCTTACTAAGTCCACAAACCCGGGGACTTTCTACACAGAGCTTTCACATCCACCTCCCTCTTTACCCAGTCTCTGCTGTTGTGGATCCAGGACCCACTTTCCACTTCTGTCAGACAGTCTGGTCAGGCACTTACACAGTGGATGAAAAGGGCCAGGGGAAGGCCCTGATTTGTCTGAGTCATCCACACCATGATCCACATCCCTCATGGTAGTGGCTGGTAGAAACCACCTATATTTCTGTTATTCTGGAAGTTCAGACCTTCCTTTCTCCTTCAACAACTTTACTGTGCTAATTGTTGCACTGAATTCCTCCAGTGTTTGTGGTGACATTTTGTAGCTGAGCCTGCATGAACTACATAACAGTAGTATGCTCTTTTCATAGTGGACATTCTTCACATGCTTTTTTACAGGAACAGCCTGAAGGCAAATAAAGGAGGGTAGAGCAAGAAAATCTAGTAAAGCAAGGTTAATTGTTTAATCAGAGATTCTTTGAAAAGTTCTTTCTATCCCTCCTTGCCCCAAACCAGAGATAAGTAAGTACATCTGAGAAGGGATCAGAGGACTTAACATTTACTCTCAGCTTCCTGCAACACCAGCTCAGTGCTCTGAATGCCCACAAAGGAGAAGAAAAAACTTTCTGCAAATTATCCATGCCCACATTTCAGCTTCCTCCACGCCTAATACCTCATCCCTTGGGCAGGGCAGAAGTTTCCAGACTGTATAAACTGCCAAAAGGAGATCAAGTGAACCTGTGAGATGTTGTTGAAAGCCCAGGCAACACTAGCAGAAAAAGGGTGATTGCAGAAGGCAATGCAAGTAGCTCAATTTGAGTTCCCTGTGCAGTTACCTCTTCCTCAGAACACCCTGTTCAATAGGGTTATTGCTATTTGCAAGTCACTGGTCTCATTAAAGAAGGGAAAGAGGGGAAGAAATTGAAACTTCTGCCAAATTAATAAAAATTGACCAACATGTTAATTAAAATGCAACAATTTTTTAGACTGTAGACTGAGTTGACACGGGGCAACAACATTTTACAAAGACTTGTTCCCTAAAGCAGAGGCCCGAAGACAAGGACAGATGTGGCACTTGAAGGTCTGTTTTTGTGTGAGAAGGCAGGTACCCAGTTAGGTCCAAGCAGCTTGTACAACCTCAGGTGGCTCACAAGCCCATTGAAGATTAAAGGGAATCTCCATTTGTCTTGTATGCAGAGGAGGAGTGGTGGACTGTCATGGCTTAACCCCAGTCGGCAATGAAGCACCCCACAGCTGCTCATTCAGTCCACCCTTTCATCAGGAAGGGGCAGAGAATCAGAAGACTCAGACTTCTGGCTTTACATAAGGACAGTTTAATGCAGACAGAAAAAAAATATTACTAATGATGATTAATAACAACAATAAAAATAGAATACTTTTGATGCAGAGATGCACAAAGCTATTGCTCACTGCCTGTTCACTGATTCTGCCACTTCCCCAGCAGCAGGCCCCAGAGAGCATTCCTCCCCAGTTCGTATGTGAAGCATGACAACATACAGTATGAAATATCCATTTGGCCAGTTGGGGTCACATGTCCTGGCTGTGTCCTCTCCCAGCTTCTTGTGTCCTTCCAGCCTTTTTGCATCCTTCCAGCCTTCTTGCTGGCAGGGCATGAGAAGCTGAAAATTCTCTGACTTAGTATACACTACTATAAACTTAGTAGCAACTGAAAATATAAGCCTATTTATCAATATTCTCCTCACACTGAGAATATCAGAAATCCAGAACACAATGCTATACCACTTACTAGGATGAAAATTAACTTATCCCACCTAAAACCAGGACATGGACATACCACAGAAATTACCTGTTGTTGTTCTAAATCAAGGGATAGTGAGGGAACACCTTTTTAAAGGTACACTTTATGCATCCCCTGCTATCCCTCTGCATAAAGTTTTACGTACTACTGCACCTACACAGGTGTGTCTGTAGAGCCTGCCTGAGAATAACAATGACCTTTCAGCTCGGGAGGCCAGGAAAAAGGCACATAATCCTGAGAGCCTTGGGGATACTTAGCTGCACTCGGAAGCCTGTAGCCATGTTTTCCTGCACAGTGGGTAAAACACCAGTACAACTCATATGGCACAAGGGACCAGGGACAAGAATACTTGACTGTCCCTACAAGCACTCAGGTGTGCTCATTTGTCTGAAGGAGTTGGGTAGTTTTCATAGCAGACTCAATAATGTCTCAGATTCTTGGGCTCCTGCTTTTGTTAAGTTTTAGGAAAAGTAAAAGACCTGTGGTGCAACAGGCACAGTTCCTGGCAGACATGAATGTTCCACAGGGATACACAAGAGAGTACTAAAGGAAAAACTTGAGTTAAATAAATGAACTTGAATTAGTATCAATCCGAAACAAAGACCCATCTGTAAGGGTATTAATCATCAGTAGAGTAGGAAGTAAAGGTCCCATGCCAAACAAATGATCAGTGACATTTGGAGAAGCATGATGACAAATGTTTGCAAAAGTGGAAAAGTACAGTAAGAAAGAAACTGTGTTTGGAGAAGCCCGAGGGAATTTGGGCTTTTCTTTTTAGCAGTGTTGCCCCAGAGGAAAAAAATAGAGCTTCAGGTTCTAAATCTAAGGTCCTCTTTTTGTCAACAACAGAGAAATTTTAGAAACCAAGTGTATCTCACAAAGGGAAATTTCACTACAGCTTGTTTTCTCTCACAATTGGCAAACAGGTTTAAAACCTATATATCCACATATATATTTATGTGTGTGCCAACACATATACACACATGTAATGCAGCCCTGGGAGAAGAAAATCTCTTAATTGAATGTTTCAATGCTGAGAAACAACAAGAGCTGAAAATACACGTGTGCAGGATGAGACTTCAGCAGAACAGAGTGTAACACTGTTGGGTTTCAGATTAGGCTACAGACAGAAAAGCTTAAATATGTTTCTGAGACAAAAAAAGAAGAGAACAGCAAAGAACTCACTGTGAATATAAACTGAAAAGAGAATTGCACAGACCTGCAAGCCTTGTGTGTAAAATGGGGGGGGAAATGCAATATACAGTTCACAGCAAACTAAGAAAATGCCTCTTTCTTCTCCAATTCTAAAAGTGCCTGCCTTTTGGGAGTCTTTTGTTGCTGTCCTTCCTTTTGTTCTGATGTTTTATTTAGTAACTTGCCTTGTAGATATTTTAACAGGATAAAATGAGGAGCTAGAAAAACACTGTGGTAACAGAATGCAAAAAAAATTATAAACTGCCATGGCTATAAGGCAGGAATAAAAACACACACCAGTACAGCACATTGATTCAAATCAAAAGAATATCACAGCAACAGTCCTGTCCACTACTGCTGAATTGTTTGTGTACAGGTGTAAATCTGGTAACAGAGAAAAAGCCAGTTGGTAAAATTTACCAGTGCTGGTGCTGTATGCTGACTTGCTTACTGGACCAAAGTGCTACAAATTTATGTGTTACTTTGAACATCTGTTTTCCAGGAAAAACAATCAGAAAAGGAGAGGATGGTTGGAGGCAAGTAATTTCTATGCAAACACTAAGGCAAACATGTCAAAAATCAAAAGACATTTATGAAAGAACTGCATTTACCCCAAGATGACCCAGAAAGTTGTGGTCACACAGGTGTCTACAGCATCTTGGGGGTCTGCATGAGAAGGGTAATTTCGGGGCTCCCTTGAGACAGGGCAGACACCTGCAGGCCCCAGGACTTCCAAGGGGCCAGAGGTACAGCTACAAACAAGATACAGCAAGTCACAGCCTTGAAACACTGTCTTGAGACAAGAAGAAACTAGAATCAGTCTTTAAGTTCTGACTGTTTCTGTCTTTCAGACCTTCGTTTGGAAGACTCACTTGACAGGTTCATTGCCTTGAGAGAGAGAAAAAAATGCAGATTCCTGTCGGTTTTGACCGGATCCGGGTAGTCTTGGTGATGTTAAACACACAAGGTGTCATGGATATTAGCGGGCCATATCCACAGAGGTGTTTGGCAGCAGTAAGGCTGCCTGCGTTTCCTCACCGCTGTGCGTGCTCTGAGGCTCCCCAGCCTGGGAATGGCTCCCCGAGACACCGGGGAGCACTAGGAGGCGATACCGGGGGATACCCGGAGCAGGACCCCGCTTCCCGCGCTGCCCTGTAGGGATACCGGGACGGCCTTAGCGCACGCCGTGCCGAAGCCTCGGGCCCCGGCACGCCTGGACCACCCCGGAACACCGGGAAGTCTCAGCACAGCCCCTCGACCCTCCGGCGGCGCGGACCCCTCCCGGCGGCGGGCGGAGGGCGGCGCTTGCGGGGCGGTCCCGGCGCGGCCCCGGCCCCGGGTGCTGCGCCCGGGAGGGAGCTGCCCTGCCCGCTCGGCGACGATGTCACGGCAGGCGCCGTCTCCAGGGCCATCGCGGGACCCGCTTCTGTATCTCCGTGTCTCCGCCGCGCACACGGGATTTGGGGCCGTGCCGGCTGATGTGCTGGGCGTCTAGAAACCCTCGTGAGACCTGTGCTGAATGGTTGCCCATTTGTGCCCTTTCTCTCTGGATTCTCTTTTCGCTACCCAGACCATATAGCAAGCTGTGGGGAGCCACAGCTGTGGTGACCTTCCCAAAGCTAGCACACTGTTCCTTGTAACTGTGACTTCCTTTCTGTTATTTGGGGGACGAGAAATTAGATTCACACACATTAGGTTCACCCACCCTGAAGCGTGGTCTCGGCAGGGGTCTAGAATAATTTTCAATTTTATTTTGTTGATGTACCTGTGGCAATGACGAATGGCTCAAGCATGCCAGGTACTATAGAAGCACATTAGTAAGAAAGGCATGCACACTCCGAGGATTCACTTTCAAGCAGGATGTGGACAGGGTTTAGGAGAAGAGGCATGAATGCAGGCAGGATAACAAGGGACTTGAGCTCTGTGGAGAGCCGTACAACAGGGAGGACAGCAAGTGCAGAAAGGCAGGGAAGATGGCACTGGAAAGGGGGCTAAGACCCTTGGGAGGAGTCCAGATTCCATGCCGTTTGGCCACCAGAGCCACTGCAGGAAATAGTCCTAATAATGCTGTTGCCCCAGGCCATTCACTTTGCCACCTGTAGAGCAGGTTTTGTGGCTGACTGCCAGCTGGTTTTAACTACCAGGAGCTATAGCACTCTGCATGCTTGAAGGGTGTGGAAAAGGTATCAGAGGTGATGTCTGCCAAAATAAAAAACAAAAGGTCATGTGCCTATTATACAAAGAAGGCCTGTTCCATTTTAATCTGAAAGTCTTACCGTGTCAGTTCTTTCTCTGATGCTTTTCTTTACATATCCTCCCTTTCCTCTTGTGTTCCAGCCAGCTTTGACTTCAGATTTGGCACCAGGTTTCCCTGAGATCTGGGGATGTTGAGAAATATCACCTTGGATATTCACCAGTGAAGGCATCCATCTAGGACTCAGATTTAGGCTTTAAAGGAACGGATTTCCAACAAGCACTGAAAATATATCAGTGGTACTTATTTTTAAGTAAGAAATTAATTGACATTTTTTGCTCTCTTGGAGCAGTGTTTTCCAAATCTGAAACCACCATGTCAGCACATCAGCTACTGAAGAGTAAACCAACTCAGGAGTAAACGTGAAAATTAACAAATTTTCCCATTCATATTAAGGGAATCAAGGGTGCTGATGGAAATTATACAATCTTTGCATATCCCCCAAGACTTTGAGTATCAGTACACAGGAACTATGTGAACTGTCTGACCTGGGACCACTCTTCTACCATAAGATTTCTCACCTCTGCTGCATTGCTCCTTAAGTATATCACACTTAACAAGTCTACCTGCAGCCTGGAGAATTTAACTGGTAAGAAGATTGGTGGCCCACACTCAGGGAGATGATTCCCATCAACACTGTACTGCCTGGGGAAGGCAGATTTTTATGGGCTATGTAAAATTGACACTAGGGCAGAGTCAAGGACCCCCATAATATTTTCTGTAAACAATCATGATGTCATGTGGTAGAAGCCACATGACATAGTGATTTTTCCACTAAGTACTTAGCTTTGAAAATATGGGAATGGCCTTTTCAAAATCCTGTTCAATTTGTATGCTTTTTGTTACAATTTTAATCAAATTTTAATCAAAAGATGGAAATGGGTCACTGGATCTTTGTATGAGAAAATACAGGCATGAGAGCATGCTACACAATGCCAGTATTTCATAACTCTTTTCAGAGACACACATGGAGGGTTTCAAAAAGCACAGGAAAAGTAAGAGGGAGAGCCTCTCACAACCTGGAGTCCTGCTGTCAGGGACATTCAGGCTGAGTTTCTTATAAATACTGCCTCAGCCACCAGGCCAGTCAGAAAGTGAACTGTGTCCACATGATTCTGTGCAACCTCCTACACCCTGGCACACAGAAGGCCTTGGGAAACCAGGCTGCTGTTCTCTTAATAGTGTTTGGTCTTTCCCAGAGGGACTCGGCACAGCCTGTGAGCATGGGTGTTTGTTAGAAGGTCTGTTGAAGAGTTGCTCTTCCTGCAGAAATCAGGGAATATTTTAGCGATTACTTAGATGTCTCTGAAATTCTGGACTATTTTGCATTAAAACATCCGGTGCTAACTTAAAGCTTTAATAAAAGAACATGGATAGCAAATCCAGCTGGGAAAATTAGACTGTTCTAGAATAACAGCTGACTCAGATGCTCTTCATGTGACTTTTTTCCCAGATAAATATCAAAAAGCCGGAAGGAAAGAAGTAAATGGCAATTTAGCATGTGGGGTTTTGGGGTTTTTTCCTAAATATTATGATGAATTCCAAAGATTTGCTATTCATCATCAAGATCATCATTTACTGTCCAGGCAAAGCACATTTACAGAAGGTTTGTTGGTTGAAGGCTTTAGAGACAGTGCCTGTTTTAAAATTGTGTGCTTGTTTTTACTTTTCCTTGATTTTTATTTGTTGTCTGGAAAAACCAAACTTTTTCTGGACATTTCTGGTACTGAAAATAAGAGCTATAGATACTCTAAAAAATAAGATTTTATTCTTGACCCAGAATTAAAAACAAAGATGTACTTTTGTGGGATAGCTGATACCACTCTGCTTTTGACTGGCACTTAAGCCTTCTGTTGCATCTCTACAAGCTTCTTCAAACGGAAAATCTGAAACTGTTTCAGGGAATTATAGCAGCCATGTAATAGGCTAGGATTTAAGATTCCTTTGAGAGTCATATGATTAAAGGAAACATTTGAGTAACTCACCTAATAATACCTAGTGTGTTAAAAGCTTCCAAGACAGGAGGATTTAGACTTAGTGAAGGGTAGCTACTGCTACACTTCTTTGTCCGTTTTATATTCTCTGTCTCACAAAATCTCTTCATCTGTCTTGGTAAGTGTAAACTGACTATATGCTTTGTACAGTAACTGTAACTTTAAAATCTCATTTTCTTCTTTCATCACATTTTTTGTCTTAGTGCAGTTAATAGCCAAAATTCACAAACTACACATGAAAGAAATAATTTTAAAATGGAATAAAGGGTGGAAATACATGTTTACTATTATAATTGTTTAGTTTTGATATTAGATCACTTCTTAATGGATTTTTTTTTTGTAATTGTGTAGTAGAATTAGTACTCCTTAAAATTAGAAATTAGCAATTATCAGAGAAGACACAATATTCAAGTATTTGTCATCTGATGGTCACATTGAAAAACACAGTTGCATTGAAGTAGGATGCCATAGAGCCTCAGAAAGATCAGGAGAGATGAAAAAAAAATCCAGTTGAACAAGAAGAGCAAAGAGGAATCTCTTGATCTTTTTGCAACACAGGAGGTATTTATTAATAGTGAGAAGTGCCCAGAGTTTGATTCCTCCTTCCTGCCAGACTTTTAACTTTCTTTTCAGCCTTCATGTCAATTTGAAGTGAAAAAATTAGTGTTGGCATCAGAAATGGGAAAGCTTAACAGAACTTTCTTTCCAGACTTCCACAAATGAGAGACATTTGCATCTTTGGCTGCTGCAAACGTGGCTGTTTCTTCTGTGTGGTTTCCTCAACCAGGTATTCGTAGCAAATAATTCTCCCACCTGTACCTGAGGTGGAAACTGGGATCTGGTATTTGGCAAAGTTACCCACTGTCTTACCTAGTGATGACAGCTCCTAATCAAGTTGATTCTGTACTGGCTCATGTCCAAATAGTCTGAGTATATACAGCAGCTCCACTCATTCCATTTTGAACATACCCCGAGTTGTTTTAAGCAAACCACGTTGTCTACTGATCAAAGGGTGTAGATGCAAGCACAGTAAGGGGAAGAATTACACCACAAGAATCACCCCAGCCTAGGCTGCCATCATTGTTCAAGACCAACTGGTTTGAAGCCAGCTTGTGTATGTTGAACTGTGTCAGATTTCCCAGTGGATGTCTGATGTGTGTCAACAATCAGCAGCAGCAATCATAGTTATTCCAGCAGGACTGAACAAGGAGTTGAGCTTCAGAAGAAACAGACAAACCATGACCTTAACAGCATTTAGTACAAGTGAAGAAAACAAACGTTCTTGAAGAATTAAACTGATCACACAAGCTGAGTTAGTCACATGATGACAGCAAAAAATGGGTCAGTTCCACTATTTTTAGAGAGAGGGGATGGGAAAGAAAAGTTTTGTGGCTTGGTGGTTTTTTTAGCTGAAATTAAGATAAAGACTCAAGATATTTAATGAACTGGAAAAATAAACTATTGAGGTTTCCAGCACTCTTTCCAGTGCTTTGCATGGTTTTCAGATGGATATTATCTTGCCCTGTACACTCACTCCTGATCAAGGAATTTTCTAAAACAGAGGTTGCTTTTTATGCCATGCATCTATCACATTCTACAATTCTAGCTAGTTACAATAAACTTTACTCACATTTTATAGGATATGTGCAAATGCAGTTATTTTGTATCACACCAGAATATGCCATCTTTCCAACACAGAAAAAAGGGACTGTTAATCTGTTATAGAACATTGGCAACTCTGAAAAAAAAATGGGATATTTTTTACCTAATTCCTAATTATGTCAATGAGATTCCCAACTCTGCTTGCTTTGGTTTTTGAAGCAACTAATTTTAACACCGACTCATGAAATTATTTAGATTGGAAAAGAACCTTAAGGTCATCAAGTCCAACCATTGCCACATTGCCAAGTCATACATTAAATCATGCCCCTAACTGCCACATCTGCGTGCCTTTTAAATAATTCTAGGGGTGGTGACTCCAGCACTTCCTTGGGCAGCTGCTTACAATGCTAGATAGCCCTTTCAGTGAATAAATATTTCTGAATATCCAAGAATAAACCTCCACTGGCACACCTTGAGGCCATTTCCTGTTGTCCTATCCCATGTTATGGGAGAAGAAACTGATCCCCAGCTTGCTACAACCTCCCTTCAGGTAGATGTAGAGAGTGATATGGTCCCTCAGCTGCTCCCTTCACTAAGATAGCTCCCTTCACCAGCTTCATTGATTTCTTTGGACACTATCTTTCCAGAGACAAAGAACAAATTTTCATATAGCTTTTGATTTCCTCTCCCTTAGCTGGGAATTCTGTGTCTTACAATCTTATCTACATGTAGATCCCCATTTTGTGTTAGCATAAGACACTGAACAAAGATGTAAGAGATCTGTGTTGAGATGAGAAGAGAATAAATCCCCAAATTTCCCTCTTCATAGCATCTATGGCATTGTCTTATCCCTGATCTCTTCTCTTTCTCTGGAACATAAGATATGAGCAGTGATGTGGTTGCCTACAATTGCTATTAACTGCACACCTCACCTGGTAGTTTTAACCAGGAAGAACAAACAGGAAAATGCAGGAAGGTAAAACTTGTTATGCTTTCCCCACTGTGTGTAACTGTTTATATTCTCCTTATATTTTGTAGTACATGGTACTTGGTCTCTGCCTACAAGGGATATTTTTAATGGAGTGCTTTCACAGTAGTTGAACACTACTGTGCCACAATCTTCAGAGGCTATTAGTTTGGCTGTGTCAGAAGAACCTGCTTTTCTGAAAGCACTATGGCCCTTATCTTTAAAATTCAAGTTCCTTTCAGGTGTTTTAGGCTGGACAGCAGAGAATTGACATGGATAGCTGCTTTTGAAAATCTAAGTGGAAGCTTTCACCTTCTTAAACTCAGCAGCTGTCTTTGACATAACTAAAATTGATGTAAATGAAAAGTTAAGGAGAATTAATAAAAGATTCACATCATGCAGATGTTGGAAAGTCATAATCCTCTGCTTTCAGAAGGGAAGAAGCAACACAGTGCTTAGCACCAGTGCAGAAGATCAGAGTGCTACTGACTCAGTCCATCCACAGTATCCATGTCCTGGGCATAGCCATGCACAATCTCAGTTCAGCACCTTTCACCTCTTTCAGGATGGGTTTCCAACAAATCCAAACCAGCTGCAAACCAAACCCATTGATTTTGGTTTTTCTGTTCGGATCTTAAGCAACACAGCCTCTCCCAAAAGAAGAAAGCTTCTCATCGCCAACATTTCCCAACACTTTGCCACTAATGTCTATTTAGTCTCTGCAGGGCCTTTACCATTCCCTTTTTGATGAGGGAAGGGCCAATGAATTTATCTGGATACTGACCCTACGCCTCTAATGAACCCCACTAGAGCCACAGGCCTTGTCAAGGACAGGCAGCCCTCTTCACAGTGTCACTGGAGATTTTGAGCAGCAAAGCATAAAACTGACTGGAGCAGACAGATTATGGGGTGAGGCTTCTCCTCCCATCTCATCTCATCTCTCTGCATAGCATTTGTCTCTCTGCTGGAAAGCCTTGAGGCAGGGTTCTCTCAGTAACAAGAAAAATTTCATCTTGTTTATGTAATATATGAGGTCTGTGAGGGAGAAATAATCAAAAGGAGCATAAACTTTCTTGTTTCTTCTCTACCTTGTACTGCAACATGCTGTAACACCATTAGAAAATTTCCAGAAAAATCACATGAAGACATGCACTGATGCTGTTGTAAGAATAATTAACTCTCAATGTAGTTGCTTCTAGCTGTGTTAGTACTGGTATAAACCATCCATATGTTCACACTTCCAAACACTCATGCTCAAATATGATTCAGGCTCTTCTTCCACATTTGGTTTCAGTGAAACCAACTATAGATATGCTAGGAAGCTTAATATGACCTGAAAGCATTTACAGGAGACAATTCAAATTTATTTATAATGACATTTCCAGAATGTACATAGGTTTTTAAGCAATGGGCAATGTGCATAAAGGAAATCTAGTGACTCAGAGAACAATGAAAACAATTTAAATGGGACATGATTGAACGAAAGGTGCCTTCCAGTTGCTATTACTGTATCTGGTCAGTATTGCAAGCAGAGATCCCTGGTAATTTCAGAAGTGGGTGTGCTGCAATATTCTTAACAGGTGTCTGAGGACCTTCTGAATGTGACCATAGCATAAGATTCTTTCTAGCCCTCTTGGGAAACAGGCAAACCATCACTTTAAATTGCCAAGTCTTAAAGGGTTTTTAATTATCCCATTGACAATACATTGTTTTAGTTGAAGACTTTGGTATTCAAAGCCTTTTTAAACAAGTACCTGTAACTGCTAGAGAAGTCAGCCTTTTTCTCCCTGGTGAAGGCCAGAAATGTGACTGTCTCGTTCCTTGCACCTACTTTTTTCTAGGTATGTCAGACACAGGAGTCACTCTTACAGCTAATTTTTTCTAAGAATTAAAGGTCAAAAGTAGAAGGGATTTGAGACCTCTCAGGTATTATATAGACGAGCAAAGATACAATCTGGACTGAAAAACTGTTTGGCAAAGTTCAGGTGCCAAACACCTGAATACATACAGCCTTGTTAAGATGTATGGCCCTACTACATTAGACTTAAGTTTCAGCCACACAAACGTGAGATCAGAGGGATAAAGATGGGTGAAGAATTGTCCTTGCACTAGGACTGTGTGACACCACCTACTGAAATCTTTTAGGTAGTTGTTTCCATAGCAGAATATAATGTGCACAGGTTGCTGTTGTTACACATGGTGCCTCAGATATTGAACTAGGATCCAAGTCACAGCCACCTCACTAACGTGCAGCTTGACCCCGAAACTCCTCCAGCCTGAAAAAACAAACCACATCCCTTTTACAGTCAAGTGGAACACACAGATGACAGCAACACCTGCTAGCCGGTTGAACAGCTTTTTTGATTGTGCCACATGCTAATGAAGTTGTCATTTGACAACACCCTGAGCTGAATTAACAAGAAAATTACAGAATTCTGCATCACACTCAGGCAGTCTTCATGATGTACTGGCAGGTGCCCTGGCTGGAGGGCTGAGTTCCTCACAGCCTGCATGACCAGGCAACCGCTTTATTCTTCCATGTACCCCTGTTGGCTGGCTGTCCTCTCTGTGTATCTCCTACAGCAGCCCCACAGCCCGTAGTTCTCTGACAGCTCTTACTTTAAAAGCTCCTAATATGATGGCAGTCGTCACTGAAGCCGTGAGATCATCCAGCAGTTTTAACGAGATTGCTCAGATGTGTATATATGGAGTATTCCAGATATAAACCGACAGGAAGAGACTGTCCCCTCTCAACGATATGGTTCCTCTTTAGGAATAATCTCTTCATAGAAAGGGTGATTAGACATTGGAATGGGCTGCCTAGGGAGGTGTGGAGCCACGGTCGCTGCAGGTGTTTAAGTAAAGACCGGGTGTGGCACTCAGTGCCATAGTCTGGTTGACAAGGTGGTGATGGGTCACAGGTTGGACTCCATGGCCTCAGAGGTCTTTCCCAACCGAATTCGTTCTGTGATTCTGTGATTCTGTGAAAGCAGACCTGGATGCGGCCGTACAGACAGAGCCCCCGCGGCCCGCCCGGCCGACGGCGGCCCGCCTACCCGCTCCTCGGCGGGGCGGCTGCGGGGCGCGGCTCGGGGCAGCCCCTCGCGGTGCTCACTTCCGAGGCGGAGCTTGCTCCGACGGATGCGAGCGGTCCTGGCGCAGGGCAAGGTGACTGCGAGGCGGCCGCGCAGAGCCCGGGCCCGGGCCGGGCGCGCCGCAGATGAGCGGGGAGGCGGCGGGGCGGGAGCGGCGCC
>VZRF01005436.1:9307-22056 GCA_013396875.1 Vireo altiloquus | reverse complement strand
GGGCGGGGCGGGCCGGGGCGCGCCCCCGCGGGACGGGCACCCGCAGAGCCGGAGATGCGGGCCCGGGTCCCCGGGAAATGCCGGGATCCACAGCCTCCCCAGGGGAAAGGTGCGCACGGGCACTGTCCGGAAGAACAGAGAGAGCGGCCGGGCGCGGGCGGGGCTTCTCCAGGGGTGTAGGGGTGCGGACGGGGGGATACCGGGGCAGACCCTCCACTTGTGTAACGAGTGAATGACGTGAAGTGTCCCGGGAGGTTTAGGCTGGATATTAGAAGAAGGCTCTTCACCCAGAGGGTGATCGGAACGGGCTCCCCAGGGAAGTGGTCACAGCACCGGCCTGGCAGTTCAGGAAGCACTGGGACAATGCTCTCAGGCACATGGATGCTTGGGGCGTCCTGTGCAAGGCTGGCAGTGGGACTCCATCATCCTGATGGGTCCTTTCCAACTTAGCATGTTCTGTATCCTGGTATATTCTGGAGATGCACAGGGGGTGATCCCTGGCACCAGGAAGGGGCCGGTGAAGACATCAGCTGCATTCGTGGGGGAACGGTGGGAGCGTTTTCTGCCCTAATACGTGTGCAGGGCGATAGATGCTTTTCCCCTCTCACGGAGGCGCTCGAGGTGTCTGAAGGACTTGGTTTGGTGTTTGGTGACCTGCCCTGGGCTGCGGTAGCAGGCCCCATGTGTGTGCGGCACGGGCGGTGGAGAACCAGCGGCTCTGCTCCGTGTGTGGGGAATTGTGGCAGGAATACACATACGGGTACATGGTGCGGGAAGAGTTCGGGACAGAACATCCTGTGTGCCACGCAGCAAAGCAAGTGGGAAGATGGAATTGCCCTCAACACATAGCAACAAAGCAAGTGGGAAGATGGAATTGTCCTCAACACATGGGCATACACAGAGTGTAGAGGCTGCGACTGTTCCAGGCTCTCTGCTTTTATAACGCAGTGTTTCAGAGGTGTGGGTGTAGAATATACAGGTGGTGTCATTTGTTTGTGGGACAGTGATCGAGGGGTTTCTCATGCTCTGGGGACTGCTAACAAATCGTAGTTGCTAGGCTGCTCCAAAGTCTGGCCCAGAATTTCCCAACCTTAAAAAGTCCTTGAATCTGTAATCATCTAAAAGCTTTAGGATGGGATATAGAAGAGCAGTAGACCAGAGCACACAGAGATTAATTATTTCAAGTAGTCCTTTATGGAAGACTGTTTTATCTCTTGTCCTTTCTACTAAAGATTGCTAGTCCCTGCAAGGCAGAAGAGGTATGATCAGGAGGATCCCCCAGCTAGAGAGTTCTGTGTAGATCAAGCTCAGTATATCATCAAACACCTAGAAACTACAGGCAACTGTTACTGATTCATTATTTCAAATAATTTTGGTGAACAATTCTGAAAAGAGATGATTTGCCTGCAAAAGCTGATAATAAATTCTAAAATCACTGTGGTAACAAAATTTTGTTGATAGGGCATCACAGCTCTGCTCGAAGGAATTTAATGTTAATGGCTGAAGGGACTTGTTGACAGTGAATACTCTCTGAAAATACAGAACTATTTTTGCATTTAGGCTCAAAAGAAATTATTCTCAGGGTAGAAAAATGCCTTTTATTAAACTGTGATGTTGCAATACAGCACATGTTTCTTTAGAAAACATCCATGTTATCCTGGAAAACAGTAAACCACTTTAATTAGTGGTAAATTTCCACATGCAGTTGACACTTATATTGCATTGTTACCTGCCTTCTGCTAGGGTAAATATTTTGGTTCTTCAGATAAGCAGGTGTTTAAAATTGACAGCAATAGAAAACCTGTCTGCACCAAGGCCTGTGCATGGCTCACTTGGCAGATTTTTGAAACTATTGTGTTACAGAGTTTTAAGGCAGTACTGGAAATAATTCTGCTTTGGGCTTACTGAAACATAAGTTTCAGTAGTTGAAACAGAAGTTGAAATCGACAAATACCAGAAATTGCTTTTGATTCTAGTCAATTCAGATGGATTTGGAGTGTCTCCACATCTACCTCTAAAATTACTTCAAGAGACCATTTGTAAAGCCAAATACCAACTGTAATTAAATGTGATCTGCATGGCTGGAAAGATGTGTGGTCTAGTGATTCAGTTCTGTTGGATCTGCAGTTATGGTGAAACATGAGATTTTATTTTTTCACAACTTACAGACCTACTATTTTAGGAGATGGTATTTTCTGCATCTGGATGGAAGGGTTTTAGAATTTTAGACAATGCTTGAAGAGAAGGAGGACAGAAAACTATTCTGCTTCTTAAAAGCCTGCTTTGCATAAATGAGAAGGAACTGCTTTGTCAGAGGGGTCGTGGTGATCCTAGCTCATACAGGTAACTTGGAGTTAACAGACTTCAGATAAGTTTGCTTTGTCACTTCCTGATTTTGCAGTTTTTTACTCTGGCTTCTTGGTTTATATAATACAGAATCAACAGCAGTGGCTGACTTGAAGAGTATTCTGAGAGGTTTATCTCTACTTATACTGATATTGTTCATGCAGTTTCAAAGACAAGCTTATATGTGTGTCAGAAGTGGCATTCACATCTTGAACACTATTTAACTTGTATTAGTGGCTGGTTTTACATATATGATAGGATGTCTTGCTCAGAACCATCTCCAAAAGGAGGTTATTTTAGAAATAAGGAAAAATAGTGGGTCTGCTAAATCTGAGTAAGTGTTGTTTTGTCATGTGTGATGAAACCTAAACTAATGTCTTAAAAATAGGGAAATCTTGAAAAGTTGCTGGATTTTGTAAGTTTCATGGGAGTGTGATGTTACAGTAGCTTTTCCTGTAGAACTTTACTGAAAAAAACTTGAATGCAATCTAAAAGGAGCATGGAATTGCTCCTATTAATATTATCATGTGTGTACTGTCATGCTTTTCTAGCTGGCAAAATCAGTAGAGAGATTGATACTGCTTTGAGTCAGAGATAAGCAACCCATGTGCATTAATCCAGAAAAAGTTCAGTCTGCACAGTGGAGTAAAAATCTGACATAACATTAGATTTTATACCAAAAGGACGGTACTTAAACTGTTGCTAACACCTTAGTAATTTCTGTTTGGGAGGAGAGCAAATCTGGGTTGTTTTGGGGGAGTTATTTTGGGGGAGTATCCTTTTTTAATATGTTTGTTTGAACCTAATACTGTATTATTGATTTCTTTAATGTTCTTTGGCCTACAAAAGGTTATGTAAGGCTTTAGAAGTAAATGTTTAACTCCCTTTACATCAGTAAAATGTGTTTAATGGAGATACATAAACTGACTTAGTCAAAAATTTTCTCCTTCTGTTTGCAGCATCTGTCAGTGGATGCATCTGAGCAATTTGGTCTGTTCTGTCATTTTGGAATATGAGATTTTCTTTCTTTTGTTTACTAAGGCAGAGTAATTTTTCTACTTATACAGAGGTTTCCATCTAAACAAGGAAAATTTATTTTACTGTTTAATTACAGTTGAACTTCGTAGTACTTAATATTGTTTGTACAGAATTTTTATATACTATAGATAGAAATAGAGGTATTAAAATTGAGTTTTAATTAGGAAAATATATATTTCTATTCTAAATTTTGGAAACAGAACTTAGTCGTTCTGTTAGGTACTAGGAGTCTCTTACCAGTGGAGTAATTACTGTGTGTCCATAGTTTGGGTTGCACTTGTGTATACTGTTCATGAAGTGTGTAAGTAAATTACTCTTATTAATCATGCACTTTTTTTTTCTCTGTTATGTCAGGAGGTGTACTTCAAGAATCTTTCAAAACAGAAACAAAAGGAAGTCATGGAGAAGAATGGAAACAATCACAAACTTCGTGTTTGTGTTGCTACTTGCAACCGTGCTGATTATTCAAAATTAGCTCCCATTATGTTTGGTATCAAGGCAGAACCACAGTTTTTTGAGCTTGATGTTGTAGTACTTGGTTCCCACCTGATTGATGATTATGGGTAAGGTGAATTTTTTTATACCAATATGTTTCTGAGGTGTTAGCAATGATAACATGAATGTTAGGTAAAAAAAAAGTCTCGGCATCATGAGTGTACACAACAAAGTTTTACATTTTTTTCCAGAATTTTATTTTGCGGCTCCTTCTAAGATTGCATATTTCTGGGATTTTTTCAGTCAATCTTGGGATTCTAGAAAGTTCTGCATAAGTGCTGAAATTGAGACCTTAAACGGGATCACAGACTGCATGAAGTGAGAAACTAATGTCCTTCATTTTTCCCTAAGAACCTGGTGATTTTCAAATGAAAATGTGCTACAGTTTTTTAATTTTCACAAAGAAAAGATCCTCCTCAGTCATTTTAAATTGCAGCTCTTCTGCTTTATACAGAATATTATTGGAGAAAGTACTTATATATTCCATATCCCAGGAGAATGCTGTTAGTTGTTACTTCCAGGATTGTGGAGGCAGGAGCATGGTTGTGTGTTTCTGACAAAATGCATAAGAAAATGATAGGTATGTGGTTATCTCTGGTAAATGGCTATGCAGGAGAGAACAGAGTTCCCCTCCACAACTCTCCATAAATAAGCAGTCCCATCACCTGCCCAGGATGATGAGATGTCTTGGTCCAAACCCCTTCTCTTGGAAGGACTTCCCACGTCCCAGGTGGATATTCTCCTGGTTGCTGGGGAAAAGGTAGAAGGAACAGCATGGAGAGTCTTTCTGGGATTGTGGTTGATTTTCCTCAGGCTGCATTTACCAGATTGGACTCCGTAAGTAAAATAGATATGAAAAGGTGTATTTTGGGAAACAAAATCACACTTTAGCTTAGGTCTGCAGCATATGAGCATTGTTGAACTTTTAGAAATGCATGTCTTCAAGTAAAGACACTTTTTGGACTTTCCAATGAGAAATTTTGGCATTTTATAAGCTAAGAGGGGAGGAAGTTACATTATCTCCAGCTGCTAAGACAAGATGTTCTGCACATTATAGCACTCTGTTCCTTGCTTTGTACTTGACATTGTTTCCATCCAGTAACATGGCAAGGTGAATTCAACATCACAAAACTAACCTGATTCAAAACAAAACCAGACAAGAAAAAAACCAGTTGAACTTCTTGACAGGTTAGTATGTTGAGTTGCACCCTGTCTGATTGGAGAAATAAAGCAATCCCATTTCATTTGCTAAAGAAACATGGCCCTGATTGCTCTGTATCACATACCCCTTTGCTGTCTGCAAGACTTGTGCAAAGTAATACAAAATACTACTTTTCCAGTTCCAGGGTGTTTAACACTAGTCTCTGTATTGCAAATTATTTGTAATGCACAGAGCAAACAGTAGAGATTTTGATCTGGCAAATGTTTTTGCTGTTAGTTGCTTTGTGGTAAGTATTATAAAACCCAGGTACTCCTTGGGGTATTATCAGGGCCTAGCCCTGCACTCCTTAATCTGGGTCATCCTAGAAAATGAGTGGGTCCTCAGAACATACATGTTCTAGTGATGTGAGTGGGTAATCAACAGTAGCAGAAGTCAAATGACAGTGATCCTGTGAAGTGCCTGTTGCTGAAATACTTGGAGGACCACGAAAGAAACAAAACCACCAGAAATGCACAGTCTTGTTTACCCCCTAGATTTTCAGCTTTCAAAAGGCAAAGAATATAGAAGCAAGAAGAAGAAAGTTCTCTGAGATAAATGTACATAATCGGGAAAATGGTAGGTTTGGGAAGAACATTTGTAAACTGAGTTGGAAATGTAATGAACTTTATGCTTGATAAATGTGAGCCACTTCTCTCAATAAAATAAAAAGAATTTGCCTTAAAAAAAATACAGAGTCTGAAATAATATTTGCTAGCTGCAGGATGTTTTCTTTAAACATACAGGCCTCAGCTTTGCATCACATCTTTTGTATTTACACAGTTGTCCACAGAAAAGTCAATAAACGTACCCTCTCTGACGGGAAATCATGCCACATCTATTCTCTGAAAGGCTCTGCAGACACATAAACAAAGAGTTTGATTTCGGAGGATTTCCAGAACATGTTCAGCACAGTTCCTTCTTAAAGGACCTTCTTAAAGGTGTCTAGAGAAACTGGGTATTTGGAATATTAGGATCTTCACATGCACAAGAATATTCTGTTAAAATCTTAAAAGCCACTTTCCTCAATGAAGAAGATGTGAAAAGCAGGTCTCTGTTCAAACTACAGTACAGCCGTTGTAATTAGTGTTTATTTTGTGAAGCGATACTGCTGTAAAATCAAGTTGTATTTACTCTAACCCTTTTTCTCTGACCTTCAGAAATACCTATCGTATGATTGAACAAGACGACTTTGATATTCATACAAGATTACACACCATCGTGAGAGGGGAGGATGAGGCAGCTATGGTGGAGTCGGTGGGCCTTGCCTTAGTCAAGTTACCCGATGTCCTGAACCGCCTGAAACCTGACATAATGATAGTTCATGGGGACAGGTTCGATGCTCTGGCCCTGGCCACGTCTGCAGCCCTGATGAACATTCGCATTCTTCACATCGAAGGTGGGGAGGTCAGTGGGACCATTGATGACTCCATCAGGCATGCCATAACCAAACTGGCCCATTACCACGTGTGCTGCACGAGGAGTGCAGAGCAGCACCTGATAGCCATGTGTGAGGACCACGACCGCATCCTTCTGGCAGGCTGTCCCTCGTATGACAAGCTCCTCTCTGCCAAAAACAAGGACTACATGAGTATTATTCGCATGTGGCTAGGTAAGCAGGCTGCTCTTTTTCTCACGTGACTTTCAACACTAGACAAACTTAGAAAGTAGGTTATCAGTCAAAAAGTAATAGTACCTGGTATTTATTTCTTTCTGCATTTGCTTTCATTCTGTGTTCTGCCACGTACAGCTGAAAAGCTATAAATCTGTTCTACTGAACACTTTTGCTTCTTTTGCCAAGTCAAAAAATAACTCCTTAAATGGGTAATTTCTCTGAGGTGAACAATTTAAAAGCAGAACAGTCATATATGAACAGTTATTTTGGTATAAAGGATGTGTTTAAGCAGAATCAAAGCTGTTCAGGCCTAATACAAAAAATCAAACGAAATCTGTATTATGAACCTTATTTTGAGGAATGCACTGCAACAGGACAACATGTGCCAAAGGCTTTTGGTGTTTCATACTCATTGACTTACAAATAATTCCTGTAAACAGTAGTGTTTTATGTTTGGTTTTTGTCTTTGACAAAGCAGTGGAAGCTGGAATCCATATGTTTTGCAGATAAATGTTTATCAAATGTAATAAGACAAGTATGACTGACTATTTTAAAGCAGTAGAAATGAAATCTTTGCTTGTGAATGGACAACTGGCAGAAAATTTCAGCAGTTTCAGGAGTTATTTCAGATTTACAGTGGTGTGAGAACAGTCTCTTGATCCTGGGATAGCCTTGGAAAGCTTTAGAGGTAGGCTTGAAAGTTAATGGTTTGTTGACATTTAGGTAGTTGTCTCTAAGGTTACAAGATGTACTTGGAGAGGCAAATAACAAGCTAGGTTACTCTGTAACTCCCTTGATTTTTATTCTAGCATTGATCCCTATCTGTTAGATATATCCCATTAGGTGCCTTGACTTCTCAGGCTTTCACATCTGTAGTTTCAAAACTATGCCCTGCCTTCCTCTTGCTATTCTATGCCACTGAAAAAACTTTTCTTGCCCTCCGTTTGGACAGGTGAAGATGTCAAAACCAGAGATTATATAGTTGCTCTGCAGCATCCTGTAACCACAGATATTAAACATTCCATAAAGATGTTTGAGCTGACACTAGATGCACTCATCTCCTTCAACAAGAGAACACTTGTTCTATTCCCTAATGTGGATGCAGGTGAGTACAATTCCTTCATGACAGCGTAACACATAACAGATTGTCTTTAAAAGAGTGCTTTTATCCCAGGTCCTCCAGCCAGATGGAAATAGCTGGATGGTGTCAGCCTTATGGGTGCATCTGCTGCAGCTCCATGTTCACATTGCTGGAGGACATTTCAGCTTTTCAGTGTGGGAAGGAAAACGAAGAGAAACAACGTGACATGTAGGAGCAATATTAATGCCTCTTAAATTAACTTAAAACTACAAAGAGCCTTTTGCGGTGGATTCTTGGATCAAACTTTGGCTTATGTGCTGAGCTATACAATTTACACTCTTAGGATAAAAAGAGAACAAAACCTATTCAGAGCTGGCAATTCAGTGAATGGCTCACTACTAGATCCTTTGCATGTCTGGATTTTGATTTTAAAAGCAGACGTTAAATCATTTTTTTACTTTGTTTTTCTGTAGGAAGCAAAGAGATGGTTCGTGTGATGAGGAAGAAGGGCATTGAACATCATCCCAATTTTCGGGCAGTAAAGCATGTGCCATTTGACCAGTTCATTCAGCTAGTTGCTCATGCTGGTTGTATGATTGGTAACAGCAGCTGTGGTGTCAGAGAGGTGGGAGCATTTGGTACACCTGTCATCAACCTGGGGACACGTCAGACGGGCAGAGAAACTGGTATGTGTTTGCCTGACTCTCTAGTGTTTTGTAATGCAGGACGCTGTAGCAGAAGTGTCATCACTGCTTTAATGGGAGCAAGGGGAGGCACATAACGCCTGGGTGAAGAGTGAAGAGCGATGTCAATCTGGCGGGCATCTTTACCTCACAGAGGAAATAAATAAATTTTTTTTTTCATTTCTAAAGCGGCTCTTACTCTAATGCAATTTGAGGATCTTATTTGTCCTATTCTGATAATTTTTGTCGTCTAGGTGAAAATGTTCTTCATGTTCGTGATGCTGATACACAGGATAAGATCCTTCATGCTCTACAGCTGCAGTTTGGGAAGCAATATCCATGGTGAGTACATTCATCTTGATTCATTGGAGGGGATGTTAAAGCAGTAGAGTAAAAGGCATTTAGTCCTAAGGTGTTTCATCATATTTGATTGGAGTGCTTTTAATGCACTGACCTGAGGTTACAAATGATTTTTCATTTCAGAACCATAATGTGATGTCTGGTATGCAGTTGTATTTATAGAGCAAAATGTTACTAGTAAAGTTTCAATACAAGTAGTCACTTAACATCCAATAGAAAGTCAAGAGGACAAAATTCATGTTAACTTAAATCAGTGTGATTAAGAGAGCTTGTTCTATCAAGCAGCATGGGGGAGAACATCCTGTCTGCCTACTCTGACTTTTGCCTGAAGTACACTTTTTCATGTGGGTACAAATGACACCAAGAGGGCAAAAATGGGCAGGATCAAGGAAGGCTGTAAAGCCCTGAAAAACATTGCTGCCCAAGTCATCTCCTCATGTATCCTACCAGTTAGAGAAATCAGAACAGCCAGAAGCAGACACATCATGCAGTGTGCAAAGTCAGGGTTTGTGGCTGATGCCGTTGAGAAGGTTTTGGCTTTTATAACAGTGGCTTGTGTTTTTAGGATTGTAGCCTGTTCTGGGGGAATGGGATCACCCTGGCTAAAAAGGGCAGGAGAATCTCTGGGAGCACACTGGCCAGTTTGGTGCGATGGCCTTTAAACTGAAGGACTTGAGGAGTAGGGTCCAAGTGGCAGCAATTGTGCCATTGCTTCCTCCTGGGGAGTAGGTCATAGCAACCAGTGCAGAGACAGATGTTCCTCGGCTGCAGCTCAGGATCTGTCTTGGCTGAGGATCTGTCTTGGTTTGAGACAATTTAAAGAGGTGGGTACTCTAGAAATTACTTACCTCCCCCTTGATTCCAACCAATCCCTTTCCACCAGTAAGGAACAAGACACAAGTAGATGTAAGTGAAAAAATAACAGTTTATTAACAAACAGAATGCCAACAGGCGGGGGGGGAAAAGTGAATAACTGCTGGATACCAAACTGCGGACTCTCACAACCCCACGGGAACAAAGAGACCTGAAATGCCAGAAATACTTGTTCCCGACATGGCACCCACCAAAGGTGCCACATGGCTGAAGGAAAAAGGGAAGGTGACATCATGCCCTTCCCTTCCAAGATGACACCTCCCAGGTGACCGCATGTTCCCAGGAACAAACAGGCAAGATGGTGACGCCCCCTACGGGGAAGGCAGGAGCCTGCAGAGCAGTTCTAGAGGCAGATGGAAACGTGCTGGTTCGTGTGGGGTCTGCGTTGCTGCTGCCACTTCTCCCGCTGCTCACAGGCTCTGCTGGCACTGCTGCCGTGCTCTGCTGGCACTGCTGCCGTGCTCTGCACCATGGCTGCGGCGTGGGGTGCTGGGGAAGGACTGCCCCGTCAGCACAGGCACAGGGTGTCCCACCCCAGGAACTCACTGGCTCTTTTGCTGCCAGCAGACCTTGCAAAGTTCACTTTGAAACAGTTTCTAACTGCAAAATGCAGTTTATACAATGGCAAACCCAAGGCTGCCACAAAAGGGAGAGGCTGTACTCCCATTTTCTTTTCTCCTGGAGCAGCTTGGACTGGGCTGGGGCCTGCCCCCCTCTGCGGCAACAGGCAGGCACCTGTAGACTTTGCCCCGAGACTGCCCAAAACCACTAACTGGAGTCCCTCCAAGACAAGGGGGAAAAAAAATGAAAAGAGAACCCAAAAAGGGAAGGGAAAAAAAAACCTCTGCCAAAGGAAAGGTGAAACAGCCGGCAAATCAAACCCCACGTGGCAAAAGGCAGGAAACTGCCTGGGAAGGGCACTTTGAAAAACACCTGCAATCACCACCACCCCCACACCCCCACACACAAAAGGTCCCCAGCTGCAACGTCTTGAAGAGACAGTAACAATTTTTGGGCACAGATAGATACAGAATACAATAACATCATAGGTCACTCCAGGACAGGATCATAGGGCAAAATATATCAAGAGTTTTTATGATTGTGGTGTTTATGACTCTCACACTCCTTCAAGCAACCTGGTTGGTTGATCCTCTGTGAAGTGCCTGTATACAAATGCACACAGCAAGTGGTATACACAAGATAATCTAATAAACTAGAAATCTGTGTGAGATTGCAGAGCCATGATCTCATTGGAATTATAGAGACATGTCTGTAATGTTGTCATGGATGGCTTTATATTTTTTAGAGAGGACAGGTCAGAGGAGCAAGGTGGTGGAGTTACTCTTTGTGTCAGCGAGCAATTGGAATGTATCAAGCTTTACTCAGGGACAGATGAACAAGTTGAGATTTATGGGCGAGAATTAAGGGACAGGCTAATACGGGTGACACTGTTTTGGGTGTTTACTACAGGCCACCTGATGAGGAGGAGGAAGTTGATGAGGTTTTCTGTGGGCAACTGGAAATAGCCCTGGTTACAGGCCCTGGTTCCCCTGGGGACTGATATTTGTTAAGAGGAACAACAGAGCTTGGCACACACAGTTCAAGAAGTTCCTGAACTGCAGCTCAGTGAAGATATCTTTGATGCAGTAGTGGAGGAGCCAGTGAGGAAAGGTGTGTTCTGGACCTTGTACTAGCAAACCAGGAGGCACTGGTTGAAGACATGAAGGTTGGGGACAGCATTGGCTGCAGACCATTAGAAACTCAGAATCCGGCACTGGGGAAGCAAAACAGCAAGCAGGAGTAGAACCCTAAACTTGGAAAGAGCTAACTTTGACCTCTTCAAAGACCTGTATGAAGGAATCTGATGGATTAGGACTCCAGATGAGGAGGGTGTCCAAAAAGCATCACTTCCTCTGACCTCAAGACCAGTGTATCCCTATGATCCAGAAATCAGGCAAAGAGGGCAGGACACCTTAATGGATGAGATTCTAGTAAAAGTCAAACAGAAAAAATAAATTTATGGGATGTGAAAAAAGGGACAGGTGACATAGGACTGTAGGAACATTGTCAGAGTATGCAGGGATGTGAGAAGGAGGGCCAAAGCCCACTTAGAATTCAGTCTGGCAAGAGATATCAAGGACAACAAGAAGGGCTTTTAGAAGTTCAGCAGCAGCAACAGGAAGAATAGGGTACGTGTGGGGCTGCTGCTGGATCATATGGGTGTCCTGGTGATGGAGGACAAAGAGAAGGTGGAATAAGTGAATGCCTTCTCTCCTCAGTCTTCGCTGCTAAGAACAGCCCTCAGGAATCCCAGACCCCAGAGGTAACAGAAAAAGGTTGGAGAATAGCAGACTTGTTAGTAGAGGGTTGGATTAAAGATCAGCAAGGCAGACTAAACACCCATTAATCTACAGGCCTGATGGCATGCACCCAAGAGTGCTGAGGGAGCTGGCAGATGCTGCCAAGCCAGTCTCCATTATCTTCAAAAAATCACAGAGAGTGGGAGAAATGCCTAATAGCTGGAGGAAAGTCAATGATACTCCCATCTTCAAAAAGCACAAGAAGGACCTGGGAAACTAGCAGCCAGTCAGCCTCACCTCCATCCCTGGAAAGGTGATGGAACAGATTGTTCTGGAGGTCACCACCAAGCATGTAGTAAAAAAGAAGGTCATTGGGAGTAGTCAGCATGGATTCACCAAGGAGAACTCATGCTTGATCAATCTGATAGCCTTCTATGATGTCATGGCAGGATCGGGTGACAAGGGGAGAGCAGTGGATGTTGTCTACCTTGACTTCAGCAAGGCTTTCAAGGTAGCATCCTCGTTGAAATGTGGGTTAACTGAATGGACAGAGAGTTGGATCAAGAACTGGCTGAATGGCAGAGCTCAGAGGGTTGTGATCAGCAGAGTAGGATCCAACTGGAGGCCTGTAGTGGTGGCATTCCCCAGGGATCAGTACTGGCTCCAGTCTTACTCAGCTTCTTTATCAACAACTCAGATGAAGGGGTAGAATGAACCCTAAGCCAGTTTGCAGGTGACACAAAACTGGGGGGAGTGGCTG
>VZRF01005435.1:646950-700855 GCA_013396875.1 Vireo altiloquus | reverse complement strand
TAAAACCTAAGGCATCAATAAGACGTTAGCTGAACCCTCAGCCTTCCAGGCTGCCTGTCTGGAGGTGCCCCTGGAGCATCCATCCATCCTGGGTGCCGGCAGCAGTGGGGACAAGGACAGCAGAGCCTGGCACAGAGCAGCACAGGGGAGCTGGGAGGGCAGCCAGGCTGACCCCAGCACTGTCCCTGCCTCTCAAGGGGGGTGTGTGCAGCAGGGAGGAAGCCGACTGTGAAACATGTGGGAAACATCCAGAGGAAGAGCGGAGGAAGGCACACGGAGATGGGCTGGGTGAGGCGAGAGGGGAGGCTGGGCTTCTGCCCTCAGCTTACTTTGAGGAAATCACCATAAGCCCTTTCAGGAACATCTGACCATCTGCCTGGAAATATCCATCCTTTTGTCTCCCAGTGCTGCAGGCTCTTTATCCCCCTCTTCTCTATTCCCAGCGCGTCTCGTTGCAATTCCACAATCAGACTTGTGCCAGGTGGTGCAGGACAGACAGCACAGCGTGGCACAGGAGAGAGAGACCAGAGAGTCTTAGGCGCTTTTTGGTGATGTTTTTTGGGCTTTCTTTGTCCAACTGTCTCTGTGTACAACTTCAGGAATAGCAAATGTACTTGTGACACGTAAACCCTGGATTTATAAAGGATGAACAAATATTTTTGTAGCACTCAGTCACAACTTCCACTCCTTTCCTCCAGCCCAAGGAGCTGGTGGTGTGTTTTCCCTGGCATCCCCTTGGCAGGTAAAGCCCCTTGAAGCTGATAGAAGGGAGCAGGCAGGTGGATGGACCATGTCTGCCCAGCGACCCCAGCGAGCCACGTGCCTTTTTTTATCCCATTTTTCCACGGCACCTCCCTGAGCTCAGCCTTGACTCCGGGTTGGGCTGCCCTGCTGGAGAACAATGTAGATGGGCAGCGAGAGATTAGTGAACAAAAGCTTAGGAGTGTCTCCGTTCAAATTAAGCAACAGATGGACCTGGTCTGTGTGGGAGCTGATAACGGTTATAAAAAGGCCATCACCAGACTGTGGCCAGCCCACCCTGGAAAAAACCCACTCAGTCGTAAATCCTCTGTGCTGTTATAGCTGCTCGTGCTGGTAAGGCTTTATTTTTACCAGCTATCACAAACCAGCACGACTTATTTTAGATGCACGGCTTGTACTGCTCGGCTAAAAGGGTGCCCTGTCTCTGACAGACACCTCCCAACAGAGATGTGCCCGCCTGGGCAGGGAGCACGAGGCAGAATCAACCCAGAGAAGGCAAATGCAGCCCTACAGAGTTGGCATCCACATGGCTCTGGCTTTGCTCTCCTCCTCTCTGAGCTCGCTCGCTCGTGGCACTCTCTCTGCAATGCTGATCTTGAGGGAGTCCTTGGTGGTCCCAGCAGGACCAGGACCCCACAGGATGAAGCTGTGTGGAACTCCAACGGGTATTTGCATTCATCTGAAGATTTAAGAACTTGGGATTTTGCCCTTAATTCACTCTCTTCCTGCTCACCAGTACAGAAGGTGAGGAGATGCCTGACTTCAAACAGGGTACGTGCAGTTCTGGAACAAAATCCTAACCTGTTTAAATCTCCTGATTTAAATCTCCTGACTTAAACTGGGACCTTAAAGACTGACTGCATTTGCTGCAGAGAGGGCTCATTAGCACCCAGACCATGCACACAGGCTTTTTTCTTCCTTCTCTTCTTTTTTTTTTTTTTTCTTTTGGACAGGAGGATTTTCTACCTCCTAACCAGACAGCAAAGCACACCCACCCTGACGAGTGGAACAGGTTGCTCTCAAGGAGATATGGAACCCTCTTAGGTCAAAAGCCTCTCAACAAAGCAGCTCCTTCTGCAGCCAAACATTCCTCCTCTCTCCCAGGCAGGCAGGGAAGCGTAGGTGTTGCCTGTGAAGACCACACAGAGCTTTCTGATGGTTTCCCCGAGCCTGGTTTCATCCCGCTGGGGTGCAGCTGCAGACAGGCTGTCTCAAATCACCATCTGATCAGGGCTTCTGCAGCTCAGAGTTTCACAACCTTTGTTTTCTGCGGCACTGCAGCGTGGGTAGAGATGAGATGCTGAGGTCCTGCAGATCTGCACCTTCACAGAAATGACCCCATTCTATTAAAATGGGGTTTCCTCTGTCCCAACAGATGTGGCTGGAGGCAGCACAAAGGCACCTACACACTGCTGCCATCGAGGAGAAGATGGACATTTAATACCCTGCAGATGTGGCTGGACAAACCTCGCCCAACATCTTAATCTGTGCCTGATCTTGGCCTAGCTCTCCTTGTTTTCCCAAGCTCATCCCCTGTTTGCGGCTCCTCTCCTGGAAAGGACTGACTGTACGTGCGAGGCGAGAAGGAAGCGATATCTGTGTGGATGACTAATACCTAATACTTAAAAGAGATTAGGATGGAAGCAGCAAAGGCTTGAGAGTCTCCAGCATGTCAGGTTGCATCTTTCTGGAATATACTTGAGGCCAACTTCAGCTCAGAGAGAAGATGGAAAGAGTTGGAGTTTGGCCCTCAAAATCTGGGACGAAGGGTAGTGGAAGGGGAACAGAAAGGAAACATGAACAGGAAAGCTGTTGTTGCCATCCCCTGCATTCTGGAATTGCTTCTCCCTTCCCAACAAACCTGAGGCTGAACTGAAAGTCATCTTTTCCTTGTGTTAGTAACAGGGAATAGGGCATGGAGCTTCTGCCAGGGGATTAAGTCCTGCCCAGAGCATTTCTTTGCCCTGCTGGCCTCTGGGGTAACATCTCTCACACAGATGTTTTGGGCTTGCAGTGTTAGGCTGACTCTCCAGGAGGGAAGGGGCCTTGCTGTGTGGTTCTGAGGCAGGAGAACTTCTCCTTACAGCTGCACCAAGGTTTTGGCAATAACCAGAGGAGAAATCCAGATCCAGGAATTGTCCAGGAATGCATCAAACCAGCCACGATGTGCTCAGCAGTGGTCTTGCCATTTTCATTAACAAACAGGCAGCCTAATTACACCTTCAAACTGGGCTGGCTCACAGCCAACACCGGCGAAATCAGTGCAAAAATTGGGACATGAGGGGATCCCAGGAGGGCAGCTCATCCCCTCCTCTGCTTTAGGGCATGAAAACCCCTAGGATGCAGCTGGCTGGGAACCCTGGAACCCTGAGGAATCTGAGGGTCTCCCGTGCAGTGTTTCCCCACCATCATTCCCATCTGCCCAAGTGCTGTTGTACATTTCTCAGCTGAGCCTCAGTCCCCTCACAGGCAGTGTCCCCTGGAACTCAGTAAGGATTGTACAGTTCCAGTTCACTGGAGGAAAAAAATGAGGAGAGGAAATCACAGGGAGAGCAAAGGCACACGCTATCTCAGGCAGCAGTGGATATGGCACTCTGTGACCTGCTCACCAGATGAGAATGCCTTGCAGCAGCAAATCCCAGGAACAAAGATGGTGAGCGCTGGAGAGCAGTGGGAACTTTTGCACAGGGCAGATCCGAAACCAACCCTTCCTGCCTATTCCCACTTGCCTTCCATTGTTTCCATAGCCAGCCCTAAGGAGCACCATGCAGGCACATCCTACGTTATTTCTCACTTCAACAAGTCCCCTTCCTCCCCAAAGTGGCAGATGCTGGTACCAAATTAGTGCCAAGTGGGAGGGAACCAGCAGATCACTGTCACCAGAGCCAGGGGCAATGGTCTTCCTGCTGTCCTCTCCCTTCCTCCCAGCAGGACCCTCCTGGCAGCAGACAGATGCTGAGGGATGAAATCCAGGGCAGAGTGGGGCCAGCGGGATGCGACAGGGATCTATGGCCAGTGTCAGGGAGAGGGAATGAACTGCAACGGGAAAAGGGGCAAGTTCCTTTATTTTTGGCTCGTGTGGGAATTTGACTCAAGGATTGCTGAGAATCTCATAAGCCACGGTGACGTTTTCCAGGCTGAGTGCCAGCCGAGGCACAGACTTGATCTCAGCAGGTATTTGACTTCCCCAGGAGCTGGGATGCTCGGTACCTGCCTGACCCTGGCTTTTGATGAGGACACACATCTCAGAAGCTGCCTGCAAATGCAAAGACAGGAAATAAGCGGATATGCTATCAGCACCAGGCTTTGCAATGCTCCTTAGTGTCTGGCTGTGTCCCAACCATCAATACAGAGACTTGCAGGGGTTTAGCCTATAATCCTCTATTCCTCTGTCTGTGACTCTAATCTCCTGATCCTCCCTTCTCCTCCAGCCTAGAGCTTGACCAGCAAAACACGGATCTGAAGTTCTCCTTATCGAAGACCAACCATGTCATCTTCCTGTGGAAAATGGGAGTTGGGAAGAGAGCAGCAGTCATCAGAGCCAAGAGCCGGGAGTAGGCTGGAGAAGGGAACAGGAGAGGGCGTGAGCAAGTACACAGAGAAATCATTTATGACAAGACTGAAAGCAGCTCTCGTTTTAAGAACATTTCCTCCAATTTTACAGTGTAATTTTCGCCTTTTTTCCCCCGCGCGCGTGTAATTCCAGCCCCGGGGTACAAACCAGATCCAGGAATTGTACGCTGCGCACAAATGAACGCTGCAGGAGAACATCCCCGGCTGCTTGTGAGCACACCAGTGATCCCACTGCCCTCATTCCAGGCGGGAGAGGTGGGGCCGGCCTCCGCCAGGCAGCTTTGGAGCTTTGCAGCGAAATCTGCCGGAACAAAGGACTCAGCCCCACGAGGAGGGGAAAAGGCGCCTGGCGAGAGGTGTGCAGGCACGGGGACGTGGTTTTAGGGACAGCCCTGGATCACAGGAGCAGATCTGGAAAGACTTCCCCTGTGAACATCAGCCCGAGCACAGGCTCCCAACCTGCGCGGGGAGAAGTGCCGCAGGGTTCAGGGGAGATTATTTTCTTAGGAAGCGCAACGGGGAATTAAAGGGAGTCCAGGCGAAGTCACAGACAGATAAAGATGAAAAGCGTGACACAGAGAGCTATTAGGAAGATGCTGCCATAAATGAGCAGGGGGAGAGGGAAGGGAGTAATGCTGTGTCACAGAAAAGAGGACAAAATCCATCCTAGCTTGTCCCAGCCTGGATTCCTGACCAGGGCAAGTTTGCTTAATAGAGCAGAAAGGAGCCTTGGCATGGAGGGGTTAAAAGATTACTTGTCCTGGGGGAGTTGAATTAGCCACATATCTGGGAACCAACTTCTCCCAGACCCTGACTTGTTTTCCTCCTTAAACATCATCTGCTGCTATTTTTAGCGGAGAATTTTCTCAGCTGAATGCTCCCAGTTGAGTCCTGGTCAGAGGCCTTTTTCCCAGGGAGACGCAGGCCCAGCAGCACGTGCTGGTCCCTGGTTCAGCTCAGCTCTGTGCCACTGTCCTGCCAGCTCCGGGCTCCATGTCACACTGCCAGCTCTCTCCTGAGGCACAGGGACACCCCAGCCTGGGGCAGGCATATTAAATGCCCTCACAGACCCTAAAAAGCCAGGGGAGGCTACAAAGTCAAAAACAGCTGAAAAGAGTAGACTGGACTTGGTAACTTGCCTGGAGGCTTTAGAGTATGAATGGCAAAAAAGGTAGGAAGGAGATGGAAAGAAATGATTAGGCTGACATTAATAACAAGGACCTGCTTCTCAGCACTAAAATCTATTTGGATTCGTTCCAGTTCCTCCGAGGGAAACCATGGAAGCCTTTATTGTTCATTAAAAGTCGCAACTAAATTCGGACTGTATAAAGCTTAAGGAAATACCTCTCAGAGGACAACCCTGCTGGAAACAAATGAGGTAACTCCCTTCCTCTTCTCTGCTTTTCTTGGGGCCTTCATTCCTCCCTGGCCAAAACCCCAACCTGTCCATCAGCCCATCAGTGCCCTTCCCCTGGCTCCTGGCTGCTCAGCCTCCAGCACTGCTATCTGTCTGCCTGGCTGCAATTAGCAATGTGTCACTGGATGTCTGGGCTGCTTCTCAGGGAGGCAACGCTCGTCACTCCCTTTATCTACAGCCTGATTTAATACGTGCCTGCCAGAGACCGGCACAGAAATCAAAAGGCCAGATCAGGGCGCACGGGTGGACAAATTGTGTAAAGCAGGAGCGAACCCCTGGCTTGCCTGGGCTAATGTGCAGCTCAGGCTGGGGATCCGGGAGGACTGAGCTCTGTGGATGCTGGGGATGAAGCACAGCGGAGCCACAGTCAGGAAGGTCCCTGTAACAATGGCCCCTTCTTGGTCAGTGTATCTGTTCCCTGTGTGTCTTGGAGTCATGTCAGTGAAGCAAACAGATTGGGAACATATTTGCGCTCCCCACAGCAGTACAGAAGCCAGCCCTGACACAGAGGAGCAAGCTGGGCTCTTGGCTGCTCCGTGCCTCGGTGCCAAGTTTCCAGCTCTGCCTGGAACCTGTGGTTGAGCCCTGCTCTGGCAGGGGGAGAGGACAGGCAGGGTTGGGAAGCGCTCAGCTCCCAGCCCCTGCTGCAGAACCTGGCAGCTGCCCACGGGAGAGGGGAGCCAGGCTGAGCTCACCTGCGCTCCTCTGAGGCTCCCCAGGTGACGCCAAACCTGGCACGGTGTGGCTTTGCCCTCCTCATGGCCACGCTGAAACCACTGGGGCCCAGGGCAGCAGGAGCCCCGGCAGCACACAGATGCTGCACAGGGCCTCATCCCCTGCAAAAAGCTTCCCCCAGCCTTGCAGGAATTCCAGGAGCCCTGGATTTCTCTGCTGACCTTCATGTACACATTCCAGCACATGGCACTTAACCTTTGAGGCTCCTTTGAAAATCCCAGTGCCAGCGTTTCACGGATGAGTGTGCTTCCCCTCACATCTGCCCCCTGTATCAGATGCTGCCAGCGCCTCTCTCTCTGCTGGCTCTGCTCCCAGCCCAAGGACAGACAATAGGCATTTGAATCCAGTCTCCACTTCCCCTCCCAAACAGCCCGGGGAGATGGCATATCAGAGACAGCGCTGAGAGCAGCGCTTGCCAGCCAGCGACAAGTCTCTCCAGATCCCAGCCTGCCCTCGCCTTCCCTCCCATGGCCACAGCCCCACCGCTGCAGCGGTCACTGGGCACACAGGCCAGCTCTGCTGGGCAAGTCCTGGCACCCATCAGTTAGCCAGACCGAGGGAGTCTTCTCTCAGCACTCTGCCACTGCCAAAATCAACTGGATCGTCCTGGATTCCCAACCCGCCGGACACAGCACTGCTCAGTGCACCTCTCCTGGTACCAGCTCGCTGGAAACACACTGGCCACCTCCTGGACCTCCTCTTGCTTGCTCTTAGGAGCAACCTACCTGCAATTAAGTGATCCAGGTTCCACCTGCAAGAGATTCAACCAGGGTCCAGTGAGAGCTATCCTGGATTCTCCTGAAGGACCATTTTCCATCTTTCTAGAAATAGCTCTGCTTCTGGAGCCATTCAGCCTGTTTGGCACCGTTCCTGCTACCTCAGAGATAACAAGAGAGTGAGAAAAACCTGTCTAGACACCGTTTACCTTCCATGGACTCCCACTGCCACATCAAAGCACCTCTTCCAACAAACCTGCAAACTGGCCAGGTAATACTCCCCAGCTCTCCTGTGCCTGCTCAAGCCAGAGGCAAGGACTCATCCCATCATGCTCCAGAGTTTATCTTTAATCCAGGCCGTTGTGACAACAGGAAGAGAGGCAGGATGAAAAATCTCATTACAGGCACATCAGTAGAAGTCACCTGGCTTCGCACTACCCAGATGGGGGCTGCAACCCTTCTGCTCAGCACCAGACACAAGCTGAGATCTCACCTGTCTCCTCTGGGCAGGCTGCAACCCCCCCAGCTCCTTTCAAAAGCTGCCATGCACTTGTCACACTTGTCCCTCCTGCTCAGCTGCCAGACCCCTTGCCTTCCCAAAGCCACGTGTGTGAATGCTGGGCAAGTTTTGCTGCAAGCTGGGGATCACAGAATATCCCTCTGTGACACCCAAGGAAATGGATGTCAGCCCCCAGCTCGTCCACCGAGCAGCAAGTTACTGTCACAGCAGGACAAAGGAGCTCGGGGAGATGCTCAGGATACCTTGAAACCAAGGAGAGGATCTCAGGTTTCCTGAGCACAAGTCACTTGAAGTCCCTGCTGTGGGGAAGCACCCAGCACCAGCATCGAGCACTGACCCCACACAGCCACCATGGGAGCAACATCCATCTCATTATTTTATTCGGGGTCCTCTGAAATACCTTCTGTGTGAGAGACAGCTAAGAAAATCCCATCTGGCTCTCTTCTGTCTCAGGCAGAAACAGCCTTTATTTAGCAAACTGCTGCTAACAGCTCTGTCTCATTAGCCAGTGTTTAGGGAACCAGGCTGCAATTGTTCTGAAGTCTGGCATTGCAGAAAGAGCCTTGATAATGAGGTCTACAGGAGACGATTCCTCCTGACAGCCCCACAATGACCTAGAAATCCTACTTAATTCCCTGTCAGGGAAAAGTGCTGAGTAACAGCGAGGTGCAGAGGCACTGGGGGCTGATCCAAGAGGGAGCAGCAGCCTCTGCTCACACTTGGGGCTGGGATGCAAGTCCGGGGTGGCAGAGCCAGCCCTGCCCAGCTGCAGCAGCTCCCCAGAGAGAGCTTGAGGGGCAGAGAGATGAGACTTGATGTGGGAAGGTTTGTTGCCTCATCTGGGAAAGACTTGGCACCACGCAGAGAGCCGGGAGAAGAAATCCCTGACAGCACAACAGGAGGAGGCATTTGGAAAGTCAACAGCAGCACCTGGATCTGAGCTTCTCAGGGCACCAGGCACTGCCTCCTCTGGATCGCGCCCGCCTGCAAACTGTGCCAAAACCCTGCCAAGGAACTCCCTGGCTCAAACAGCTCCACTTTTACCTCTGTTCCTAGGTCTGGCACGGCCAGGAGCTCTCCAACTCCACCGCTCCAAGCAGAGCCTGTGGAACGTCCTGCTGTGGAGCTGCACAGGTGCCATCCCCAGGATGTGGGATGCTCAGTGTGTGTGCCCTGCGGTGCTGGCGAGTGCCTGACACGCTCTGCCCCAGCCACTTTCCCCCCCATTCCCTCGGAGGAGGCAGCAGCAGGCTGGGGCAGGTTTGGCCCACAGACACCCCACTTTCAAGTGGTTTTGTTTCCCACAAGCGGCGCGTGGACGCGGCCAGGAACCTCTGGGCTGGGTGGCCCAGGGCCAGCTGGGCCAGAAGGTGAGGCGGGGGGACGCAGCAGGAATGTGGGCTGGATACAGCCGACCCTGAAGACCACCCCCAGCACAGACCCTCACAGGCATGTGCTTGCCACCTGTTTCAGCCAGCAGACGAGGGGCTAAGGCAGGAATTCCAGAGCTGAATGCAGGCTCTGTTCAAGAGGGGTCTGAAGACTCCCACCCATGTGAGGCCGAGGGTGCTGTCTCGCAGCCCCTGGCACAGGAATGCATCTCAGCCCATCACGTGCAAGGCTGCGAGCGCAGCCCTGCTCAAAGCACAGCTCAAACATTCAAAGGTCTGCTGCGAGAAAATGTGCAAATGAAATCACCAGCCGAAACAGCGTCTAGAGACAGCCCCAGCCAAGTGCCTCGAATGTCAGCAGCAGAAGGAGAGCTCGGGAATGGTGAACCCGGCTCAGTCTGTGCTGGCACACACAGAGGATCCGCCTCAGAGACATGAGGAAAAGACATATGCTGAGAAGGGAAGGCCCAGCTTTATTTTCCCAGCCTCTGTTCCCACCCGAGATGTGCTTTAAAGACTGCCTTGCAAAGTAGGAATTAAATCCAAAGGTGCCTATGCATCTTCCTCGCTGTCATCCCCTTATCAGTTATCTCCAGCCTGCTCCAAGCCAGAAGATGAAAGGATCATAACACCACTTATCTTCCCACTTAAGAACATGCTTAAAAGCTTGCTCTTAAAGAGGAGGACACTCGAGCCTGGGGAAGCAGCTGTAAATTCTGCAAATGGGCTTCCTTGCATTTCTTTGAAGGAGCTACTGCTTCTCAATGAGGGACACAGATACCAAGAGGAAACTCAGGAGGGAGGAAAGAGAGAAGCCTTTGGAGCCATGAGAGTCTTTGCCTCATGTCCAGGACACAGAGCTGAGTGACAGATCTGAGACGTGTGGCATGTGTGCCTCAGCAGTGACCGAGGATGAGCCAGGAATTGAAAAGCTCTTGGGAAACATGGAAGCAGCCAGAATTATGCCATATTTGTCACTCCAAAACCACGCTCTCCTCAGGACTGTGCAGTGTCATGGCCAGCAAGGTTAGGGATCCCCTTGCATGCTGTGGACAGAGCTGCTGCATCCAACCCCGCTCCGGGACTAAGCCTTGAGGCCAGGACCTCTCCCACACAGCTCTGTGTCTGAATTTGACCCTCACCTCCCCTCTTTGTAGAGCTGCTTGTAACCACGGTGAACCTGGGTCCAGCTTGCCTTTGTCATTTAATAGCTGAGTCAAACTGTCAAAACAGCCAAAAAGGATCTGTTCCAAATATTTGCGGAAAGAGGAGGATCAAGGAGCCTGCAGCAGAACACCAGGAGCCTACCCAGGCGGGGAGAACAATCCCTATTGTGCACCAACAGCAGGACACTGGTGGGCGATGATCACGCCTTGGGACGTGGGGAAAGAGCCCCCAGATCCGCCCATGCTCAGGAATAAACTGGAATCTGGAGTCCCCTCTGCCCCCTGGCAAAGCCCCAGCCCTGCAGGACGATCAGCCCCGATCGTGGCTCAGCTGTTGGCTTGGAGAAGCCGAGGAGCAGTTGGCAGTGGGAGAGGGAGGGTACCGGGCTGCCTCGGGAGCTGCTGCCAGCCCCAGCACGGACTTCAAAGGGCTCCTCTCGCCCTGCTGTGTGGGAGAGGACAGCTGTGTGCTGGCCAGGCCTGCCAGAGCACTGCTGATGGCAGAGGAGAGCGGGTGGTACCCGGCGGTGTAAGCTCCTCTCCGGCGCGCGCGAGGCAGCTCCGGCAGGCAGAGCTCCGCGCTGCCCTGAGATTTATGGGATGCTGAAAACTGGCCAAAATGAAGGGAAAACACCAGCTCCAGAAGGATGTTTACCAACTCAAACGGCCAGTTCTGCTTGAGGGAGAGCCCACGAGGCTCAGGAGGCAATTACAAGGCACTCTGCCAGTCCAAAGGCAACTCCATCAGCTCTGAAGGAGATAAGCCATCGCCTCCCTGGGAAATCAGAGCAGCCCCATCCACGTACACTATGTGCAACCTCAGCAGAGCAGCTAAAAGCAAAGAGGGAGGGAAACCAGCACCTCCCATGTTGTAGGAGCCTCTACAGCGTCGGTGGAGGTTGGTGGGTGAAGCCAACCTGTTCCATGGCTCCAATCCCAATAGCAAAGCACAGAGCAATCACACTAACGAGGGGTGCATTACTCCTTCCACTTTGCTGGTATCTAAACACCTCAGCAACCCCTTCTCCCAAGGAATCCCACAGCCTGGGGAAGCCAGGGCTAGTCCAGAGGTCCAGAGCACAGAGCTGGGACTTCCCTTTCCAAGGTGCCCAGGACCTCTCTAGCACAGAGCGGATGTTTTCCAGGCTCTAAAAATAACCAGCTCCAAACAACGTGGTGGGTATAAAGAAATATTTATCTTCAAGCTATTGCTGAAGACCAATACAGAAGAAAAAGATTAAAGCGGAGATTTAAGTGTGTATTAAAAATAGCTGTTGGTAAGTTCCCTTTGAGGGGATAAAAGCTATTTCACAGAAGCAGCAAGAGCTGCAGGACTTTGCAACACCTTCCCTGCCGTGTGAGCTGCCGGAAATCATTCAGGAGAGTGTCAGCAGCCAGAGCCTCAGGAGGAAGTCCATTAGCAGGCAGCAATCTCCTTAATGGACCCTGGGGTACATGGGAAAAGCTGCTGTGGACATTGGGGCTCTCTCCAGCACCGTGATTCACGCAGCCATTTACCATCCCATACTCCCTCATCTTCATGGCAGCCTGACAGCACCATGAATTAATCTTTTGGGGAGCTTCCAGTGTGTGAGGGTACAAATTGGGACAGCGAGTTTTTGCTTTGTCTTTCTCTTTTTTTTTCTTTGCCAGCCCCCAGCAAACAGTCATGGACAGAAGCTGTTTGTAACACAGGTAGCAACATCCATCAAACCTCTGTTTTCCAAGGATAGTTATAAAGAGCGAAGGTGAATGCTGACTTCTGTATTCGGATTTACTGATCCAAGACTTTAATTAACAAAGCTTGGACTCTTGAGTTATTTGGTTCTGTGTTTAAGGACATGATTAAGAGATTGTAATATGATAATTCCATGTACTATACTGGTTGCATGACATTAAGGTTTATCGGAATAAGTTTATGTTGTTTAATTGTCAGTTGCTAATATAGGGGCAAGATGGCCGACAAGGGTGCCTTTCTGGAACCTTCTTGGGAAGCGGCGTGCAAGTGCCAGTCAGGCTTNTCAAAGTGGGAAGAACTCGGGAGCTGTCATTGTCCATGTTGGGATGCACTGAGGCAGGAGCCTCTGGAGCCCAGAGTGTGACCTCTGAAGGCCTTTCAAATCAATCCCTCCTTTATTCCTTTATTCCTGTCTGGTCTCTGTTTCTAGAGAGCCATTTAAGGCATCAGTTCAGGCCAGGGTCCCTCCTGAAGTCACCGAGCACACTCTAAGTAGGCTGACATGCCTCTTATGGGTGGGCACAGGGACAGGCCAGAGCCAACCTTGACACCCAGAGCGTATAAAAGGCCTTGCACAAGCCCCAGGAGGCTACCAACTTCTGGCTACCAACCCTCGTGGCCAAGCACCCAGCACTGCCGTCCTTTGTTCTGTGGGCAGACAGATCGTCACCTGTGTTCTCCAATTGTCGATTTAATATTTTTTGTTAATAAAACCCTTTTAATTTCTGAATTGGCTCGTTGTTTTTTTCTCAGATAACATCCTGGCAAAGCAAGAAGTGCTGTCTCCATGGGTGATTTTGGGGCTGAAAGATCGAGCAGAGCCTTGTACACTCACATGCAGACAAAATCATTAATTTCTCTGCTGGGCAGCCACCTCCACTCGAGGTCTGAGAGAACACACAGCCACCCCAGAGGGATGAGAAGTGCCAGGAGCCTTTCTACTGGGAACAAAAAGCACGACTGCCGTGCAGAGCTCTGTTTCTCTGAAAAAAAATAAGCTTGGCTCTCAAAAGAGCTCTCCTCCATGACCTTGCTTGCCAGCCTTATTCTGTGTCGCTAATGAAACACAACTCCAGACTTCCTTTGGATACGTGGGTTTTATGGGCTCCTTCAGCAACCACTGAACCAACCCCATGGCTGTACATCTTGAGATATACTGGGCAAGAGTGTCAAAGATGGCAACTTAATTAGATGAATCAAGGGGAGAGAGCAGGGTGCTTTCAACAGACCCGAAATTTCAGAAGTATTTTACTCCCACCCTTCAAAACAGAGCCTAAAAGTGTCCCAGTTTACATCCTCTCTGTCAAATACTGGCCACTTATATAAGAAATTGCCCAAAGTTTATTAAGGCAGGGATTTTCAGAAGAGGTCATGGGCATTAGAAACCCAGCCTAGTAATAATAGGAACAAATCCCCTTAGATTTCAGTGGATTTCTCCAGCTCAGCAGAAAATCTTACCTAGGCCACCGAAATATATTTTTAATAGCGTGATTAAAAATCTTGAAATACTGCTGAACCTTGTCCACTGCTGCCTTTTAGCCACATGCCAAAGAGATAGTAAGTCCCTGGCACGCTGTGGTTTTAGAGCTCAGTGTCTTCAAATGAGCCAGATGTGCCCAAACGAATTAAGAGGACTCTTAAAAAACCCGCTGATCTCACATTTGTGTTCTAATAATCAGGTACATTGAAGGGAGTAGGTTTGAGCATGTTCTGGCTTTAACTCTGAAATCCCTAGGATTTATGACTTAAACAAAAAAAAAAAAAAAAAAAAAAAAAAAAAAAAAAAAAAGAAAAGAAAACCTTGAGCATTATCTGAACACAATTTAATTTCATCTATTTCATCTACTGGTGCTCTGAAAAACCTTCATTTCCCCTTGTAACCGAGTGTTAAGCCCTGTGCTCCAGCCCACGAGGGGCACCACAGAACCCAATACCTGGGATTATTTATACTGACAAGCAATTCTTGCGTGACAGAACAATTCCCATTAATTTTTCGAGCTTATCTGAAGTACCTGTGGGCTGTCAGGTTGCAACACGTATGTGGCTTAGTTTCTTTCAGATTAGTCAGTGCCAGAGTTGACTGGACTTTCACCTGACAGGTCTCAGCATTTCACAGGTGAGTTCATGGGGATCTGACCCAACTCAGGAGCTGGAGAAATTTCTGAGATATTTGTTTTATTTATTTTTATTCCTTTTTTTTTTTTTTTTGTCAGCTCCCATTTATAAATTTTGCCCCTGCCTCTGCTGCTCTTTTCTGTGCCTGTTTTCTGGTTTGGAACATGCACCTAAAGCAATTTCCTCCAATCCCCAACACAGTGGAGAAGCACCTTGGACAAGACACTGCGGAACTGCAGAGGAACTCCCTCTCCAAACCTCACTTTTTGCATGTTGTGTTTTTTTCTAAGACATTTGAAAGCCTGGGTGAGGATGCTGCTCTGAGGAACAGGACTCCAGCTCCGTTTGCAGCTGTCTTGGTGCTGCCCTCCCTGTGCTGGACAGCTGAAGTCCTGCCCAGGAGTCACACAAAGCTTCCTTAGAGTGGCAGCAAGGCCATCAAAGAGACACCAAGATCTCAGCTGGCTGTGCCTGTGCAGAAAACATCTTTAAAATACACGTTTATCCCCCAAGGAAGCTGCCTGACCTCTGAAACGAGAAGCAGGAGTTTGTGAGGAGTTGATTATCCCTGAGACCAACGCTCTGGTGAAGCCCATGGAGTGGATTCCATGAACTCCTTGCCATCCTGTTCCCCACAGATTTATTTTGGTAAGTCCTCACAAAAAAGAACTGAAACTCTCCAAACAACATCCCTCCCCTCAGGTCATTCCTGTGGATGTCAATGCTCCGAAGGGTCATAAGCAAACAAAGACCTGAACTTTTCAGCCAAAAAAAAGTCCAGTTTTTATGTTATTATTTATTCTTCTGAAAGTGAAACCTCTGATTTCCAGCAGGGAGTTGGAGCACTGTGACCCAGCAGGTATTTCCTCTGCCCCAAGCACAGCTATTGCCAGAACTGCACCCAAACAGCAATCCAGGCCCTTTGGGGGAAATTTCAGGCTGTGTCCAGAACATTCATTAGTGCAATTAAAGCCATTAGCTGTTTCTGAGGCCATGCCCTGACTCAGCGAGGGACTGGGGTTGGTTGCACACACCCTTAACTCCTCCACTACGCAGAACTGATGTCTGGTACTCGAGCTGGGTTTCGATCCTGTCTCATGAAAACATGATACTCCCTGGGGGTTCTGAGGGAAGGCAACCAGCCCTTATCAATCGGGAGGAGATGCTGCAGCTCCAATTCCAGTCGATAGAGAAGCCAGATTGAGAATGTAATTATCCTAATTAATTTTATATCTGGAACTCATCTCTTTTTACATAAACAGCAGTTTCCAAGCAGGCCACCAGCTCTCTTTGCACAGAGCAGTGGTTTTATCTTGTTGAGGGGCATGTTGGCAACACAAGCTCTTGTTGTGCAGACAAGGACTCTTGAGGACTCAGGATCCTGCTGGCCTGTGGAAATCTTTGCCTTTGCTAACTCCCTCCCACCACTTCAGGCTGGCTCCGTAAGGAGTTCACGAACCTTCTCGGGATCATCGGGGCTTGATGCAATCAACTGTGAAGCATTAGCTCTAAATATACAACTGGGAGGCCAGTTCTGCTTCAACACACAAACACTCATGGCAGAGGATGAGCAAGCAGCCAGCCCAATTTGAAAGAGAAACTTAACTAATAATCCAAGCAAGCCTCAAGGAAAGCAGGAGCGAGTGGGGGCTGATCACTGCTTTGCCCTTTGGAGATGGCTAAAGTTAGGGGCAAACTGGCAGGAGGCCACCCACAGCTTTTGTCCTTGTTTGTGGAGCTAAATGCAGCAGCTCATTCCACTTTATTTACTTGTTTAGGTGATTTTTTGGCAACTCCGAGCGTGTCCCTGGTGCAAATCCTCCGTGTGCGGACAGATAATTGAAAAACAACTGCAGCAGGCCAAGAGACCCAGAATTCAACTTGTACAGGGAAAATAAACACTGAAGGAACCCAAGCTCACAAAGCAGAGCAACATCTCAGTCCACAGACTAAAGCAAACACATTTTACTGTTTGAATCTCCTCGTGTTTCAGCAACCAAGAAATTCTCAGAAGTATTCGGGGCAGGAGGGAGTGTGCTGGTGTCACGTTCTTTGTCAACAGCTGTAAAGGAGATGTGCATCCAACCACTCTTTGGTGGCGATGCCAGATCCTGCTTACCCAAAAAGGAACACCAAGCCCTTCCTAGGAATTTTTTGGAAGATGTTATTAAGCGTCTGATTTTGGCAGGGCTCTCAAAGCTGCTTGTCCTGATTCTTTACTGCCTGTTGAAAAGAAAGTGATACTGCAAATACTTCCCATCAGAAAATACCACCAAGCACCTTATCATCAATGCAAGAGAGCTAACAACATTTCCACCGAGTGGTTTTTGGCACTGACAGCTGACTCAGAACAGTTGTTGGTGGCTGGGACAGATGGACTTCATATATTAAAAAAAAAAAAAAAAAAAGGAAATGAGAACTTCTACTCCATAGATTTTAAAAAGCCTTTTGCGAAATCCAACCTATTACCAAGCCCTCAGAATTAAATCAAAAGGAGATTTGAATGTAATGAGCTTTAAAACTGAAATGTGCCTGGGACTTGCTCGTATATCCCCATCAAGGACTACGAGCTATCAGCATGTTCTGTTTTAAACAGGAAATACTGGAGACTTTTGGGAGGGTCTCCACAGCTCTGCCCTCAGCCCAGCACGTGAAATCCTCTAAAATCCAAATATATGTTTCCAAAGGGAAGCTGGCAAGGAGAGACCTCGAGGCAGAACTGATGTCAGTCGTAAGCCCCACTTTCCACCACCGCCGCCGAGAGCTTCCGCTGCCTTAATTATGACCATGGCATTTCCCTGATGTGCAGAATCTTTAGATGCTTTTAGTGCCTAGAGCTGGGAATGCACTGAATGCTCCATGCTTCACTGGCTCCCGTTTCATGGCAATGTTTTAAGGCCACGATTAAGAACAGGGCAGGGTTCTGGCAGTAACACACAGGAGGAGGCAACCCCATCTCGGAGTCAAAGCAGCACCTTAGAGTCTAGAGCAGGTCAGACTCAGGATCTCAGCATCTTGTGAGCTTTGTCTCCTGCTCCTCATGCTTTTTTTTTTCTTCCCCAAGTAATCAGTTGGCACAAACACATCCTTCCAGTCACACTCCCATCCCACTATCCAGCACCAGCCCTGCAGGCTTCAGTACAAGTCTAATTTTATGTACTGCTGACAGCACAGCCCTATTTTAGTGGGGTGCCCCCAGTCCCTCAAGTCAGGCATGGTGGAACAAACCTTTTTATTCTCAACCGCGCTCCACCCAATGTTCTGGGTGTATGACCCCAAATTTAAACACTACTGGAAATCAACACAGGATGAGACACTTTTTGTATTTAATGGAAAGCAAAGCCTGGTACCCCTGGGTTCACTCACCAGGTAAATGTTCTCAGGCAGAGGTGTGACACCAGTGGTGTGTTCAGCTGCTTTTAGCAACTATTGTCTGTCTGAAGAAACGCACAAACAGCTGGAGTTTGTTTCCAGTCTCCCTATCTTTTAGGCCAGGCTCAACAGGACACTCGGGCTCTGCTCACATAACACAGGAAGAAAATGGGGCACCTTTCTACCCTGCAGCCCCACTGTGAGGGAAAGTTGTGTTAAGTCTATGGTTTCTCCCACTCAAAGGGAGCAGCTGAATCCAGAGTTAGCACCGCACAGATCGTGTGATGCTCCAGGATCAGGCACTCCCGATTTCTCCCGCTGAAGCTGTTCCTGCTCCAAACCACAGCAAAGCAAGTGAACACCAGAGCCTGGAGCGCGTGACAACCCTCTCCTTGTTGGGGATGAGTGTCAGAGTCATCTTTGCACCCTTCCGCTGACTGATTGGGTAAAGAGTGCCCAAATCTCACTTTATTTGAGGCCTGAAGCGACTCCGCAAGTTCTCCAGAGTCGCTGGCGGATTGTTTTTTGTCCTTAGATAAACTGTTTGAAATATTTCCATTCACTTCAGCCTCGAGTTGACCCAAAACAGTGACTGGTGAGTGTGTACACGCTCAGCCCGTGTATTTTGGTACTCAGCTGTAGGCTGGTTGTCAGCCTAACCCCACTCCACCCCATCCTCTCCTCCTGCCATCTGGGCGGAGGGGGAAGGACAACGCGAGCCCACCGGCTGCTGTCCCCCTCCTCATCCCCCCAGCTATTAATAGCCAGACAACAAATGAGCCCAAATTCATTCCTGAGCGGAATTAGCAAATGTTTTTGCAATTAAAACTGCAAACATTCATGCGGGGCCCCCCGAACAATAGGCGCCTGTGCCTGGTCTTGAATAGGCACTAGTGTCCGCCCTGCCTGCCTGCCGAGCCTGCACATTCCTGGCACCCTCAGCCCTGGACCCGCTCCTTGCTGAGCTAGGTTTTGGGATGTTTTCCCCGGTCCTGTCCGTGTGTGTGTGTTCCACACTCCCTGCGGCATCACGCTCCCACATCCTTGTTGCCGGCCGGCCCTGGACCCCTTGTTCTGTCCCGTCCCCATCCCGGCGGCTCCCACGCTGTCCCCGCATCCCGCCACGCTCGGACCAGCGCATCCCTCCCTCCCTGCCCCGGGGCGAGGGTCGGGGCAGCGCATCCTTCCCCGCTCTCAGTTCCGTTCCGTGCCGGGGCAGAGCATCCCTGCCGGGGCAGAGACAGGGTCAGCGCATCCCTGACCTTCCCGGGATTGCAACCGGGGCAGCGCATCCCTCCTCCCTCCCTGCCCCGGGATCCCGACCGGCCAGCGCATCTCCCCCTTTCCCTGGGATCGCAACCGGGGCAGCGCATCCCTCCTCCCTCCCTGCCCCGGGATCCCGACCGGCCAGCGCATCTCCCCCTTTCCCTGGGATCGCAACCGGGGCAGCGCATCCCTCCTCCCTCCCTGACTCCGGGATCGCAACCGGAGCAGCGCATCCCTCCTCCTTCTCTCTATCCGGGACCGGGATGGCGGCAGCACATCCCTCCTCCCTCCCTGACTCCGGGATCGCAACCGGAGCAGCGCATCCCTCCTCCTTCTCTCTATCCGGGACCGGGATGGCGGCAGCACATCCCTCCTCCCTCCCTGACTCCGGGACCGGGACGGCGGCAGCGCATCCCGCTCCCCGTGGCGCGGGGCCGGCGACGGGCGGTGCGGGCGGTGCCGGCCGGTACTCACCGAGCAGGGGCAGGAGCAGGAGCCGGAGCAGCTCCNGGATGATCTCGGCAGTGGGACCCCCGCGGGTGGGAGAAGGGGCGATCTCGGCAGTGGGACCCCCGTGAATGGGGAGAGGGTATGGTCCTGGCACTGGGACTCCAGCGGATAGAGAGAGGGGGTGATCCCGGAGGTGAGACCCCCGCGGTGGGATACACGGACTGTGGGGAAAGGGGCTGGTCCTGCCCGTGGGACCCCCGCGGATGGGGAGAAGGGATGGTCCCGGCAGTGGGACCCCCGCGAATGATGAGAGGGTATGGTCCTGGCAGTGGGACCCCCGCGGATGGGGAGAGGGATGCAGAGAGGAGCCGGACCCAACCGCTGGTTTAAGCTCTGTGGAGAGAAGGAAACTCACCCCGAGTACGGCTCTGGGACAACTTCTAGGTGTTTTTGAGCCAGGATATTAGCAACTTTTTGGTTATAAAACCCATCCAAGTTTTGCTACAAAGTAGGTGTTTCCCCCTTGTTTTTAACAAGAACCCCTAAAAAGAGCGATTTCTCTGAGAATTTTCCCTAAAAAGCCAACTCACAGTGGTCTGTGATTTCGCTATAAACTTGTAACAAAGTGAGCAGGGAACACAAACAAGCAGCTGGGCAGAAAGTGCTGCTCTTGAGGAACTTCCTGAGTCATAGGATCACAGACTGCTTTGGGTTGGGAGGGACCCTAAAGATAATTTAGTTCCAACCCGGGAAGGGACACCTTCCCCCAGCCCTCGTGTTCGACCAAATCCTTTCTGACATAGCCAAATGTTTGATTTAGAGATGCTACCCTGAAAAATGGCTTTGCACAGAAAGCATCCCGAGCTGCTGTGTGGTCTTCAAAAATGCCCCAGGACCTTTTTCTTTGATTAACAGAAAGCAACAAAAATTATCAGCGTGGGACAGTGGCCTCGAATTGAGCGAGTTCTGTGTTAGTGCTGGTTCTTGCGTCACTGCCAGCACGGTCTGATGAGGATGTAATTAAGAAGCTGCTGAAGATCAAGCAGCTGGAATGAAAGCCAGAGCTCTCCTCTGCTCTGTAAACCAGCTCGGCAGAGCTGGCAGAAGTTAAGGGATGTAAAAATGTATTTAACTTGATAACGTAGCAGATCTAACTCGAGATGCTAATGAGTAGATTTAAAGGGCTGATCTGAGCCCAGCGAAATTAATACAGGGAGTCTCATCAATTCTAATGGCCAGATGGGACATTTCCCTGAGGATAAAGGGGAAGGAATCGCCTAATAAGGTTATATGGCTCAAAACCTGACTGGCAATCTTTGGGCTGGGTCCCTGTTGAGTAAGGAATCATTTTAACACAGTCCGTTTGGGCTGCTCTGACAGTAGAAGTAAAATGTGATGACAGTGAATATAATCAGCGATAAAGTGCAATCACTGAAGTGTCAGGATCCTCTTTAGCTTCCAGCAGCAGCTTGATCAGGGCAGAGAGGAGATGAGACAGAAGAGACAAAGAAGGATGGGAGGTCTCTAGCTGGACTGCAGAAAAAAAGAAAATTATTTCAGTTTGGATGGTGCAATCCAGTCTGCTGGAAGGTGCCCCTGCTCATGGCAGGGGGTGGAACTGGATGATCTTTGAGGCCCCTTCCAACCCAAACCAGTCTGTGCTGCTCTGACTGGGGGTGAGCCGTGCTGGGAGAGACACAGGAGGATTGTGCTGAGGTGCAGTGGCTCCCCCAGACCATCTGGGCCACTCGAGGGGGAGCTGGATCTGTGCTGAGGAGCTCTCCTAAGCCTTGATTTCCCTCTCCAGGCTGCTGGAGCTCAGCCTGGGCATGCCCTGAGAGTGTGTTTGTGAATAATCAATGCAGGCAGAGGCCGGCTTTGGAGTCAACTGGCAGAGCAGATATAACCTTCACGGATAACACCAGGGCATGACACCTCGAGCATCATCTCGGATATCCATCCTGCACTGGAGGGATGTGCCAATTGCTTGTCTCAGGCTGATACAACCGGTGCCAGCTCTGCTCTTTGTGCTGCCTCTGTGGTTTCATTGCAGTCAGGTCCTGCCTTTTCAGCTGCCATCGCCTCTGAGGAGCCCTTTGAAATGTGAAACTCAACAAGCTCAAGGAGTCACAATAAATATTATACAGGAATTGTAGCGCCCATCAACCCGGGATGGCAAAGCACTGCTGTGTAAAACATCAATTTTCACACACAGATGGAGCTCCCGCTTCCTTATTTAATGTTGAAACAAGTAACTAGAATAAAATAAAAGGGCAGCCCTGTGTGGCACAGGGATGTATTCAGGCATGAGGAGGGACCTCTTCCTATGATTTCCTTGGTTCTCTGAAGGGTTTTCCAATCCATGCTCCAAACAAGAAGAGGAATCTGTAGGATGGTAGGGAGGGATGTAGGGAGGGAGCACAGGCCCTGCCAGGGAGCCTTCCCGAGCTCCAGGACAGGCTGTGGTGGGGAGTGATGGAGAACAAAATGCAGGATAAGGCAGTGGAGCCTCGCTCCTGGCACTTGTAAGAACAGAGGGAAGGTGACCAAGGACTAAACTGGGAAAAAAAAAATCCCTTAGGGTTTTCTGAAGGTTTTATGGAGTGTGTTGTACATCAGGTGTTTGGGATCTGAAGGTGACTCAGAGAAAATGGATCCTTTTGATGCTTGCAGTGCCTGGAGGCCCAAACCGAGTTTCAAGCCCTGCTGGGAAGAAGCTGCTCAGACCTGTAATAACAGGCTGTGCCTGTCACGATGGGTTTTCAGTAGCAGGCCACATGGCAGGCAGGAATGTGATTATCCGAGGCACCAGGGCTCCCGGGACTCTGCCAGCGAGCTGTGCCATACCTCGCGTGCGGAGGAGCAGCCTGTCTGAGCCCTCAGGGCTGTCCATCTGGACCCTTCCCTGCCAGCAGGTTCGCTCCAGACCTCTCTAACTTTGATGCTGTGATTGTGGCAGGTCACTGCTGGCCTGGGAAGAGAGAGGACCTGGCAGACAGCTCCACCAGAGAGAGGGTTTGGCTGCACTCAGCTGGTCGTGCTGCCCAGGGGGGAAATCTGCTTGTTTAAGAAAAAACTTTACAGAAAGAGGAGGGTTCTGGGCCACTGTGTTTTCTCAGGGGGAAAATGCCAGCAGATGTGATTTTGTTGCATGATCTGAACTGTCTCTAGAGGCACCTTTGCCTGTTGCAGGTGGAAGGTCACAGGCGATGTGGGCAACTGGTGACAGAATCAGCCACCAGAGAAGAAAAGTCTCCCCAGAGCTGCACTGGGGTGAGCAGGAGCTGTATCCCACCCTTGGCTGAACAGGCCTGGTTCCCCTTGGTGAGACAGGATCTCTCAGTCTGACTGGGTAGGATGTCTGGAAGCAAAGCCCTGCCTTGTCGTGGAGGGTTTCTAGGGTGCCTTTAGCCTCTGCAGGTATGTATTCCTGCACATCACTCCTGTTCTCAGGAGCCATTTACCCCAGATCATTCTCAGCAGCTCTGGGAGGAGATGAAGGTGTCTGGCCTGTGTCCATCCCTCTTTCACACCACTCCTGCTGCTTGGGCAGCTTTTTATGGACAGCCTCGTGCTACAGTGCCTCTCACTCCTAGCTGAAGACAGCATCTCTTTTTTAGTCTGCTGGAGTCTAGACAAGCTGTTGATTCCCTGGTGTCACAGACCATGACCCCACTCCTACACCAGTCCCATCATTTCCCCCTAGTTCATGGCTCAGGCATATGCTCATCTATTTTGAATCATTTGTATGTGTGAGGCTGAGTGGCTCCTAATCTCGTCTCCCTCCCGGGGCGTCAGTCACACTGGCATGTGCCTTTTCCCTGTCTGCCTCCCTCTCTTTATGGACTATGGGTATTTTTAACTCTACCCTCTAATTAGAGGCAGTTTTCTCAGGATATTTTGTGTGCAAGGGCTCTCACGTCTGTGGTCAGCAGGGCAGGCGGCGAGCACTGGGGACTGGCCATGCATGGAAACCTTCCTGCTAAATAAACACAGTCCCAGCAGCGGAGCCCGGGATGTGGGGAATGCCTGCATTCCTCGGGGGCTGCCTGCAGCAGCCTGCTGGGGTGACAGAGGAGCCAGCAAACCCCCCGAGACAGGGCCACAGCTGCCTCCCCGTCCTGCAGCACAGCACGGTGCCTGCTTGGAGCTCCCTGCAGCTGCCTCCAAGCCGCACACTCAGTGCTCCTGACCTGGAGCAGCCACATCCCTGGGGACAGCCCCGAGCCGAGCTCCCTTACCCCGTGCTGGTCCAGGCATGGAGGAGACAGCGATACTACTTAGAGGTGGCCTTGAGTCAGGTGTCCCCAGCAAGGGCCTCGTCTCCTTGTCCTTCCAGCACCGAGCAGTGCTGCCTGCCCAGCTCCAGCATCCTCCGGAGCCCCAGCCTGCTGGAGCTGCCATCCCCCAGCGCAGAGGCATCACAAAGTGGTGTGTGGCTGCTGTGAGCAGGGCTTTCCTCTCCCTGCCCAGCAAACAGCATCTGGCTGGCCCAGGGCAGCCTCCGGGCAGCCTGTGGCGTGCTGTACATCTCCTGTTCACAGCCAAGGCCTCACTGCCTGCCACAGCCCCCGGCAAACCCAGGCCAGCTGGTCACTGCACGTCACACCGACTGTGCCCTTGCCAAGGAGAGCCCGCGGGTGGCACCAGCTCGGGGAGTGGCAGGGTGGGTGCTCAGGCTGGTGACCCAGCTCAGGTCTCAGCACAGCTGGACACATTGCTGCTGCTTCCCCAGGACTGTGTGGAGAAGGGGGATACAACTCCCTTTCCTCTGCTGGGGCGTGGGAGCAGAGGGTGGACTGCCAGTGGGAAGGGGAGGCTTCCTCTGTGTCCTGATCCCACCCAGATGTTGGTGCACAAACACACTAATAACTGTTGGTTAATTAACAGAGATAAAGCTCTGTTGAATTTTCCTCTGTTCTTGAAAGACTGTGTGGGAAAAACATTTGCTTAAGGAGAGTGAGGATGTTCTGCAAAGCTCAGGGCTCCCGCAGTCCTGATCTCAGGCTGCTCATGCCCTGGGGCAGAAGGAGCTGCTCTGCTTCCTCAGCAACACGGCAGGAGGGCAGTCAGGTCTTCAAATCCAGCCTGTGCAGGTGAGAGCAGCCTCCTTTCTCAGTGCCCCTCAGTGCCTCCCAGCAGACCCACCTCCCTGTAATCCCCTGTGCTCTTCCCTTCCTGAGTCAGTGTTTGCTCTGGCTCCGAGGGCTCCTGCTGCTGCGGTGGAGCAGCCTTGTCTGTGAGCTGGATTTTCCAAACCCTCCAAGGTTGTTTTGACACGCCTGACTAACAGTCCAGTGTCAGCCAAGGGTCTCCCACCACCCAGGCAGCACCTTGCTCGCCAAACAACACACGCCCCGGGGTGGGCAGCTGGCCATGCAAACAGCCCCCACGAATGCACACACACACCTCTTGCACTGCTTTATTGTTTAATAAGCGCCTTGGGTTTCGCCATCCCAGCTTTTCTCCATGTGAATCCCTGGCTAAAGCTGGTTTTCGTGGCTCTTGATGGAAACCAGTTGGGTTCTGGATTGACAATGTGCTCAAGTGCAGCAATTGCTTGGAAAGGAGTGGAGGATTTAATTCTTGTTGGTCTCTCGAGTCCCTGTTAGTGCTTATTTCCCTGTCCCCATTTACCTGATGGCTTATCCAGGTGATAGCATCCCACACCTTTGGATCTGAAGCAGTCACAGAGGAGAACTTGTCTCAGGAGAGAGCTGCTCAGGCTCCCTTGGAGGAACAGTTATTTCTTGGTCTGAGGCCTGGCTGCTTTAGGACTTTGGGTTTCTGGAGGGCTGTGAGGCTGGGGGGAATTGTTTTGTGTTGCTGAGTGCCATCCTCGGTCCCCTCCCTGGGCAGCCAGGTGGGAGCAGTGTTCTGCTGCCTTGCAGTGGAGTGCAGGGCTTGGTTTGGAGGAGGAGCAGGCCCTTAATCTCGGCCAGTCGAGTGGTGCTTGCAAAGACGATTAGACATATGCCAGCTAATTCATAGTAAACAGGATGGAGGGAGACTTTGCCACTTATAAATGGCAGATGAGCAAGCCCATCGTTCCTGTCACTCCCGGGTAATACATGCTGACATAAGCCCAGTTTAGCTGCAAGTTTGTCGTTGCTAATCCTGCTGCTCCATGCCTCTCTTTTCCATCCTCCTGGCATCTTTCTTCCCCATTCTGTGCTTTGTCTCTTTCTCCCTCACTCCTGGTATTCCATCTTGGGGGTTGGCAAATTCCTCAGCATCCCCCACCCTTTTCCCAACACATTTGTCTGCCAAGGAATGTTTTCCTTTCTCCTGAAAGTGTCACTGTGCAGATTGAAGCCACGGGGAGATATTGCCATCCCAAGGTTTTGGACAGACTTCCCAACCCCACTGCACCTCTCATCACCTTCCTTTGCCTCTCTGCCCCTCTTGGTGCTACCCTCCATGTGATGCAGCACAGCCCAGGTCCCCTCCAGGTGTGCTCCTGCATCACCCCCATGCGAGGTTGGGGCTCAGACAAGTGGGGACCCCCCCGTGGGTTCTACTCAGCCCTGGATCCCACCCAGCCAGAGTTTATCTGATACTTTTCTCCAAACAGACCCTCCCGTGGGCTCCATGTGAGCAGCACCACAGGGAGCTGTGTCTTGGAACCACCCTGCTGTTTGGAGGGCCAGATGGCCAAGTCAAGCACCATCCTCTGCTTCTGGGGGAGCTGGAGCCTTCAAGGAGGTGGAGGGGAAGGTGAATGTCTATGTGGGAGAGCAGTGGCCACAAAGCCTGACCTGGCTGTGGGAATACAAAGCTGGATGGCACCAGCCAGACTGGGAACCAGTGCTCAGTCTTATCCCTGCCCCACTGGAGGACTCTGGGCTCGCTCCAGAGTGTAGCAAGTCCAGCTGGGATGCAAATCCTGCTCCCTCCCTACCTGTGTGGGTGTACAGGACAGCAGCAGGAGCCAGACCAGTGTCATTTTTCCTGGAAGTCCTCTTGGCTTTCCTTCCCAGTGATGATAGGAGTGTCCAGGCTGTCTTTCCTTGACCGAGCCACCCACGCAGAATCTGTGGCTTTTTTTGTGGTACTCTCAGCGGTGTCTCAGAAACGTTGACCTGCTACGCTCCTTCATTGAGCTAAACTCCCTCCCCCTTGGTGAGCCGTGTGTACTTCTGGCCTTCATCCCTCGGATTGGATCAGCTGGAGAAAGGAGGTCAGAGACAGGAATCCCATGAACCCAAGCCCTCCCCTGGGGCAGGGTGACGGGAGGTGCCGTCAGGTGGTTTGGGGCAAGCGAAGGGCTCCGAGGCCCTTTGTGCCCAGCGAGATCAGAGCATCCTTCCCTGGGGAAAAGCCTCCCCGGGAGGGCTGAGGGTGCAAAGCCGTGGAACACCTCTGGGATGGATTTCTCCAGCCCGGGAGTTCCCCCTTGTGGCAGGAGGCTGGGGCTGGTGCGGGGATCTCTCGGAGAAGCCTCTGGACGTGCCGGTATCTTCCAGGAGATGACGTCTGCGGGTGTGCGGTTATCCCCCGGCAGGCTGCAGAGAACCGCGGCTGCCTTTGCCGTTCCGATGGCCACAGGGGTGCCTGGACGGGCTGGGCAGAGCTCCAAGCCCTGCGTCTCCCCCAGCTAGCCCCCACCTCTCAGGGGGCGTTGCTCCAGCTCTGGATACCCAGCAGCGGGTCCCCGTGCACGCCGTCCGTGCGGGCAGGCTCCGTGCCAGCCCCCCTCGGTCGCACAGGGGTGCCGGGGCTGTGAGTGACGGACACCCACTTCACGGCGGGGCCCCCCGAATTCACAGCGGTGCTGGGGGCTGCAGCAGAGCTGTGTGACACAGCCAGGACCCGAGACTTGGCCCCTCTGGACGCCCCTCGGAGCTGGGGCGCAGCCTGGGCTTCCCTCTCACACGGGGGTAGGGAGCGAGGAGCTTTGCGGCTGCCTGCTGACGTTCGTGCTGCTGCAGCAGCCAGGCTTGAAGCCTCCACAGGCTCCCCTGCTCCGGATCGGGGTCTGAGCAGCCTCTGTGAGCCCCGTGCCCGCCCGGGGAGCCGCGGGGAGCTGGTTCCCGTGATGAATCAGCACCTCTCAGGATGCTGAGCCGGGCTCCGCACGGCGCGGAGGCGACAGCACCCGGGCGGCATCGATGTTTATTAATGACTGTATTGGGGATACTGTTTAGTCACTGCTCCCACGGAGCCTCAGAGGCAGCCGCAGGGGTGGAAGTGGCTCTTCTGTCCTCGGGGGACATCTGAGGCACCCAGGCACCCGCAGCGTTTAGCGCGCTGATAGCCAGCTCCCACGGGAGGGCTCTGCCGTGTCACCCACGCTGCTGCCACCCTGGCTGGCACGTGGCTCGCTACCTCCCCTCCCCGCCGAGCCACAGCCGGGGAAACTGAGGCACGGCGGGCGGCTAGGAGGTGACAGCAGGACACGGCCTGGCTGATCTCCTGATGGGCAGCAGGGCAGCGAGCTCGTGCCTGCATCTGGCACGTCCGGGGGGATTTATCCGTGTGAGAGGGATGCAGATTGAACTGGCGAGAACGTGAGCAAAGCCATTAGAGGATGAGGAAGGATGGTCCTTAAAATGCTGGGCAGCGTGGGGTGTGTTCTGGGTGCACAGCGGGGACATTTTGGCACAGCGAGGAGCCGGTTTAAGGGCTGGGTGCTGTTATTAAACTCTGTGACGGGCGTTTTCCCGCTCCACCATCTGCAGTGCCATGAAACTTGCATGAGATTTGAGATGAAAAGTCTATTTCTTTGAATGAAGTTTTAATAAGATCAAATTGGAAAAAGAAAATAGTGCCTCTTCTCCCTCCCCTCCTGCTCCCCTTCCCTGATTGCTATTGGATTTAGTCTGGTGGAGGCAAAAACCCTTGTGAGCTGCCGGGGGCCTGGGCTGGGAGCTGGGTGTGTTCAGGGGGGCCCTGCAGGGGATGGGGGTGAATCTGAGGGCTATAAAAGCTGTGGGGGTGGAACGGAGGGGCTGTGCTGGTGCTCGGGGTGGTGGGGAATTCACAGCCCATATCAGGGGCATGCTGACATGGGCTGCAGGGACTAAATGACTTTTAAAGGTCCCCTCCGACCCAAATTATTCTATGAAAGGGGGGCCCAGCCCCTCATGATTGGTGTGCCGAGTCCCTCAGAGTGCTGGGAAGGGCTCAGGTGCGAACCCCTTAATTAACCCTCTCTTTGAAATATAATTTGAATGGGCTTAAGCTGAGTCTCTGCTGGGTGGAGATGGGCTGGGGGGCGGGGGATGCTGCCGAGGGGGAGTTCTCAGCTCGGGGCAGCGCAGAGGAGGGCAGCTGGTGGCCTGGGATGACCGGGGATGCTGCCGGTGTGGGATGTGGCCGATGTGGGATGCTGCCAAAAGGGAATGCTGCGGGTGTGGGGTGCTGCCGTGAGGGAAAGCTGCCGGTTTGGGACGCTGCCGGTTTGGGACGCTGTCGGTGAGGGATGATGCTAATGGGGGATGCAGCCGGTGTGGGACGCTCTCGGTGGGAATGCTGCCGATGGGAATGCCTTTGATGCGAGATGCCACTCCTGCCCGTCTCGGGGCGGGGCGGGGCCGCCAGGGGGAGCCTGCAGCCGCGGCGGGAGCTTCATCCTCCGCTGAGCATCATCATCATCACCATCACCATCATCATCATCAGCAGCACCATCCTCCCCGCCGCCCCGGGGCTGGGACCCGCTGCCGAGCTCCCGCGGGATGCGAGTCCCGGAGCTGCGGCTGAGCCTCGGCGCCCTCAGCACCGTGCGAGTCCCACTCTGCCGCAGCCCCCCGAGCGCCCAGGACTCCATTGCTTTCCCAGCCGAGCAGGTCCAGCCCCGGGGCCCCGGAGGGAGGCAGCGGGGATCTTCAGCCAAGTCGGTCGCCGAGGGGAGCTGCGTGGTTCGGTTTGTTCTCCGAGAAGCACGAAACCCAGCTGGCAGCTCCTCACTGCCTGGGGAATGGCCCAGAGCACACGGCTGTGCCGAACGCCCCGGAGCTGGAGCCCAGCCCCGCAGGAGCCTGCCCTCTGCTCCCTCTGTGAATAGCCGCTCCCAGGACTGGCAGGTGGGGCAGGCTCCAGGAAGAAGGTGGGCAGTGCCTGACAGCAAGGGGAAACTGAGTCACGGCCCAGCACCCGTGCCGGGCACGGAGAGAAGAGCAGCCCAGCATGGCTCACCTGGAGCTGCCAGCCCGAGGTGTGCTGTCAGCCCTGAGAGGGCTCAGTCCCGTGCCAGCCAGGCAGGACAGGAGGCTCTGGTGCTTTGCAGAAGCTCCCAGGCACAAAAGCCCCTTCCCGTGCAGATCCTCTTGGCCACACGTGCCAGGAGCCAGCGTGTCCCTCTGGCACACAGCCTGTGACACACCACTGCCCTGCTGCAGCCTCACCAGTGGTCAATAAACCATATCTTTGGTCTTCCTGCCTCTGCCAGCTTGTGCTTCGATGCCAGAGAGCTGGCACTGCCCCAGATGGGAGAGGAGCGCACAGGTACCTCCAGCTTCACCTCTTCCAGCAGCTGAGAAGGCCGAGGGAGAGGTGAGAATGTACCTGGAGCTCAGGGAGTCTGTTTTAACATGGGTGGCATTCCTGGAAAAGCAAGCACAGATTTAATTCACTCGGCGGCGTGGGCTGGATCCTGCTGCTGGATCCTTCACCGTGGATCCTGAGTGCCTGAAGTGTCCGTGGAGATTGTGCTGCATGCAGGCATCAGTGCCCTGCTCCTCATCCCCCCCAACTCGACGTGCCCTGGCTGCTCCGTGGCATCACCCCTAAGCAGTGGGTGGCTGGGGACTGGTGCAGTCCCAAGGAGCAAGCTGAGGGCACCAAGCAGTGGGATGAAGGGCTGGGAGGGACTGGGAGATGCCCCAGGACCAGCCCAGGGACAGAGCAGGGTGAACGACTGGTCAGTGGTTGTGTGTCCCCGTCCAAGCATGGCTGGCCCTGCCTGTCCCTGCCTGCCATGGTGGCCCCGCTGGGTTCCCCCTCTCCATATGGCTGTGGATGTCTGGAGACGCGTTTGACACCCTTGGATGGGTAATAAATAGAATCAGGCCCGCTGCCTTTTGTTTTGATTGATGCCATTTGTTCTGCATAAGCAGCTCCTTCCCCTTGCCAAGGCTCGGCTCCGGGGAAGGAAGATGCTGAGAGGTGGAGGGGCCCAGTCTGGCTCTGCTGGGAAGGTCCCTGAGGCTGAACTCTGACCGGGGGGACACTGAGGCACCTGGCAGTGCTGGGTCTGCCTCTGCAGCAGGTTTTGGTTAAGAAGGGAAACTGAGGCTGGGAAAGGTGATGTGCCATGCCCTGGGGATGCACAGCGAGGCTGGGGCACCTCTCAGGTCTAGAAACTCCTTCTCTCGTGCTGAGTGGGGATGAAGCCATCCAGACTGGCAAGCAAAGGGTGATCCAGCGACGTCGGTCACCCCACTGGAGTGACTGGCACTGCTCTGCCGCCGGCATGAAGGGAAAATGACTTTATAAATGAGCTCGGGATGAAAATGAGCACAGGAACCGGGACTCCTGGCTTCCCTTGCCAGCTTGGTTGGAAACAGCAGCCTCAGGCGAGTCTGGTGCCTCCCTGCCTCAGTTTCCCCAAGCAGCAGAGGCTGTTTATCCGTCTGGAGCTGGGGAACAGGCAGGTTTAAGAGCAGGAGGGATGAAAGGTTGGAATTGCAAAGCCAGGAGGGCTGCTCAATGGGCTCCCTGTGGGGTGGCACAGCAGCGAGACCCCGAGCCGTGGGTGATGTGTGGGGGGCTGGTGGGACCCCAGAGCCATCATCCTGATAGTTCCCCATGTGTATCCCCACTTCTCTCTCACCTACTTGCCTGGAGACCCCCATCCCCGGCAGAAGGAAGGATGGGGTTAAAATCATCGCCCCACCCCGGTGCTGCCGAGCCCCCCGGGTGAGTCAGAGGGCCGGGGGTGCGTGTTCCTGCTCCGCAGCTGAGGTGCCACGTCAGGGGGAGCGGGTGTAGGCCCGAAGGACACAGCTGCCTCCTCTCCGCGTCCTCTCACTGCTCCTCTCCTCCTTCTGATCTGCCTCATTATCTCCTGAGTCATCATCGCTCCCACCTCCGCTGCAGCCACCGCCGCCCGCAGCCGGCACCGCGCGGGGCTGGAGCTGCCGGAGAGGCGAGGGAAGCTGCGGGCTCCCGAGTGTGACCTCCCGGTCTCCAAGGGTGTCCCGGTGATTTGGTACGGGGAGCATCTTCCCTGCACACCCTGCTAGACGCTCAGATGGACACAGGGGAGCGTGGCTGCTCCTGCCCGGCAGGGAGAGATCCCTGGGCACCTTGCTTGTCTTGCAGTGATGTTTTTAGGCTGGCAGTCGGGCTCCGGTGTGCCAGGCAAGGCTGCAAGCTGCTTCCCAAGCCCTCCACGTATCAGGAGCCAGGAATAGAGCTGGTCTGCGCACTGCTGCCCAAATAGGTCCCGATCCAGCTGCTGGCGTCGCTGAACGCACGCTGGCGTCTTGCAGATCCTGGGTTTGGCATGAGCAGGCTGTGGTGGATCCAGGACACGGCTGCGCTCCCCAGAGAGCCCGAGGCATGCTCGGGGATTTTGCCTCCGAAGGTGCTGGGATAAAGCAAGGCCAGGGCTGGCTCCGTTTTTCTTCTGGGATGAGAGGCACAGCTCCGAGCTGAGCGGAAATCCGAGGAAGTGCCTCTCTCTCCCCGTGGCACTTGGCAGCCTCTTCCCAGCATTAATTCTTCTTGCTGCTACCAATTTGTGGCTTATTAATTCTCGTTTGAGCTCTCCTGGCTTTCTCTTGCAGCTGCCGCTCTGCTGCTTGTGCTGCCTCTCCCCGGCAGCCCCAAGTGCCCACAGTGGAAGTGCTCCGGGGGGATGGCAGCCCCCACGTCTCCTCCCGGCTGCGTGGGCGCAGCAGTTTAGGTCTCTTGTCAGAAGGTGTCTTCTCCCAGATCTGGGAATGTCTCCGTGGCTCGTCGCCGGCTCGACATGACCGACGGCGGGCTGAGCTGTGGTGGCTCGGAGCCAGGCTCTGTCTCGCAGATCGTTCTGGAAGTGCCCTGGGTTAACCTGTCCATCACCCACAGATTTCTGCAGATCTGGGCCTGGGCTGTTCCCCATCCCTCTCTGCTTTGTGCTTTGCCTCCATGGCTAATAACTAGGTCAGGAGTCCTGGAGGCCGGGGCGCAGCAGCCGGATGGGTGGTCATCTCCCATCTGCTTCCACTCCCATTCTTCCTTTTCCTCCTGCCTTCTTGGCAGGAAGACCCTCCAGCCCCCTCCTCTTCCTCAGGGCTGCAGAGGGGTGAGAGCTGCCGTGTCCATGGGCTGATCAAGCCCTTTTTTTCTGAACAGAAAGGTATTTCCAGGCAGTAAATGGATTATGGCCCCACAGCCCGGCTGTCAGCGGGAGCCAATTGAGCCAGCGGCTGTGGAGATCCTGTCCCGGTGGGAGCATTCCTTGGATACAGACATCCCTGGTGAGGGTTCCCCACCCCCAGCACCGGTGTGGCACTGGGGGATCTGGTGGGGCACCGCTGGGGTGGCAGTGGCCGTGGCCATGGCGAGTGGGAAAGCGCTGGAGCTGCATGAATCGGTGCAGAAGGTAATGAGCAGCTGAGTGACAGCCACGAGAGCCCCCCAGGGCCAGCCACACGCTGCCCGAGGGTGGGGAAATCAAAGGCTTGGGAAAGCTGATGTCTGCAGGCTCCGAGGAGAAAGGCTGCTCTCGGGAGGAAGGGCTCGGCTGGGGATGATGCAAAGGCCACCTGCTCGCAGTGCCCCGTGCCAGCGAGGAGCTGGGTGACATTGAAACAGCTCTGTCCCTTGAAGCGCTTGGCTCCCAGTGCCTCAGTTTCCCTCCGAGGGGGCAGAGTTGCAGCCCCCGAGGGTTGTGGGGGTCCCGCGGCAGCATCCGGTCATGCTGGCCGTCCCTGGGAAGGCGCCGGCATCGCGACGGCAGCGCGGGTGCCCCGAACAGGCTGCCCTTGTGCGGCGGGGCCGGCGGGCGGCTCTGAGCCCCCGAGGGGAGCGGGGAACAAAGGCGGCTGTGTGCGCCCATGGCACAGCCTGGCCCACTGCCCTGACACGCATTCCCGACACGGGCAGCGCTTTCCGGGCTGCCGGCGCTGGGATGCGCAGGGAGGGGTGCTGGCTACTATAAGGGGTTTGTTGTGGGGTTGATTTATTTTTTTTCTCCTTTTCTTTTTAAAAAATGGTATTAGCAGCCTTTGGGTGTCTTTTTGAGCAATTAATCTGGGTCATGACATTCGCTGAGCAGATCGGAGAGCCCGGGGCTCATTAGCACCCGGCCGAACGTAGCTGGAGAGATGCTCTCGGCAGCTCCGCGGCTCTGCCTGCTTGTTATTCCGGGCGAGTCGGGGGCTGCGGCAGCTCAGAGTCCCCTCAGCAGAGACCCCACCGCACTGCTGTGGGCAGGGGGGGCACTGCGGGCTGGCCAGGGTCCCCTCCTGCCGTGGTGGCGTGGCCGGAGCCGCCGGTGATGCTGTACTGGCACTGGGGTCCCCGGTAATCAGCAGGCAGCACCGTGCTGCAGGGCTGAAGGACTTTTGAGGGTCTCAGCCTCCCTGATTCGGCTTTGGATTGACTTCATTCCCTTTCCATCAGCTGCTGGAGTCCTCAGGAGTGACCTGCGGCTGCTGTTGCACCGGCACCAGGAGCCATGTTTGGTCCTGCCAGCTCTTTGTAGGAGCTGGTGCTGCTCCGCTCCCGTCTCCTGGCTGGGGAAACTGAGGCAGGAGAACTCACCTGGCCCAAATCCAGCTGCCCACCCTGCCGGTCCCTGGTAGCAAGGGAAGAACCATCTCTCCTTGATCAAATCCAGCCCAACTGCCATAGGGAATTGTTCTGTGATTCCTCAGCCAGGAGTCACCTCCATCTCGTGGATGTTTCTTCTGTGGCTTTGCCCAGGTTTTGCTTTGGGTTTCCACAACACCCCATGGCCATGAGCTGCACCCAAGCTGCAAGTCCTGGCCTCGAACCCTGCCAGGGTTTTCTCCCCAAGCCTCAAGCCTTCACCCCATCCTGCTGCCAACCTCCTGCACGGCCCAGACCCATGCACAGGCCTGGGGACCAGGAATGGCGAGGAAGCTCCCTGTGCCTGGCTGGCTATGGCACAGCATATGTGCTGGGATCTGCTCCCTGCCTGCTGTTTATCCGCTTCCTTCGAGTTAACTTATGTTTCCATCACTGCCCATCTGTCTCCTTCTCTTCCTCTCTTTTTTCCACTCCTTCCGTGCTGGCAGGCACCGCCGGAACGTGGGGTCCCCATCCCCAGCAGCTCCGGGTGACCCTGGGGAGTGACAGGCATTTTGCATCCCTCCACTGCTCCTGTATCCCTGCAGGGCAGTTTATGGGGGGATCCCGGTTTGGAGGCATCCAAGGCTGAGCTGTGGCAGTTCTTTCCATCCACCATTAAATCCGGTAGGAATTCTGTCTGGAGGATCCCCTTCATCCATTGAACCTGAAGCCGCTGGGGCTCTGTCGGTGCAGGCAGCTCCCTCTCAGCCTTCCATTCCCTCCCTTCCTCCCCCTTCCTCGGCTCTCTTCACTCCCCAGGCTCAGCGACGTCGCTCCCATCCATCCTGTGCCGAATTTGCTCTTCAGATGTCTGCGCCTTCCCAGCTCGCGGGAGGGAAGCCCGGCCCCGCTCCCACCCGGAGCCCGGTTATTAGGGATACCCAGGCTTCTTCGGGAAACACAAAGGCATCGAGAGCCGGAGCCAACATGCACCTGCTTTTCTTGCTGCTTCAGAAAGCCCTTGTGGCTGCTGCCTCCCACTTCTCCAGCTTTTATTTATAGTGTGTCTTGCTCGCGCTGGGGATTTTTTCTTTCTTTCTTTCCCTCTCCCCTGCGCAGCTGAGCTGCTGAACTCGTAGCGCTGCGGAGAGGCTTCTCCCTCGGCTCAGCTGCACGACCATGGAAAAGGGACCGGGAAAGAGATTGGATCCCCACAGGAGCATCCCAGAGCCTCGTCACTGTGCTCTTCGTCAGCGCCGGTCACTGTTGTGGGTGGCCAGGGGAGTTGTGCACGAGGTAGCTGCTGGTGGCCGTGACCCACATTTGGGGCTTTGCTGGGTGCTGTGGGCACGAGTGGCATTGTCCTCGCTGTGACACCAGGCTCTTGGGGCCCTGCAAAGGACAGACCAGGCCCTGAGGAGGGACATCCCTCTGGCTGTCTGTGCTGCTTGTCACATCAGTTTGGTGACACCAGTCACTTGCCTGCTGGGAACTGGGCTGAGACCCAGCAAACTCGTGCTGCCCATGGCCCTTCAGGGAGCTGCTGGGCAGAGATGGGGCTGGTGTTTGTCTCTTTGCCAGCACTGTCCCCTCCTCAGGCAGGATGCCCCTGTGCCCAGGGATGTGCAGAGGAGCCCTCAGCCAGGGGACACCAGTGTCACCCACCCTGTCTGGCAGCATTGTCAATAAGCATTGTCAGCATGCCATAAGAAGACTGGGGGCTGGCTGGGACCCAGTGCACCAGGCAGTGCTGTTCCATGGGGGGCACTGCCAGCCTGCCATGTCCCACAGAGAAGCCACCAAGGGCTGTAGAGGATCACTGAAAGCCGGGCTCCACTCCTTTGTGCAAAGATAGGATGCTCACCACAGCCACCCTCTCCACTCTTCCCGGGGAGGAGGTGGCCAGGGGACACGGCAAGGAGAAGGGAGGGGAGAGGGGGCTGAGGACTGATATAACAGCCAAAAATTACAAAATAAAATCCAATCACAAGGCGAGAGGCTTGCCATCTGCCGTGTGGGTGCCGGAGCTGGAGCCACCCGCCAGCCCCGCGCCGCTGCCACAGCCCGGGCACTGCCGGTGCCAAGTGACTCAGCACCAGGAGGGGAGGATGCTCTGGGGACCCTCAGGGCTTGACCCCCCGCACCCCAAAACATGCTCCGGGGGAAAAGCCATGGGTGAAACCCCCACCCTGAGGGCAGCTGCTGGCAGGAGCTTTGGCATCCCATGGGGGCTGGAGTCAAACTCTTCACACCTTGGTGTTTCCTCGGGAAGGAGGAAAATCCAGGTGGAAACAGAGAGTCCTTTGTTCCACAGGAGCCACGTTTCCATGGCACCCAGTGGGGATGTGAGGATGTGCTTCTCCATGGACCTGATGCCTCGTGGGGTCCGGCAGCATGGCGAGGGGAGCTCGGGGTACCCCTCCACCATGGGCACGCCAAACCGCGGCACCCAACCAGCGGTGCCTGTGGTGTTCCCAGACGGGTACAGATGCCACAACATCACAGGCAGAGGTGGCATCGGGTGACATGTAAGCACCGAGTGCCACCCCCGAGGTGTCACCCCTGGGATGCTGCTGCACTGAGGCTGTGCCAGGAGCACTGCGTTCCCCGTTAATGCCGTGTTCCTAATGCCATGTTCCTAACACCCTGTTCCTGGCTAACCCTGTGTTCCTAACGCCGTGTTCCCAGCTAACGCCGTGTTCCCAGCTAACGCTGTGTTCCTAATGCCGTGTTCCTAATGCCGTGTTCCTAACGCCGTGTTCCTAATGCCATGTTTCCTGGCTAACGCTGCATTCCTAACACCATGTTCCTAATGCCATGTTCCTAACGCCGTGTTCCTAACGTCATGTTCCTGGCTGACACTGTGTTCCTAATGCCGTGTTCCTAACGCCGTGTTCCTAACGTCATGTTCCTGGCTGACACTGTGTTCCTAATGCCGTGTTCCTAATGCCATGTTCCTAACGCCGTGTTCCTGGCTGACACCATGTTCCTAATGCCATGTTTTTGGCTAACACCGCGTTCCCCGCTAACGCCCTGTTCCCAGCTAATGCCGTGTTCCTAACACTGTGTTCCCCACTAAAGCCATGTTCCCAGCTAATGCCGTGTTCCTAATGCCATGTTCCTAACGCTGTGTTCCTGGCTGACACCATGTTCCTAATGCCATGTTTTCGGCTAACACTGCGTTCCCCGCTAACGCCCTGTTCCCAGCTAATGCCGTGTTCCTAACACTGTGTTCCTAAAGCCCTGTTCCCGGCTAATGCTCTGTTCCCCGCTAACGGCGCGTTCCTAATGCAATGTTCCTAACGCCGTGTTCCTAACACCCTGTTCCCGGCTAACTCTGTGTTCCCTGCTAACACTGCGTTCCTAACGCCGTGCTCCCCACTGACGCCGTGTTCCTAACGCCCTGTTCCCAGCTAACGCCGCGTTCCTAACACCGTGTTCCTAACACCCTGTCCCCAGCTAACACCGCGTTCCTAACACCATGTTCCTAACGCCCTGTCCCCAGCTAACACCGTGTTCCTAACGCTGTGTTCCTAACACCGTGTTCCTAACGCCCTGTTCCCGGCTAACGCCGCGTTCCCGGCTAACGTGGTGCCGGCTCGGGAGACAAAAGCAGCATTACTCACTGCCGGGGAGTAGCGGCTCAGAGCATTACTCAGCCCCGTCAGCAACTGGGTCTATTCTTTGTGCATCAACCTGGGGGACCGGGGAGGAGGAGGAGGGCAGGGGATGGGGGACTCATTTTTCCTGTGGAGCAATGACCGTCCTCTCCTCTGCAGCCCCCTCCTTCCCCTAGTGTCACTGGAGGGACAGGGGGGGATGCTCGGGTGGGGGCTGTGCCAGTGCTGATGCCTCCCATTGTCCATGGGCTGCTTCCTCAGGGCTAATTGGAGGCGACTGATCCAAGGAGGAGCTGGAGGAGGCTCACGTGGATGTGGGTCGTGACTTCCTGCACTCCTCTCCTCCAGGTATCTCCAGGTGGCTGGCAAAGGGTGTCCCCAGGCCCCCCCCAGATGTGGAGCACAGCTGGGGCTGAGGGTTTGCTGGAGTGTCTTGTGGATCTGGGCACGGCTCCATGCAGGCACTGGCATCATGCTGGTGTGGAATTTTCTGGCGTGGAATTTTCTGGTGCACACATACTGCCCCGCTGCTGGGGAGGGTAGTGAACACATTGCACCCCTCCTGGTGAGGGAGGTTTACTCCTGGCTTAGAGGACTTTTTAAGGAGCTCTTGGTGAGGTTGCTGCTGGGATGGATGGATGGATGGATGGATGGATGGATGGATGGATGGATGAATGATGGATGGAGGCACTAATGGAAGAGCACTGGAGAGGGGAGGCCAGGGTGAGGGATGAGCTGCTGGCGGATTTGTAACCACGGATGCTGCTTCTTAATGGAGGAAAGTAATCAATGTGGGATGAAGGGGGGAAGAGGATTTTAAGTGGGGGAGGACATCGCTGCCCTGGGTTGGGAGCACAGGCATTCCCATGGATGAGGGGAATGAAGGGGGACAGCATTCCCAAAGGCACGACCATGAACAGGAGCAGAATGTGGGGTGGGGAAGGATGCAGAGGCAACAACAGTCCTGATGGGAAGCACCTCAAGCCTTCCAAACCCGGGGGAGCCCCAGGCTGAAATCAAGCTTTAAATAGGGGAGGGGAAGCCCTTCCAGCATTGCAACTTCTCTGCCCTGGCTCCTGCTCGTTTTGGTGACCCTGTGGCTCTCAGGTACGGGCTGGGCTGTGTGATGGGGGTGCTCATTGCAAGAGGATGTCCCCTCCCCTGGGAAACCATCCTCGGTGTGTGCACTGAGAGAGAGAGAGTCGGCAGAGCCCTATCCCCAGCAGGACCTGGATTTCAGTGTATGACGTGGTTCAGGTGGGGATTCTGCTTTGAGCTCCAGGGAATGCAGATTCGAGGGCTCTGGGCATGGAGCGGCTGCTCTGGTCTGTCAGGGGCATCCTGCTTCTCCATGGCTTTGTTATGGGCAGGAAAATGTGCTGGTGTTGCTCAGTATGCAGGGAAATAATTTCTTACGCAGTTCCCAGACACAAAGGGTAATTTTGGGCTGGACCAGACCGTTTCTGGCTGCTTCAGCGTTGCAGCTCCTGCTCATGTCTGTCCACAGGGTCTGTGCCATGCCCTGGCAGCCGTGTGCGTCTCCACGTGGCTTTGCAGGCACTAATGAACATCCCCCGTGCTGTGCTCCTCGCTCCCGGGGAGGAAAACCTCGTTATCCAGGGAGATGGATGTGGTGGCGTGTTCCCAGAGACCCCGTGGCAGAGCCAGGCTCCAGGTCTGGATGCCTGGGTTACAGAGGTGCCTGGGGAGATGCTTTTGTTCCAAAATCAGCGGTGAATTTAGGGGATTCAAGTCTCACCACCCTGCTGCAGCACCCCGGGCGTCTCCTTATTCTCTGCATCCCTCACGTTGCTCCTGTAAATGCACCCTCAAGCCTCTACAAAGCAATTAAAACCGCAGCTACCCATAAAAATTAATTGTGCCGTGCAATGCTGCTCTCTGGCCAATGAGCTCGTCCCCACCTGACCCTGGCGGGGGGACCCCATCCCTATTGGAGCCCCTCCGAGGGGGGGACTGGGTACCTCTGGATGTGGTTGCCCCAGCAACTGTCAGTCTCACACAGCATCCATCACACCCAACATTTCAGAGCTGTTATCGCGCCCTGGGTGCAGCGGTGATGGAGCGCTGCCGGGGGATAAGTGTCACCTGCCTCACCTCCCTCTTTATCTCGCAGTGGTCATAAATATCCTCCGGCTCCTGCGTGTGCCCCTGCTTTAATCCCCTCCTGGCTACCCGAGCGCAGACCTGTGTCCGTAGGAGGCTCGGCAGAAAACCCAATTAGGAGTTTCCGAAGCGCGGTGTCGTTAATTGCCTCTATCCTTGGGAATTAATAAAGCGTCGAGGCCATTGTTTGACTCTGCCTGTGCGTGCGTGGCCTCAGGTGCAGCCCAGGAATATTGGAGGGAGTCTGAGGGATGGGAAGAGTTGTGGGGGTGATGGGTAGAGGGGAACGACATGTTGTGGAGCCAAGAGCATGGCCCATGGGCGCCCAGCTGCTCTTCCTGCTCCTTGTCCAGCATGTCCTCACAGGGCAGAAAGTGCTCTGAAAACTGTCCCAGATCTTTCCTCTACCCAGTTTTTTTTCCTGCCTTTATCCTGCTTTCCCTGTCCCCTGATACTGAACCTGGCTCATGCTGGGGGATTCCTGCTCCTTTTCTGAGTCTGCACCATCCTTGATCTGTTGCTCTGCATCATGTAAGGATTTGATTTTAAAGGCAAAAATATGTTGTTAAAATAGGGTTGATTTTTTTTAGTGCTGCCTAAAACTAAGTAGGTTTTGAGGGATGGAGCTGCAGGTGTCTGGGGCTGCGCTGGTCTATCCCAGGAATGCTCCATTCTCCTCAATTAATTCGTAAGGCCTTCTCTGATGTTTTTACACAAAACACCACGGTTTTGGCTCACAGCATCCCTCCCGAAGGGAAGCCCAGCGTGGGGCTGTGGAAGACACCCGCCCAGCTTGGAGTGCTGTCCTCATCCAAGGTTTTGCAGGGGAAGCCTGGAATAAGCGTGAATCAGCCATTCTGTGAGCATAAAGCAGAGCGAGCTCCAGCATCCCCCCCGGGGGCTGCCTGGGATGGCTCCCTGCCCGCTGCAGGCAGCTTTCCTGCAGGGAATGCATAATTTCCTTGGACCCCCTTGGGCAAGCAGCTGGGAATCTCCAGATTCCCCAGTTTCAATGATGACAGTGTGGGGAATTTGGGAGCAGCGTCTCGCTGCTCTGGTGATAAAAGGCAGGTGACAACCGTGGATGTTTTGGGGGAGGAAAACATGTAGGGCGGTGCTGCTGCAGGGAGGGGATTGCTCTGCCTGCCCTGTTCCCAAAGGATGCTCAGGCTCTGTGAGGCTTTCCCAGCTGACCAAGGATATGTTGGGCCTTTCCCTGCCGTGGCTTGCTCTCCAGTGGTACCGACCCTAGGGATCAGAGCAGTGCTGGTGGGTCCCTGCAGGTGTTTTCCTGCATCCTTGGCTTCAGGTTGCAGGGATGCTCTGGCTGTGCCTGGAGCTGCATCTCCTTGTCAGTGCCTCAAAGGATGCTCATATATAATCAAATGCTTTTACATCTCAGCGAGGCTTCGAGGAGCTGGGGGCTCTGCACTTTTTCCCAGGAAAATAAATAAATAAATCGAATCATCTGCTGGGATTTTGGAGATTTGCTCTCCTTTTGCTGGTGAGGAGTCAGGCCGGGGTGGGAGAGGGAAAAGCGGATGGCGGTGCGGCAAGGAGCCCACGGGGATGGGGCGGTCGGAGGAGGGTTCCTGCCGCCTGGGCGTTCCCCGGTGAGATCCCAGCGCAAGGAGCGAGAGCCCGGGGGCCGCAGCGATGCCCTTGCAGGGGCTGTGCTGCCTGGCGGAGCCTCGCTCAAGGCCGCCGTGTCCTTGTCGGCGGGGGTGACGCAGGTACGCGTGGCTGCCGCTGTCCCCGCGGCTCCGCGCTCCGTGTCACCTTCCCCGCCGCGCTGCCGGGAGCCGCGGCCGTGCAGCAGCCGAGCGGTGACCGGAGCGGTGCCGGCGGAGCCGCAGCACAGCAGGGAACCGGCATTTATTTGCTGCGACAGCTTTGCAACAGATTCCTTGGCGGAGCTGACTGCAAACTGCAATCCTAAACTGTCGGACGGCTCCTTTTTCCAGCCTGGGAGTGTGAGAAACAAATTTGTTTGGGTTATAAAAACATATTAAAAAGCAACACATTTTGTTTTGCAATATACATAGCTCTTCATGCCAATTTTTTTTTTTTTTTTAATGACTGCCATTCTAATCCCTTCCAGACAAAGACGTTTCTTAATAACTTTTTGTGGAGGTAATTGCTGGGGAGCCGTTTCAAAGCGGCAGGCAGGGAGCTGTGGGCTGCACAGCTGCAAGTGATGGCTGTGCGTTGCTCAGGTACGGAGGGAGGAAGGATCAAAAAAAGCTCTTGGGTGTCTCTAGCTTTGAAAAGGTTCCATACCTGGTGGTGCCTGACACCAGGATGTCTGGAACAACACAGGAAAGTGGCTTTTTTTGCTCATCATATATGCCCAGAGAGTTGGCATCTTGATGTGCATGTGCTCTGTAGTTCTCGAGTGGTTCTCTGGCTGCTTGGCTCTTCCCAGATCCTGGGTTTGGAGTGTCTGGCTCTGAGGAGCATCTTAACAGCACCAGTTTCCTCTCCCCCTGGACCAGGGGAGAGCAGCCTCCCGATTGGCATCCAGATAACATTCAGGACCTGCAACAGAGGGTTTCCCAGGTAGGAACAATATGTTAGGGATCCCTGGGAGCTTCAGGTAGGTTTGGATTCCAAACCACTTGGGGTCCATCAGCTCCTCATCTTCGGGCTGATGATTGTGTTCCATCCTGGGATCTCTCCAAATCCCCTCTGGAAATGAGTGGGTCCAGACTTGTTTTTCCAAGTTGGTGTCAGCTGCTCTTCAAATCAAGGCAAATGCCTGTGGATTTTTTTTTTTTAATGGCACTGTTTGATGCGTAATTAAAATGCTCCATTTAATTATACAAATACCAAAGAACCTTCAGAAACATGACTATTTTTCTATATTTACTCCCCTTTGTGGTTTTCTTAGTGACTGGAGTTCCAATTAAAACAACCTCCCCTATTAAACTGTTGACTCTTAAACCCAGGAACTAAAAATACAGCAGGACCACTGAGCTGCCCTCCCTACCCCCACACCTTTACCTTGGACTGCTGCCTCTGCATTGCTTTGCTCCCTGAGAGCTTCTCGAGGCACTTGCTGGAGCTCCTGGTACTTGACTTTGGCTTTGCTCCATCATTTCTCCTACCTTGTGCTAAAAACTTGCTGCCTTTGGGCAGAAATATGCCCAGAGCAGCCCGATTAGGATGGAGGGATGGGTTACTATGGGGATGGGAAGGCATTTGCAGAAGGTTTTCTCCCACCCCATTAATTTGGGGAGCCTTTGGAGGTGGTTTCATCCCAAAAAGCCCTTCTTGATGTGCCTCCAGCTGGGAGCTGACGCTTGCTGTGGCGGGGCTGGGGGGAACAGCTTGTTTCTACTCCAAACGTGTCTGTGCCATCCATGCGTTCGCAGTATAGGAACAATAGCCGGCCTGCCAAGCTAAACACGAGCTGTTCCCCAAGTTATTGGCATTTTGCTTCTTGCCAAGGGTCTGGAGAGGAGGCGGGTAAGCAGCCACCAGCTCCGAGCTGCAGCTCGGAGTTGGGAGAGGGGCTGTGAAGGGAACTCCTTCCCATCGTCCAGGTAGAGGCAGCAGCAGCAGCTGTGGCTTTGTGCCTGTGCTCGGGGAAACTGAGGCACGGGCCCTTGGTTTGTATGCGCTGGGCACCCCCAGGGGCACCTCCCTGCCCTGCTTTGCCCCAGCTGCCGAGCTCAACCCCGCCAGCACTGTGCCTGCTCCCAGCTCTGTTTAACGGGGAGGTAATTTCCCAGAGGTGCCTGAAGTTGCCTTAATGCGAGCTGTCAAAATGATGTACAACTGTGCCAGGCTGCCTCGCTCCCCCTGCCTCTCTCCGGTGACAGTTTTGTCAAAGATCCTTTCTGAGATGCTGTTTTGACGGAGGTGCTAATGGTTCCTTCCTCATCAGGCACTCGTGATGTCCCCGAACGTGCCGAGGGAAAGCTGCTGCTTTCTGTGATAATTAAGAAAAATGATAATAACAGGTTTAAAGGAGAGCAGCTGGGGGTCAGTGCCGCTGGGTTTGTTGGCAGCTCGGTGATGCTCACAGCCTGCAAAGGCCAGAGGTAGCATCTCCTCTGTGGGTTGGGATAAACCAGGTTTTTGGGAGCCTTTGGCATCACATGTTGCATCTCTGAGGGTTTGCTGGGGGCATGGGGATGGGGCAACCCCCAGAAATAAGGAGCTGGCTCAGCTCATCCTAATAACATAGAGGTTAAAAATAAAAATCAATAAATACCAGATTATCGAGATGGGATTAATATCAATTTTAAACACCCCCCAACATCCATAATGACCCAGCGTAGCCTAATGAGATTGGGAGCCTCAGCAATCAAGGCAGAGGATTAGAGATGATCAGAATAAATCCCAAATGATGAGGGACGTTGCCAAAGTCTATCCTTGGAAGACCCCACTGGCATGGACCTGATCCTGGGGGATGCTTGGGGCTGACTTTTCTCCATCCCAAGGCTGGGTGATCTGACCTGAAGTGGGTTTGGGCACAGGCTGCAGCTCTTGGTGCCCACTTGGGTGTTGGGGCCCAAAACTCTGTGACACCTCACTCTAGCACACCACGGTCAGATGCCACCTGTCTGGCAGCATCCTGTGGGTTCCCACCTCCACTGCTGATGCCTCAGACTCCAAGCCTAGACCAGGACACTTGGACATTGCCTAAAACCAGTTTGCCCACAGCCACTGGATAGCCCCAACCATCTTCTCCCACAGCCACCCATGGTCTCCAGCTGTGCTCTCTGTTCCCAGTTCCCACTTTAATCCTCATGCGTATTTTTAATGCCTCTGCATGTCTCTAAGCTCCTCTATACCCAGAAGCCAAATGCTCCTTGTAGGATTCAGATGTCTCCCCTGTGGATTAGATGGGATGGCTGCAAATTCCTTGTAATTTGCTCACACGGGGTCTATTATCTGCTCCTGGGAGGCACGGGAGGAGGGGGCTCAGGGGTGGCCCCCCTCTGTTTCCCATCTGTGTAAAGCTGGGCCAGGGGGGATTTTAGCCAGTGATCCCTTGTCGGGGCTGTGATTCAATTATTCCCCACTGCAGCCTTGCTGGGGCAGCTCTGGAATTCATTCCTCGTGTGGTGTGATGGAGGATGGCCCATCCCTGTGCCAGGCAGGGCTGGATCGTGACCTCCCTGCTCTGTGCAGAGCAGGACCAGAACATCCCCAGCCCACACAGGGCTGGTCCATGGCCTCCTTGTCCCATTCAAGGCTGGACCAGAGCATCCCCGTCCCACTCAGGGCTGCCCCTCCGAGCTCTCCCTCTTCCCAGGTTAGCTGGTCCATCAGCTGCTCGTGCTCTTAAATATCACTGCTGCTTAATTCAGGTGGTTGGGATGCAGGGATGCAGGCTGGATTTGCTGATTCAGCAGGTTAAGGGAAAATCCTTTCTTTTATGGAAAAAGAGTGGGAGCTGGGCAGAAGCAGGGAAATTTTTGGGAGGGAAATCCTTTCCTGCTGGGGATTTCTGGCTGATCAGGGCTGCGTGCTCCAGGAGTTTGATCCCTGCTGTTGGTTGTCTCGTGTCCAGCAGCTGGAGAACAACTGGTCCTCGAAGGTGTTTGCCCTCTCCTTATGGATGGAGGGATGGAGAGCATCAAGTGAGGGCATCCCTGTGCCTCCCACATCTCTCCATGCGTGGTGGCATCCCCCCCTGAGGCTGCTGCCGCCGCCTTCCCGGGGCGGGGAGCCCGGATTTGTCTTTCTAATGCCTCAATCAATGGCATCGATTGGGCTGGAGCAAAGGATCGATCGTAATTTGGTCGGAGGGCCCCGGCGCCGGGTGCGAGAGGAGTAATTAGAGCAGCAGAGGAGGCGCGGGCCGGCTGCCGGGAGGTCGGGGCGGCCGCCGGAGCCCATCGCCTGGGGAGGGACGGACAGGGAGGGCGAGGGGCTCCTCCAGCAGCCGGGATGCCTTTCCTGGCACCCAAACTCCCACCCTAGGCTGGCAGGAACGGGGGGGTTTGCACTACAAAGGGATGGATGCTGAAGCTGGGTGTTTTCCAAACGTGCTTTCCCTCTCCGCTGGAGCAGCCCCTCCAGCACCAGAGAGCAATTTTTTTTTTTCCCCAAATTGGGCAAGAGGTTGGGTGCTGAGAGGCCTGCAAGGGAGGGAACACAAGGAGAGAGCGATGGGGGATCTTGGTGCGAGCTGGGTCTTGCTACAGGTGGGCAAAAATGGGAGAAATTTCGGTGCAGCCCAAGGGAACGGCACCAGAGCCCTGAGCCGGGCTGCAGTGCTGAAGCTTCCCCGGCTCTCCCTTGCCCGTCCAGCCTGCAGCTCGCTGGCAAATCCCACCCACACGGCTGGAGCCTGATGTTTTCCCCAGCCCTGCCTTCGCAGGGGGCTGCGGTGAAACAGACTTTCTCCTCTTCTCCAGCAAGAATTATGGACCATCTGGATTTCAGAGGCAGCTGCTTTGATTGGAAGCTGTTCCTTGCAGTGGAAAAGGAGGGGACTCGTGCCTGGCAGACACCCCCAGCTTTGTCCTCCCGTGTTGTCCACGGGGATGCTGGGGAACCACATCCCAACCGGGCCTGGGGGATGTCTGCTCCAAGCTGGGAGCATCCCGAGGGGTGGTTCCCAGAGTTGGGTGGGTGGAAGGGAAGGCAGAGGAGGATGTAAACTTGGGGAAAAGGTCAGGCGTGCTATAAATAAGTGGCATCCGGGGAAAGAAATGTCAGTGTGCGGCAGTAGCGACACACCAGTGCCCGAGATGGGGAGAGAAATGTTGTTGTCTGGGGGATCAAATCCATGGGAATCGGGGCTGGGATGAGAGGGGAGGGCGCTTTTCCTGAATTTGGTGGGTCAAAGCATGGCTGTCGTGCTGCCCAGGTTGTTATTGGGGGTGCTCGTGCAGCCAGGTGGGATTGGGGCACACATCATCCACGCGTCTCCCAGGCTCTCAGCGCTTGGAAAGTTGTCCTGCTGCTGTCTGACAGGGAAAACAGGCTGGGGCTGAGGCTTTCCAGCTGCTCTGTTCCCAGGACCGTCCTCAGTGAAGGCAGAGAGATGGGGGAGAGCTTTTCACGGTGCTCCTGCCCGAGCTGGGAGCTCGTGGGTCAGGAGGATGTTGCAGGAGTGGGCGAGCACCCCGGAGGGGGGGGGTTATTTTTTGGGATGGGGGAGCATCAGCACAGCAAGGTGCTGTGTTACCCATGCCCACAGCCCGCTTCAGGGCATTCCCTGGAGCTGTGCCGGCCTCCCAGGGGAGCGAGGCGTGTTCCTGGGGACTGATTGCACATTTGTCCCCAAAGTGGTCTGACTCGCTGCCGAGTCATCTTCCCGCAGCCCTGTGAATGCAGGGCTGATTGCTGCCTGGCAGGGAGGGAGCCCGGGGAGGGGGAAGCTGACTGGGAGCCAAGCCCAGCTGCGGGAAGCGATGCCGACAGCCGCTGCTCCCGGGCCGGGCTGGCTCGCCGGGCTGGTTTCAGCGGCAGCTGTGCACTAGCCAACTCGTCTCGCTGGTTTGTGCCCATCTCGATTGAAGGGATGGTTTGGGGAGATGTGTGTCCCGGTGGTGCGGGACCCCCACGTCCCCAGGAGAGCCCTGGGGGGCTGTCACCTCTCCCTGTGTCCCCTGGGAGTGCCATGGCAGTAAGGGGTGACCTGGGGGGGCCCTGGACCTGCAGGCTGGTGCCACCGTGTTTGTGGCTTCTGGATGGGGATTTTCTCCCCATGGCTGGCTGCAGTGTCAGCGGCTCACTGCACCTTCATCCCCATGTCTCTCCTGGTCCAGGGAGGGTTTGGGGAGGTTGTGGCGATGCTCTGAGCTTGAGGGCACAGGGTGCCGAGCTGGGAGCCTCCAAAGCCACTTGCCCTGAGCACAGCGTCTCTTTCGGCCCTTCATGGTGGTGTCTGGGCTGTGGCTGGAGGAGACACATGGAAAGGCCAGAGCCTCTTTTCACCGTGCCCAGCCTCCCGTGCAGGGGCAGACAGCTTGGAGGGCTGTGGCCTCGGGCAATCCTGTTACAGGTTGTCAGGCTGTTGTTTGAGGGAGGTGAGGATTTGCCCACCTGCTGCGGGGCAGGGAGAAGCCGGAGGGGGGCTGGGGCTGGAGGGACACGGGAGGATTCCCCGAGAGGCTGGACTCTGCTTCCCCCATCCACAATGTGCCCTGGTTTTGGGGTATACCTGGTATGGCCATGGGAAAAGTAATCCAGCAAGGGATGGTCTCTGGCTGTTGGGTTCTCAGGGGGCTACCCTGAGCCCCCCACCCAAGATGATCACTTTGAAGGGAGGAGCAGTAACTGGTGCAGCCTGAGCAGGGCGGTGCGAGGCTGCAGACCCTGCAGCCATCATCTTCTCCCCTTGAACAAAGGCGGCTCTGAGCCTCCCCTGCCTCTTGGCACTGCACAAGAGATCTCTTCTCTCCGGCAGCAAAAGCCTTTTCTAAGTCCGGCCCCCCTCCTCGGGGAGGCTGCGATACTTTTCACTGCCCTCGGCCAGCCCAGCCTGGCACCTGCCTGCCTGTCCCCTTCCTGGGGTGCTCTGGGGTCCGGCCCTGGAGGGGACCCCGACAGGCTTGTCCCCTGCTGCAGCAGGGCCAGCAAGTGTTGGTGATTTTGGGGTTTGGATTGCCGAGGGTCCTGCATCCCGGGGCTCACTGCCTGGCACCAACACCGGGGGGAGCAGGGCTCGGGGATGTGCTGTGTGCAGCCCCCCCAGTTAGGGTGGGACTGGGCTGGGGTGGGCTCTGGCCGCGGACGTCGGAGAGCCCAGCACGGCAGCAGCAGAGAACAGGGAAAGGAGCAGAGCTCCTGCGCCGGTAATTACGGACGAGGTTGATGCCACATGATCCGGGGACGTCAGCAGAGTGTGTCACAGTTGATGACACGCTGCATGTGCAGGGGCTGGAAAGGATGCCGGGGCGAGAGGTTGGAGCACGGGGACACGGCGTGTGCCCCGCAGTGCTGAGCCAGCCTGGCCGCCCGACCTTCAGAGCCACCCCTCCTCCCCAGCCAGCCAGGGCACCTCCGAGGTGGCCCAGCCCTGCCCCACTCCCTCCGGCCGCTCAGCTGTCCGGCATGGCCGGATCCCCGTGCCTCAGTTTCCCTCCGTGCAATGAGCTGAGCAGCTGCCTTGGCTCTATGCCCGCCCCAGTAAGTAAGAGCGGCACGCTCCTGGCTTTTCGGGGATGTTCTCGGGGAAGCCAAGGCAGAGTGTGGTTACTCATGGCGATGACAGTGCCGATGACAAGTGCCGCAGCCCCCAGGAGCACGTGCTGTGCCTGTGCTCCCGCGCAGGGAGGTGTGTTCCCGGTGCCAGAGAGCCCCAGTGAGTAATGGGGTGGGCGGCAGTGCTGGGGTGCCGTGGGGGGTGGGAGCGGCAGCGTGGTGCTGCCGGGCTGGAGGGGGCTGCAGGGAACGCTCTGTCATCCTTTTAGGATGGAGGGCCGACCCCCCACCGCCCCAAGAGGGATGCGTGTCCCCACGGGGCAGTAGGATGGGGGGGCTACAGCACCAGTGTGGGGACAACCTGCCTTGTGCCAAGGGTGAGATGGGTCCCTGGGGAGGTCAGCGGTGTCCTGCTGCCCCTTGCTTGGGGGAGCAAACACCAGGTCACGGTGGTGGCCGTGGGTCTGGGGACTCCAAACCCCCCCAGCCTGCATCTGCCCCAGCCAATATCCCCCAGCATAACAAGGCTCCCCCTGGCCTGGTGTTGGGACAGGGATACTCCACGCCGTGGAAAGACATATTTTAGCTGGAGAAGCAGGTGATGAGATAAGGATGGGGTATCACATTACCACAGCCGGATCTTTCTTTGAGGTTAACAAGACAAGACAGACAATCGCTGCTGCTTGATCCAGGGAGTGCCGTGCGAGTGAGTCTATTAGTGGGCTGATGAGTAATTAGCTCTGTTGGAGACCTGCTAACGGAAGGAGAAAGTTGTTACCGTGACTCAACTGACCCCTCTTCACACAAGTTTAGTGTGTCTTTTCTGAAATACCACAGGTGGATTATTCCACGACTTGGATGTGCAGCCAGGAAGGCATGGCAGGATAGTCCTTCTTTTTTGCCAGCTGGAATCACGCGTCGGTGATGAGCCACCGGCGAGGGGAGAGGGGACGAGGAGGGAACGAGCCTAACCCCAGCTGGGCGTTAGTGAGTCGAGCCCATCTGCCTGCTCGTCCTTGGAGGGGGTTTGTTTTGGTCTTTCCAAAGAGCAGGCTCTCTGTGCACGCAGCGACGCTGCAGGCTGGCTCAGCACTTCCATACTCGGCTCCCGAGTTCTCCGTGTTCCTGCGGGCCCCTGCCCTGCTGCTCTTCCTCGCTGAGGTGGCAGGGATGGGGTGGGCTCTCCTGGTCCCCGCGCAGAGAGGGGAGGAGGTGACAGCTGGGCCATGTGGGATGCTGTGAGACACCAAGTCCCACTTTCGGAATGTGGGCCGTTCCCTCCGAAGTGCAGGAGGCAGCTCTCCCGGGAGATCAGGTGTTGTGAGACTCGTGACTCCACCATGCAAATGCTGGAGGCTGTGAATAATCATGTACTTGTGCAGGGAGACTCAGCCCCGCGTGGGTTGGAGCATCCCTCGGCCAGGTGGGAAGCAGCTGGGTCCAGATTCCCACTTTCCTGGACTGGTCATCAGCAGTGAGGAGTCAGAGGGAGACAGGCAGTAGTCCATACCCTGGCAAGTCCCCTTTTCAGGTCAGCCCCTCTCCAGTGTTGAGTATTTTTGCTGCCCCATATGAAGTCTGATCCAGAACCTTGCTGCTCCAAGTGCTGGAATTCCCTGAGTTTCCAGCCTGAGTTGTAGCTCATTCCCACTTTTCTTGTGCCACTTCTCAACCCAAAACCTCTGTCCCTGATCCTGAGAGCCAAGTCCCAGGGCAGCAGGGCTCAGCCAGGGCTGTGTCTCTCCCAGATGAATGTGTGTGATGGAGAGAGCTGCATCCCCCAGGTCCCTGGTGCTAATCTGAGAACTCCTGCCTCATCTGTCAGAGCTGTTTTCTTTAAAAAAAGCAACAACATTTTTATCCCTCTCGTTAGGCAGAGCAGTGAATTTATCACTGGGCAGTTGTCCGTGACTCAGCTGGCCACAGTGGGCTGTGCTGGCCATGGCTGTGCTGGCCACGGCTGTGCAGAGGGCAAGGGCATCCCTGGGTCAGCAGCACAACACACAGGTACAGCTCAGGTCAGCAGAACGCTGCGGCCAGGGCTGCTCCAGCTGGGAATGGGATGGGATCACCTGTGGGGCGGGAAGGGTGACCTGCATCCCATGGGAACTGTGCCCTGCGGAGATGGGGACGAGACATGTGTGGGTCTGGGGGCTCTGAGGCCAATTTAGTTCCAGCTCATCCCCTGGCAGCTCCTGCCTTGGCCCGGGGGCTGCCTGCCCACCTCCCACGTGCTGGGCAGGAGGTGGCCATGGCCAGGGAGGGTGCTCCTTGCCTTGCCACTGCTTCCTTCACCCGCTGCCGGCTCTGCCACCACAGACTGACGTGCAAGTACAAGGAGTGCCCTGCTCATGTAAATAAACCCAGCTATAAATAGAGAGGGAGAGAAGTGTGAAAACAGTGGGGAATGGATTTCATGGAACCAGCAAATTAGTCTGGAGAAACAAGGGTGTGAACTGACAGCCATGCTCCAACCCAAGCCCATATTTCCAGTTTCTTGAGGGATGTTGGTGGGGCCCCTGTGCTGGGCTCGGCTTGGGGATGCAGACACTGGGATCAGGGCTGGGTCTCCCCATCCACCACGGGCTCCTGATGCCTCCTGGGTTGGGCTGTGTTACCACAGGTGCCACCAATGCCCTCAATTTTTTTTTTCCTCTTTGAAATTGTGGCAAACCCCAGGTAAAGACATGGAGATGATCTGACTGGTGACACGGACTCCAGCTAGACCAGAACACATCGTGTCTGTCTGGCTGGGTGAGGGCAGATGGAGCTCTGCCAGCCTTGGCCTTGCTGCTTTGCAGGCAGTGAGTGATGGCTGGGAATTTTTGGGTGCTTTGAAGGTGGCAGGACCGGCGTGGGAGGGGTGCTGGCCGAGGGGCTGTGCCCTCCTGGCCACTCCAAACCTGACTTTCAGGAAATAGGAGAGCAGCTTGGAGAGGAGAACTGCCCCAGCACAAGGGTCAGCCTCAGCTGTGCCAACCTCCCCCCCTGCAGATCTGCAAGCTTTCACTTCAGGCCTCAGCACTAGGAGCTGAGTCAGGCTTTTATGAGGTCTTGGAATTTGCTAGGGAAGCAAACTGCCCAGGAGCTCACGTGAGCTGGGGCTGGGCTGGGGGGATGCTCTCGTCTCCTGCCCAGGGCCGTGCCAACATCTGATCCTCCGGGAATGTAATTCCGGGCACAAGGTGTGGGACGTTTCTCCAACTCCCACATCCTCTGCAAGAGCTGGGGGGGTTTTTTTCCTTCTTTCCTGAACGTGCATGGGAAGAGGTGGGAAGCCCAGCAGCTGCTCAGGCCTCTTCCCAGATACTCTCCCAATGGGTGAGGGGAAGACAGTGAGTGCTGGGGACAAAATGTTGTGACCCCCTCTCCGTGCAAGCCTGACCCCTCCCGGGCTGGCTGTCATCTAGGAGAAGTTCAGTGGCCCATTTTCCATGGCTGGCACGCTCCTGGGGGAGCTAGCCCGGCTGTTTGCCCATCTGGCGTTGCCAGGTCTTTGCAGGGAGGATGGCTGGGCTCAGATGGGGGAGCACAGGGGCACGTCCTGTTTTCTGCCCATTTTCCATTGAAATGGACCTCAGTCCTCTCTTGTCAAGTTGGCTTTGTCCAGCAGAGGACAAAGGGGATAGGGTGACATGGAGCTGTCGCAGTGGGCAAGTGATGTGGAGCAGGAGCAGGGGAGGTGGCACAGGTGGTGCAGAGTGGCAGGAGGAGGCAGTACAGCTGGTGCAAGAGGTGACGGTGGCACTGAGCCGGTGCCAGGTGCATGTGACACTAAGCTGTGGTGGTGGCATAGAGGTGACTGAGCAGTGGGGGCAAGTGACATATCTGTCCCCGGCTGGTGGGGCAATGACCCCAGACCTCTGCAAGGGCACAGATGGTGGCAGCTGTGTTACCCTGAGCTGATGTGCTGTACAAGGCTGCGGTGGCACCAAGCAGCTGGCAGGGAGGTGACCCCGAGGTGGTGCGGGGTGGCAGAGACAGATGGCACAGCTGATGTGGAGCTGGTGCAGGGGGCAGGTGGCTCAGCCCGTGGCAGGGAGGTGACCCTGCCTAGTCACAAACTGTCATTGGCGTGTCAGAGAAGTGGTGTATGGCAGCAGGGGCAGGTGGCAGAGCTGGGGCCAGGGAGGTGACATTGCATCAGGAGAGGGGGGCACATCTGGGGACAGGGAGGTGATGCTGAGCTGGTGTAGGGGGCACACGTGGAGACAAGGAGGTGACACTGAGGTTGTGCAGGGGCACACCTGGGGACAGGAAAGGGATGCTGAGCTGGCGCAGAGGACGCATCTGGGGATGGGGAGTGACAGTGAGCTGGAAAGTGATGCTGAGCTGGTGTAAGGGACACATCTGGGGACAGGGAGGTGGCACTGAGCCAGTGCGGTGACACATCTGTGGATGGCGCGGTGCCACTGAGCCGGTGCAGGGGCACATCTGGACAGAGGGAGGTGACAAGTTACCGGTGTAGGGGCCCATCTGGGGATGGGGAGGTGACACTGATTTAGTGCAGTGACACCTCTGGGGACCGGGGAGGTGGCACTGAGCTGGTGAAGAGGCACATCTGTGGACAGGGAGGTGACACTGAAACAGTGCGGTGACACATTTGGGGATGAGGAGGTGGCACCGAGCTGGTGCAGAGGCACATCTATGGACGAGGAGGTGGCACTGATCCGGTGCGGTGACACATCTGGGGACAGGGAGGTGACACTGAGTAGGTGCGGTGACACATCTGGACACGGGGAGGTGGCACCGAGCCGGTGCGGGGGTACACCTGGACACAGGGAGGCGACACTCTACCGGTACAGGGCACATCTGGGGACGGGGAGGTGACACCGATCCGGTGCGGTGACACATCTGGGAAGCGGGAGGCGACACCGATCCGGTTTGGTGACACATCCGGACACGGGGAGGTGGCAGCGCGGCGGCGCGGGGGCCCGGGCGGGCGCGGGGCGGTGCGGGTGTCCGTGCGGGGAGGTGACCGTCCGGCGGAGGTGACCGCGCCGCTCCCGGCAGTGCGCATGATACTGCGGCGCAGGGGCCCCGTGCGCGCCAACCCACCTTGAACCGGCCCGGGCCGCGGCGGCGGCCAATCACCGCCCACTCCGCCGGGGCGCGGCCAATGGGCGGCGGGCGGGGGCGGTGCC
>VZRF01005435.1:584735-646932 GCA_013396875.1 Vireo altiloquus | reverse complement strand
AAGATGCTGCGCACCGGGGGCCGGTAGTACTATGATTTGGTATGTGGCCGCTTTGGTAGCAAGTGTGCTCGGCGCCCGCGGGCTGCCCGTCCAAGGTGAGTGCGGCCGCGGGGTGTTCTCCGCCGGGATGAGCCCGGGAGGGGCGCGCCGGGGTCTGCGGGGCGGCGGCGGGGCCGCCTCTGCGTGTCCCCCCCCTTCTCCCGGTGTACCGGATGCGGCGGGGGGGATGCGCATGGACCGGGAGGGATGCGCGCACCGGGGGGGGGCATCACGTCCCGGGGACAGGGTACCGGGAAGGGGCTGGGGAGGACGGTAGGAGGGGGAACTGCGGCTCCAGATGGGGTTTGCGGGGTTCGCGTCTTCCCTGCTGCTGGTGCGGGGACCGAGCGCTTCCCGCTGCGGCGGGGCGCTGGCGATTCCTTCATTCCCCGCTGCCGGGGGGAGCCGGGAGCGCCCGGCGCATCCTCCTTCCGCAGGCGCTCGGCGGGCTTGGCCGTGACCTCCCCGAGGGCAGCGGCTGCAGCTGGGGAAGTTCGGGAAGCCGCGCTCCCGGTGCGGCTGAGCCTCTGCCCAGGGGGTGGAAATTCCCTTTGGGAGAAGGCAAGCGGGTGCGGATCCTGGGAGGGGGGGCACGGCTGGCTGAATGTCCCCCTTGATCAGGGATGGGCGAGCTTTTCTCCGCATTCGGATTTCTTCTCTCATCCTGGGGAAGCGCCTGCGGCAGCTCCGGGGGGTGCGGGCGGCGTTTGCCCTTCCCTGCAAGGGTAGCCCGGCTGGGCAAGGAGAAATGCAGGAGGGATTCGTCGCCTTCCCCTGCAGCGCCCCGGCTGCGGGTTTGGGGGTGACTTTGCTCCCCCCGCCCAGGAGAGGCTGCCCTCCTTCTCCCCCCACTGCAGACTGGCTGCTGTGCTGGGGTAAACTGAGGCACAGGGTTGTCCAAGGTCAGGAGGGAGACGGCAGCAAGGAATAACCCTGATTTTCCTGCTCCGGCTTCTTTTCCTTCAGCTGCCAGCCCCCTCCCACCCCTCCGAGCCATCCCTGCAGGTGGAGGGGAGCTGCCTGCCGCTGGTGCAGCACCGTCCCCCGTCTCTGCCGCTGCTTCCTCACTGGGTGCATGGTTATCCCCGGTGGTCCCTACCCGGGATGAGACCCTGGAGCCGTGCCCTGGGTGTCACCACACCCTGCCCCATGGGGATGCGGTGACTGCCGGCAGCAAGCGATGCCTGGCTGCCAGCCACCACCGCTCCCCTCCCCGTGGCGTGGGGGACGCTGCCTTGCGGGGCACGGGTGGGCTGGGAACGGGGCACGTGCCGGGGTGCTGCAGCCCCCGCAATTCACAGGGCTCCTCGAGCCCACTGGGTCACATCTGTGCCATGCCACAGTCCCTTGTCCTCCTCGCCTGGCAGGTGGCTCCTTGGAGGCAGGGGGGTGTGTGTCAGGACGGGGCTGTCCTTTCTGGGGGGGATCAGGATGGGGCTGCCCCATTTGGGTAGCCCCTCTTACAGAGACGTGGCCGGCTGCTGCCTGCCTGAACTGCGTGCTTCAGTGTGGTGAGGCAGCGTTTGCAGCAGCGGCTTGTACACGGATGCTCTGCCCGGGAGAGGAGCAGAGCGGCGAGTTCAGCACCTGGGAACTTGGAAATACCCTGGAGCCGCTCGGATGGGGCTCCGGAACTGGTGCCGGGGTGGGTGGGTGCCGGGAAGCCCCAGCACGGGGGTGCTGTGCGTGTGGATCAGCGTGTACGTGATGAATGAGCCGTGAGTAATGCGTGGGTGGGTGCCGGGGGAGGGGGTGCTGCGGGCCGGCGCGGCCCCCGCAGAGACAGGGAGCCCACAGAGCTCGCCCCAGCTGCTGCAACCCCTTGGTCCCAGCACTGTCCCGTCCTCATGGGGGGTTGTCACCCCTCATTGCTTGGGGACAGGGCTTTGGAGGAGAGCTGGGGCTCACCGTATGCCGGTGCCCTCTCCAGGGCTTTTTCTCTTGCCGTGGCCTTCCTCCCACACCACTTCCTCCTTGCTGAGCTGAGAAGCAGCAGTGCTGGTCCTGGGCAGCCTTCTTGCTTGGCTCTCCGAGGGCTTTCCAGGCGTTAATCGGCTCAGAGAGGGAAGGAGGGTGCGTTATCCCCTCTTATGGCATGGGGGAGGAGAGCCAGGACGTGACCGCGCCGGGAGTGGGTGTCAGAGGAGGGATCCGGCCTCCTGGCATTCCCAGCAGTGCCGTCACACCGAGGGGCTTTTCCTCCCTCTCCCACAAGTGTGACGCTGTGAGTGGGGATGCTCGTGGATCCGGCAGGAGGGTTTGCAGAGGGAGGATTCTGCTCTGCCAGCCCCGGGCAAGGGCTCCATTGAAGAGGTTCCCTGGACACCGTGGCGGGCGATGCTCCCGGCGCTGACCTTGGCCGGTTGGAGTGGCTCAGGGTGGCAGTGCCAGCGCTGCATCCCCTGCTCGCTCCCGGTGCGGAGCTGTTGGGTTTTGCCTCTTTGGCCGTGGAGGAGTCTGGACCGGGAGCCACTGGATTTGGCACGTGCGGCTTTGGCCCCGCTCTCTTCTGGCAAGGGGATGGTTTGGCACCGGGAGCAGCCAAGGGCGTTGGCCGGGCTCCCATTTCCATCATTCCCTGGAGGTTTTCTGCTCCTCTGGACCTGCTGGCTGGGAGCGCCCAGGGCAGGGAGGGACGTGAGCGTCTCGGTCGATGACTTGGTTTGCCGGAGGGTCTTTGCGGAGACACTTTGCCAGCTCAGTTGCCTTTTGGCTTGGAAGATGCAGCTTCGCTGGTGATGGGCGAGCCCTGCAAGTTCCTCTCCGAGGCTGTGGCAGGGTGGGACAGCTCCCGTTCACCTCCGGTCCTCCGTCTTGGAGGTCGTGCCTTCATGCTGGAAGAGAAGCCCTGCAGATGGGCAAGCAGTGGGTCCAACCCCGTGCCGTGCTGATGGAGGAATCCTTCCCTCTCCCTTTCCCTGCGGTAGGAATCTCCCAAGCTGGGAGCCCTGAGCGACCAGCTGGCCTTTGGAAAAACAACTCCCTTCCTCCCGCTCCTCCATGGAGAGGCTGGCGTTGGTGGGAGGGCTGCCTGAGCCAGGAACAGCGTGATTCAGGAGCTGCTGGCGGGCAGCTCGGAGCGCTGCCTGCATCCCAGTTTCCTGTTGGAGGGCTGTGATGGCACCGGGATGGTACCCTCTGCTCTGTGGGGAGGGTGATGCCAGCCTGCCTGGGGGTGCTGGTGCGATGTGGGGCTGGAGAGCATCCTGGCAGTGCTCTCCAGGAGCAGGAGGTCTCCTCTGGGGTGGGTTTGGTGCTCCAGCTCCCACCACAGCTGCTCGTTCAGCCCCATGGCGCACGGAGGGAGCTCACGGGGAGCACACAGGTAGCTGCTGGTCGTTGCTGGGAGATGATGCCTCCCACGGGGCAGCTGCCAACACCAGATGCTCAACACCAGGCTGGTGCTGGTTAGAGGGAGGGGGCACAGGGGACCCCCAGGTAGGAGTGAGTGACCTCAGGGAAGTCATTTTCTTTCCTGCTCCATCTCTGTGCCTCTCAGAGCACCAACCTGTGCTCCCACGTGCTCACTGAGCCGCTGCCCAGCCAGCCACATTCCCACCTGTGCCATTCCAGGGAGCAAGGACCCACCGTGGGGCTGCTGTGGGGCAGCATCCCATGCATGCCTTCCCTTTGGGATGCCAGGGCAGCTGCCTGCCTGCGTGGGGATGGTGGTGGTGGTCCCACAGGGCACCCCTTGTGCCCAGGAGCAGGGTTCTGAGTCCCCATCTCGCTGTGAATGGGGCACCAAGCCACCCCTCAGAGCTGCTAATCCTTCTCCTCGCTGGCCCCGCGTGACCTTGAGGCATGTCACTTGACCTGCGCGTCGCCCTCCATCCATCTGGAAAATCGGGTTTAAAACGCAGGAATCGCGCTGAAAGCCCAGATGCTGCTTTCCAGCTGGGGGAGGGGGTGAGGGCTGCGCTCCTGGCCCCGGGGCTGCCCTTCACCAGGGGACAGGAGGATGCTTTAGCGGGGCTCTGGGTACCCCATGACAGGCAGAGGGACTGGGTTTGTAATGGGAGGTGCAGCCCTCACTGAGATATTTAGGGGGCTACGGTGGTGGGGCACAGACAGTCTCCCAGCACCCCACACCCTGCCTGGGCAGCTGGGGTCCCTGCAGCACCTTGTCCCTGTCCCCCAGCCCGGGCTGCAGTCACCTCCCTCTTCATTTCATGGCGATGGCTGCCTGCTCTCCTTCCCTGCTGGCCTCCATATGCCACGCTGGTGGCCTTGTCCTCAGAGATCCCTGCCATATCCCGCCTCCACCGATGTGAGCGGGATGTGTCAGAGCACATCTGATCTCGGCTCAGCAGGGAGGAGAGGTCCACAGGCTCTGGGCCTCGCGCCTCCTCCTTCAGCCGTCCCCATGGGTGGACAGGGATGGGGGAGAGGTCTAGAGGTGTGGGGCAGCACTGGAAATGGATAGTGGTGCCTCTGTTAGCAGGCTGCAAGGCGAGGACAGCATCCCCTCTCTGCCCCAGGGCATGGGTGTCTGCTGTGCTGGGCAAGGAAGCCTTCCCAGGCATTAATTCCTTTGGAAACTGCTCTGCCATGGCCACATCCTTCTCGCAAAGCACCTGCAGGAAGGGTCCTGCTTCAGCGAGTGCAGCAGAGAGGCTGGATGCCTTCAGCTTCACCGACTCCTGTGGCACCTTCTGCCTCTGCCCTCAGGATTGGAGGAACTGGATGCCCAGATCTAGGGGAGGGTCTCCCCATCCTTGGCATCGCCATGCTGGGGAGCCCCACGGTGGCACCGTCTCGGTGGCGGCAGCCTTCCCTCCTCTCCCTTTGGGATGCTGTTCAACTCCACCTCCGCATCTTGTATTCTTGCCTCCTGGCACGCGGCGTGCTTTTATTTTTCCTGGATCTGCTTGGATGACGAAGCCTGTTGATTACTTGTTTTTCTTTACGAGGCATCCCCCGGTTTCACGTGAACTCCTGCACAGAGGCGGATTTGGGGTTCGCATCCCTGCTGCCGCTCCCTGATGTTGACCCCGTTTCCAAACTGCGGGTTCAGCCTTGAAACCTCTCTGAACTTGGCTCAGAAAATCAAGTGGGTTTAAAAATACCCTGTCTATTTGTGCTCTGTTTCTTCTGGCGTCTGCGGGTTGTTTTCAAGCGTTTCCCTACAAATGTGGGGGTGAGAAAACACTTTGAATCGAGAGCTGCAGTCTCCATTGCTCGCTTTCTTCATGGCCTGGACTGGGAAGGAAAAGCTGGTCAGGGTTGGGACCGCATGGCTGGTGGGTTGGGAAGTTGAGGAGACCCAAAGAGGGTCTTTGAAACATCTCCTCGTTGCTTTCCTGACGCTCTGGAAGTGGGGACAGGAGGGCACGGGGCCGGTAGCGGGGCGGGTGGCAGCTGGGGAGAGCCAGGGGCCGCTTCTCCGCCGTGGCTGCCAGTCGGCCATGCGCTGGGGAGGTGATGCTCAGCCGTGCGTGCAATTCCCCACCGGCCTTGCGATCAGACACCGGCGCTGCGAGCTGCCGGGGATGACCTATTTTCCTGCGCCCGGGCGGCTCTGGCCAGGCGTGGGTCCGGCGGAGCGTCTGGCTCGTCCCCTCCCCTCCCCGGGGACGTCACCCACTGCTCTGCCAGGGAGCCCGTCAGGGGATCCTGGCCTAGCGTGACTTCCTGGCGCCCATCCCCAGGGTGTCTGGGTGGCCTCTTGGGCAGCCAGCTTGCTCCAGCTGGGCAAACATCAGCATTCCAGGCTCCAGTTGGTGGTGAAGCGCTGGAAACCAAGATTCCGTCTTGGTAGCCCAGGAGCTGGAGCGCTGGGGCAGGTGGGGGGCTTGGGAAGGGGGTTGGAGTGCTGCCGCTTCCATCTTCTCCTGCTGGTGGGTAGAGGGTGTCACTTTGAGGGCGACGAAGTGCTGGGGACCTGCTCGCTCGGGCGCAGCGGCCGGGAGAGCGCGTCCTTGGATGCTCTTGAGCAGCACGTGAGAGCTGCTGTCCCACATCGGCGCAGGAGGACCACGGGCAGGGAAGGGGATCCAGCCCTGCAGCGCAACCCCCTCACCCTCCCGGGTGGGCACAGCGGGGTCAGGACGGCTTCTCGCAGCTCAGCGCCGGGGTGGCAGGGGAGGGCTGACACCGTCCCTGCTGACAGGGTGCGAATGGGAGCTCATCGGCGATGCAGCGCTAACGAGGGGTGGAAAAGGTGCAAGAGTGTTGTCGAGGCGGTGCAAAGCGCGTGTGGGGGTGTGCGTGCACGCTGCACGTGTGTGCTCAGCAGTTCCCCCGCCCGGGTGGGCTCTGGGCCCCTCCGTGGCCGTGCAGGACCCCCGGCTCTGCAGGACCCCCGGAGCGGGGCCGGGTGCCTGCAGTGGGTGTGCCATGCAGCGTCTGCTCCTTGCAGATGGCTCACGGCTCTGCACCCCGGCCTCGCCCACCCCCTGCCACCAGCCAGCTCTCCCAGCCACCCGTGCCCGGTTTGCTGGTGGCCTGGGGGCTGAGGACGCTTGGGTGACCATCAGGCTCTGACCCTCTGCAGCAGCACGCCTTGTGCGTGCCGTGTGCGAGCCGTGGCCGGCTTTGTCCCCGCTGTGCCGTGGGGACACTCGGCCGGTGGGCCCGTGGGGTGGCACATCGCGGGCCTCTCGCCGGTACGCGCTTGTGCCAGAGCCAAAAATAGCCGGTGATGCTCGGTGATGCTCGGCTCCCGCGGCGGGGAAGCGGTGATGTCACTCGCCGCCAATCACCGGCGGCCCCGAGGAGCAGCGCGGAGGAGTGGGAACGTGCTTCCCCGAGCATCCCTCCCCGAGCATCCCCCCCGGAACAGCCAGCGGCCGCGTGTGCCAGGAAAACGGGGGGCCCTTCCTCGATGAGAAGGGCGATGTGGGTCTAAACCTAGTTTTGGGGACCCCGTGTTTGGCTTTCCCCCAGCCCTGGGTTTCCCTCTCTCTCCGTCTCTGAATGCCGTGCTGAGGATGCAGCTTTGCTGCTGCTGGCAGAGCAGGATGACGCCAGGCTGCAGCGAGCAGGGCGGCACAGCCGGGGTGGAGCAGCCTCGGAGCTGAGACCAGAGTCCCCTGTAATTACCCAGCCGGGAGGAGCAGGGTGACAGAGCCGACGCGCAGGTCGCAGACAGGTTTCAGGCTTGGGGCTCTCGGGGATGCCCGAGGACGTGCAGGCCTGGCTGGAGCATCGCGGCTCCGGGGGCACAGCCCACCCTGGCACTGCCGGGAGAGCCGGATCTGTGGGCTGGCACAGCAGAGCTGCGGTCGGGTGTCTCTGCACGCTCAGTCCCGCTCGCTGAAGGACGCAGGGGCACAAGCCTAAAGCAGCCTTTCCATGCCACAGGGATACAGGGTAGCCCAGATGGCGCAGCTTGGTGGGGAGCAGTGCTAGGCATGCTCTGTGCCCCCTTCCACCAAGAGCAAGAGGTCCTCAAAACATTTATGGGTCACTGGACATCACCCTTGCCCTGGTGCAGAGATTGGGAAGCTGTCCTGGAGCATTGGCGTGCTGCTGGCCACTGTCCTGATTCCTGTGGTAGCTCAGGGTGGTCTTTGAGCTGAGTGTAAGGGTTTGGGACCCCCTGTTGTTTTTGGGGCAAGGGGGACCCCGGGACTGTCAATGTTGGAGACAGGTGGCTGGAGATGGGCAGTGCTTCTGCTGTGGCTCTTCTGGGGTCCTGGTTTGATGCTGGGGACCAGCAGTGGGATCAGCCACAGATTCTTCCTTCGCCCCCTCGCAGGTGCCCTCGGCTCGAGGGAGGAGCCCGAGTTCGTGACCGCTCGCGCTGGCGAGAGCGTGATCCTGGGATGCGACGTGATCCACCCGCTCACGGGACAGCCCCCTCCCTATGTCGTGGAGTGGTTCAAGTTCGGCGTCCCCATCCCCATCTTCATCAAGTTTGGGTTTTACCCTCCCCATGTCGACCCAGAGTATGCCGGTGAGTCCTGGGGGCGCAGGGGGACGAGGGGAGGGTGCCAGGTCCCGGCTGTGGCACGACCTGGGATGCGCAGCGCCGCTCCATCCGTTCCTCCGTCAGAAACCAGGCGGGCTCTGCCTCTCGTTGCTCGCTTTCCACCCAGTTGGTTTTAATTAAGCAGCAGCGTTAGGAAGCCAGCTGGGCTGCGTGGGACGGGAGCAAGCGAGGCAGAGAAACCCAGGGTGACGCGTGGTGGTGGTGGCTGCTGCTGCCGCCGCTGTGCCTCGGAGCAGCTGTGAGCCCGGGAAGGGATGCTGGGGGGACTGTGGGGATGGAGCCAGGGCCACGTGCTGGGCAGAGGTGACAGGTTGGAGCTGCAGAACTCATGTGGCTGCTTGCCAATGTGCTGCCTGTGACACGTGGCTGGTGTCCTCTGGTGGGATCTGTGAGCTGGAAACCAGCCCTGAGGAGGTTGGTGTGGCAGGACAGAACCACTGTGGTATTCCTTTCCCTGTGGAATGCTGTCCTGGAGATCTTCCCTGGGTCTTACGGGGCTCTCTGCCCAAATTGCTCTCTAAGAAATGCAGCAGGGAAAATACACCAGCTGAGCCCTGACAAACTCAGCTCATGAATGAGCGATGCCACAGCCCGGTGGCCACTGCACCAGGGTGGAAGGTTTGGGCTGCGTTGCTCCTGACCCAGTTTTTGGGGCTGTGCGCAGGGTCAGCTCAGGGCTGCCCTGCTTTGCAGGAGTCTCCCAGGCGGGGTAAAGCTTTGGGGCACGCCTGTGTGCCGGCTGTGCCGCGGCCAGTTCCCGGCTGGGAGCAGAAGGCTGGTGTCGCCGCGGGCAGACGGCGCTTGAGGCACCTTGCCTGGCCCTGGCAGCTTGGCTGTGCCATCCCCAGACGGGCGAGTGTGTCACCGGCCTGGCACCACCGGCCTGGCACCACCGGCCACAACCGCGCCGTGAGGCTCGGCCAGCCCTGAACTGGGACAGTGCCCGCACTGAGATGGATGGGGGGTCCCTGTGGTGATCTCTGAGGGGCTGCTCCAGTCTGGGATGGGGTGACCCCTGCAGTGATGTTCCAGTCTGGGATGGGATGTCCCCTGCAGTGGTGCTCCAGTTTGGGATGGGGTGTCCCCTGCAGTGGTGTTCCAGTTTGGGATGGGGTGTTCCCTGCAGTGATACTCCAGTTTGGGATGGGGTGTCCCCTGCAGTGGTGTTCCAGTTTGGGATGGGGTGTTCCCTGCAGTGATACTCCAGTCTGGGATGGGGTGTTCCCTGCAGTGATGCTCCAGTTTGGGATGGGGTGTCCCCTGTAGCATGCTCCAGTTTGGGATGGGGTGTTCCCTGCAGTGATACTCCAGTCTGGGATGGGGTGTCCACTGCAGTGATGCTCCAGTCTGGGATGGGGTGTTCCCTGCAGTGATGCTGTGGTTTGGGATGGGGTGTTCCCTGCAGTACTGCTCTGGAGGCTGCTCCAGTGTTGGGGACACGGTGCCAACGCTGTGCTCTCCCACAGGCCGGGCCAGCCTGCACGACAAAGCCTCCCTGCGCATTGAGCAGGTGCGCTCCGAGGACCAGGGCTGGTACGAGTGCAAAGTGCTCATGCTGGACCAGCAGTACGACACCTTCCACAACGGCAGCTGGGTCCATCTCACGGTCAATGGTGAGCGGGGTGGGGCTGTGGCGTCTGCGTGGTGCCAAAATGGGATTTCTGGTGGATGCTGGATGCCTGGTGGACGCTGGGCCTCAGTGGCATCTGTGCCTGGCACACACGAGAGCCTGAAGCCATCCGGGCTGGCTGCTCCAGCCAGGGCGTGACTTCAAAAGGGACAAAGTTTCATTAGGGATTCCTCAGTTTAATTACGCGGAGCTTGTTTAAAGGAGAGACATCAAGAACCGGGGCTGGGAATGAATCTCCTCTCGACAAACAGATCAGAAAATCAAATCTTTGTTTTCTTGAAATTCAGATTTACTCAAATTACTTTTCCATTTTATTAAGGCTGTATATTAAACTAATTAGCAAATTGTCATTCTCCGCATCAGGAGAGAGAGCTTTATTTTTAGCCCAGCAGCAGGGCTGTGCCTCTCCTGCTGCAGTGGGGTGGCTGGAGAGATGTGGGCACTGGCAGCTCCTTGCTGGCCCTGCCTTGACCTTGAGCAATTAATTTAACCTTTGGGGGGGATGGCTGTGCTGTGGCACAGAGCAGAGCCACCTAATTGAGCCCAATTAGTGAGCGGGAGCTTTGCAAGTGGGGCTGTGCAGGCCACCAGCCCCATCCCTGCCTGCCGCTTCCTGCTTTCCCCCTGCCTGCTAATGAGCTCCGAGGGCTTGGGGAGGAGGAAGGAGGAGGATGGTGGTGCCTGGCTCACCTCCACCACGTGCACGGATCCTGCAAACCACCAGCCAGAGGGGCTGGAAATGGCCCCAGATGCCCTGTCCCTCCCCTTGGCAAAATGGGCCAGTTTTGGGGTTTTATGCAGCACGGGGTGTGCAGAGACTTAATAACAATATAATAACCATAATCCTCCCAGCCTGAGGAATTGCTTTCAGGGTGAGGGCTGTGGCTTTCCCCCAGCGCATTACAACGCTTAATTTTCTTAGGGGGAAAATAAAAATCATTTGGGGAGAAACAAAATATAATTCCTTTTTTTTTTTTTCTTTTTTTTTTTTTCCCCAAGCAGATTAAATTGCCAACCTGTCTTCCTCTAAAGTGGGCTTTAACAACCGCGGGTAATTAGGGGCGGGCTGTAATCCTGCCAGCCTCTTTCATCAGGAAGGAGCCTTTCGATCTGCACTGCGGTGTTTTCCCATGTTTTGACAATAGCGAGTTAATGTGCAACGGGGTGGGGGGGAGGACGTGGTGCTGGTGGGGAGGAGAGGGGACAGGGCTGGGGTGTGGTGTGGCATCTCTTGGTCGGTGTCCCCAGGGACACTCCTGTCCTTGTAGCCCCGTTTGCCTTTGAGGTGGTCCCAGCCCCGCTGTGGGGATGTGCAGAGCGTCCCCCGTGTGCAGGCAGCAGCCTCCCCTCTGTCCCCGTGTGCCCCCACAGTGGCCAGGGGTGACCCGGGGGTCACGGCGGTGTCCTGTGCCCCCCAGCTCCCCCCACGTTCACGGAGACCCCGCCGCAGTACGTAGAGGCGAAGGAGGGCAGCAGCGTCACCCTGACCTGCATGGCGTTCGGGAACCCCAAGCCCATCGTCACCTGGCTCAGAGAGGGAGACCTTTTGGGTGCCAATGGCAAGTACCAGGTAGGTGGGGGAGGGCTGCCGTGGGGACCCCAGGGCTGGGAGCTGGCGGGGACAGTATTGATGGGACCACGGTGGCGGCAGCTCCGCCGTGCCTGGAGCCGGCTGTGCCTCCTCAGCACTTCTCCTTGGTGAGATGCCCATTTTCCCCCACCCCATCCCTGCTGAGCAGCAGCCTGTAGCGCTGCCAGCCCTCGGGTGCAGGCTGGAGACCCCCCAGGTGCTTGGGACAGCCCCGCTCCTGCACCTGAGGTGCTCCCTGCGGACTCAGCCCAGCGGCCAAGGCCCTGGAGGTGGGGTGGGGGCTGCAGCCTGGGGTTGTGTCCTCCCGGGCAGGGATGGACGCAGCAGGGATGGATGTAGCAGGGCTGGGGCAGGGGAGGGTTGAGCAGGGAGGATTTCCTCTCCTCCCCTCCCCTTCAGGACCCTTTTTGCATCCCAGAGGCTCCCAGGCAGAGATTCCCCCCTGAGCTGTAATTGGTAAATCAGGCATTGGAATCAGCGCAGGCACTAATGAGAGTAATTAGGAATCATTTGTTACTAATTGAAATAGAAGGATGAGGCAGAATGAGATGGGGGGGAAGCCTGGCTGGGAGGCCTCCCTTTGCATGGGGGTGCTGCTGCCCCAAGGGTGACAGTCTCTTGTCCATCCGTCTGCTGTGTCCCCAGGGGGAATCCATCCACTCCTCTTCCAGCTGAGAGGTGGCCCCACAGGGAGAATGGCGGCCAAGCTGGGGTCTTCCTCTCATCCCCCAGTGATGGAGCAGGTCCTTGCGGGGCAGGGAATGCTCCAGCAAGGCTCCTTGTGAAGCTCTAGTGGTGCCAGGGTGCTTGGCAGGAGCAGTTTGGAGCCTGCTGCCTGCCAGTCACTTCTGGGAGATGAATGCGCTGGGATGGTTATTTATTTATTTAGTGATTTTTTTTTCTCCCTTCCCCTTGGCGTCGAGCGCAAACGCGTGTGTTGGTTTATTAATATCCCAAGTCTTGCAGAGCGGGGAAACCCGTCTCTCATCCGGCCCTGAATGCGCCGGCAGCTCTCTGCCGTGGGAAGCAGGGAGGGTCTTCCCCCATCCCCCTGGGGGTCCCTGTCCACGCTCCAGGGCCTTCCTTTGTTCGCAGGTGAGCGACGGGAGCCTCACGGTGCTCTCGGTCAGCCGGGAGGACAGAGGTGCCTACACCTGCCGGGCCTACAGCATCCAGGGCGAGGCTGTGCACACCACGCGCCTGCTCGTCCAAGGTGAGACCTTCCAGCTCCTCAGCATCCCCTGGAGATGCCGGGATGGGGGGAATCTCCATGAGCCACGGGGCTGTGGTGCCACCCTGGAGCGACCCCCGAGGCCTCTGTGCCTGGCACGGTGCTGGCTGCCCGGCGGCACTGTGTCCGGTCTGTAGGATGGAGGAATCTGCTTAATTGGTGGCCGTGCTGATGAGCAGCCAGGCCCTGATGGCAGCTCCGTTTTGTTTGGGAAGCGGGGAAAAGATTGAGGCTGTCATGAAGCGCCTCGTCAGACAGCGGTGATGCATGACAGGCCTCCTGCTCCTTGCTCCCTCTCTTATTAAATAAATCTTTAATTAGGTCAACAGCTACCGGCGGAGAGAGGAGCACGGGGTGTCCTCTGCTCTGCTTTTGTGGCAGTGGCGAGCTGCTGGCTCCTGGCAGTTTGCTGTGCTCCCCCTGGATTTTTCCTGTGGGTGATACTGTCCTGGATAAGGGCTGGGGATGAAGGGAGAGGTGTCCTTGTGTGCCCTGGGAGAAGCACCGTGGCTGTGGATCCCCTCCTCAAAGCTGTAGAGATTAGGGAAAGAGCTGGGAATAGCAGGGTCACTGTGGTTCTCAGTCAACCCAGAGATTAGGGAAAGGGTTGGGAATAACAGGGTCACTGAGGATTGGGGCCAGCCCTGCCCTGAAGCCCTCCAGCAGCTCCCAGCCAAAACCCTGTGATGGAGTTGAGCCTGAGCAACCTTTGTGGGGACGCCTGTAGTGGTGGGAGTGACGCTTTCCTCTTCCCCCCTCCAGGACCTCCCTTTATCGTTTCCCCTCCGGAGAACATCACGGTCAACATCTCCCAGGATGCGCTGTTCACCTGCCAGGCCGAGGCGTATCCCGGGAACCTCACCTACCTGTGGTACTGGGAGGAGGAGAACGTCTACTTCAAGAAGTGAGTTCATAGCTGGCAGGGCAGCGTGTCCTCCTCCTGCTGCTGCTGCTGCTCCTGGGTTGTGCTGGGAGCTGGGATTGTGTGGGGCATTGCCCCTGGCTCTCCCCGTGATCCTCCTCTCCTCCTCTCTCGCAGCGACTTGAAGCTGAGGGTGCGGATCCTGATCGATGGGACGCTGATTATTTTCCGTGTCAAGCCAGAGGATGCTGGAAAATACACCTGTATCCCCAGCAACAGCCTGGGCCGCTCGCCATCAGCCTCTGCCTACCTGACAGTGCAGTGTGAGTGCAGGGATGGGGCTGGGATTGAGAACACCTGGCTCCGAGGCAGCCCCGGAGGCTCTGGTGTCCTGGTGTGACACTGGGAGAATCAGGCTGATGTGACAGCAGCCTTTGGATGAACACAGAATCATCCTCAGCGCAAAAGCTTAAGAGCATCCCTCATGGGCATGGGAGGCAAGAAAGCAAATGGTCTGAGCATCCTGAGTGACATCCCGTGCTCAGCTGGGACCGGTGTCCACCTTTGCTACAAGGGCTTTTTAGTGAGGTGAGCATCATCCCGTGGCTGCTCCCTCAGTATCCTCACCCTGCTGGGATGAGCACCAGCCCAGGGCTCTCAGTGCCAACGTGCATTTTTTGGCGTTCATTATGGGGGCTCGTTCTGTGGCATGGCTGTTCCGCGAGCTCCGGAGCCCGGCGTGTCACATTTTTCAGGCGGTAAGTGATCTAAACAAGCGGGGGAGAAAGGGCTGTAGCAGGAGCGTTGCTTCCCACGCTCGCTCGCTCGTTCTCCCGGAATCCCCGGGCGGTAATGGGTAGTGTGCCACCGGCATCCTGTGGCATTCCGCAGTAATGGCCTCAATTGCCGCCGCTCCAATTGCAATATTGCTCTGCTCCGAAAGGCTGCGGCACTTTTATTTCGTAATGAAAGAAGGGCCTGAGCAAAGTGGGCTCTCAACGTGGGTTTTCCAAGGTTGCCTTAGAGCTGCTGCTGCCTTTAGACCCGGTGCTGGTTAGCGGGGAGCTGCTGGGAGGTCCTTGTGGGGATGGATGAAGGGGCAGAGCGGGCAGGGGGATGGTGTGAGTGGTGCTGTGCCCAGGCACAGGCGTGATTTGGGGCTCGGATGTGCCTGGCTGGATGGCTCTCGGGAAAGCCTGTGGCCTCAGGCCATTAAATCTGCCCTGCTGCTAATCCAGGACCGCTTGTCAGGGCTGATAGCTGTTAAAAATAGCTCTAATGGCAGGGAAAACAGTGCTCGGACAATCCACTGCTCAGCCAGGCCTCGGCACAAGGAAGGGTGCTCGCTTTTGGTGCCACAAACCCTTTTCCTCCTGAGCAAACCTCGTCCATGCCAGGGCTGATGCCCCCAGAGGGACCTTCCCACCCTCCGAAGCGAGTGGGGACACAGCTCTGGGTCACCAGTGGGCTGGGCTGGCCCCCGGCCAGTGACCTAGTAGTGAAAGGCTCGATCCCATTACCCTCTCCCGCGCTGCTGGAGTCCTTGATTACATTTCCTAAGAGGTGGAGTTAAGCAGAGGGGGGTAAAGCCTGCTCCATATGTGGCGCTGGGCAATCTGGGTTATGGTGCCACTGCCGGGGGCACGCGCTTTGGGGGAGTGGTTGGGGTGACGTGCTGGGAGCAGAGCTCCAAAACTCTGTTGGTTTTGCCCCAAGAAAGCAATGAAGAGACAACACCCCCACATCTTCCACTCCTTCCTATTAAGCACCTTAATGTTCCCCCCCTCACACTTTGCATCAGCAGTGTGGGGATACTGCACCCCAAACCCCCCACATTTATCCCTTAATGCAGCGTAAGCCCCATCAGGATTTTCCCATAACCTCGTGCTGCTGGTGTCTAGACGAGGTTGTAGAAATACTCACTCTTCTTATTAAAAATAACATTTTTTTAAAAGGCTTCTTATTAAAGAAAGTCTAGATTCTCTTCAACCCACTCGCACTTAATTAAAAAGCTCTTAGAAGTGCTGTTAATGACAGATTCTAGACTGGAGGATTGCGAGACACCTCCTTGCGTGGGTGGTGCAGCGTGGAGGGGGGGGTTAGATACATATTTTAAGGTTTTTGCATCTTGGAAAGGGTGAGGTGGCTGATGCTCAGCATGACCCAGATATGGGAGGTAAAGGACTCGTGGCAGCCTGGACATGGATCCCTTTTCCCATCTGGGTGTGTTTTAAGGCTTGGCAGTCGAAATAGCTTTGATTGCTGGTGTGTAAAACCAGGCTGTGCTGGGTGTGCATCACACCTGGCACGTGTTGTGCTGTGGTGGAGCAGCACGGATTTAAGCAGGATGCAAGCTGGTGTGGAACTGGGGGCAGGCATATCTCACATTTCTTCTTAAGTGCAGTCTTTAATGAGCTCCAGGTAGGAACACCCTGGACATGAGCAAAGCCTCCCAGAAATACCAGGTATTCCAGTGGATTTGTGTGTAGCGAGCCTGGGATAAGAACCTGTGGGAGCCAGGGTGGTGCTGGGTTTGAAATTCATTACAGAAGTGAGGTAAATCCTCTGAAGCCAGGCTGGGGGGGAGAGATGTGCTCTCTCCCCATGCTAACGTGATGCTGCTGCTCTCCCAGATCCTGCCCGCGTGGTGAACATGCCGCCCATCATCTACGTTCCCATCGGGATCCACGGGTACATCCGCTGCCCGGTCGAGGCGGAGCCGCCAGTCACGCTGGTCAAGTGGAACAAGGACGGGCGTCCCCTGCGAATCGAGAAGGTAACAAAGACCCCCGGGAGGAGAGCTGGGGGCACAGAGGGGTTCGGACCCTCATGTCCTCAGCAAACATCAGTGAGCACCACCAGGCACCTCATGGGTCCCTGTCTGTCGGGAGAGAAGAATCTCGTGGGTGGGATGATGCCACTTTTCCTTATCGGCTGTGGGCAGAGTTAATTCCAGTTCTTGTGTAAAGCCCACGGTGCCTGTGGGCACTCTGTGTCTCCCTAACCTGACCCCTGCTTCCCCCTAAAGTCACCTCCTGATGGCCCTGGTTTGTTTTTCCAATGGCAACTCGTGGTTAAGAGACCCTTTTAACAAATCTACATCTTCCTCTAATCATGGTTTGATAGTCTGAGCGAGGATATTAGCCATTAAATATTTAAAGAAAACGCTCAATATTTTAAATTTTTTGCTTAAATATTAACGATTTGGAGTTTTAGTTCCATTTAAAGCTGTTGCTGCTGTGGCCTCCCGGTCCTTGGTGCCCTCAGCCCTCCAGGTGGAGTTGACTTGTCCACTCCAGAACAAGTTTTATTTAGTGTTAGATTCTGATCTTAAATCTTAATCTTTTAAATTCTTAGATCTTTTGGGCTACATGAAGGAACCTGGCTGTGTTTGGATGGGCTAATGTTGCCTAAGTTTCCTCTCCCTGTTGAAGAAATACTTTGGATGTTGGGAGTGGGATTGGGCATCTCCTGGGGATGTGATGGCTGCCTTGGGCATGGGTTGGGGGCTTGGCTGAAGAGGAAATAAGGAGCTGTGATGGGTGTTGGATAAGGCAGCTCCCTGGTTCTCCCTGTGCAGTATGCCGGCTGGAACCTGCTGGAAGACGGGTCGATCCGGATCGAGGAGGCCACTGAAGATGCTCTCGGCACTTACACCTGCGTGCCTTATAACGCCCTGGGTACGATGGGCCAGTCTCCCCCTGCCCGACTGGTACTGAAGGTAAGTCTCCTGCCAAAACCCCGTGGGTTTGCCGAGGGCAGTGTCCTCCTGTGCCGGGAGCAGCTCCCAGGGCTGTGTGGGGAAGAGCAGAGGCTCGAGGGGGAGGTGTGTCTGTGCTGTGGTTGAAGATGTGCGTCCCACCAGCACCCTGTCTGCTGTAGCTGGAAACATCCTGCCCGAGCAGCAGCACAGATTTTGACACTGGACTGGGGTGGTTTGAGGAAACATCTCCCTGGAATGTCCCCTTTGCCAACAAAACACTTAGCCCTGCTGGCCCGGGCTTGGGTTCAGGAGGGTTTTAATAAATGGATGCTTTGAGCTCCACGTGCTCCGGGTGCGTGCGGCGCCCGGGGTGCTCTGGGCTCCCAGTGCGGCTCCTGGTGCAGCTGGGGTGGGAGCTCCTGCCTCTTCCCTCCTTGAACACGGAGCCCTGTGCCTGGGAGGGAGCCGTGGTGATTCATGGCGTCTCGCCGAGGTTCACACGATAACGCTTTGTGTACCAGACACACACATCCTCCGGGGCGGCTGCCGGGGAGCGAGGAAATCAGGTTGATGGCTGATGTGATGTGGGTGGGTTTCTTCCTGTTTCGAGGAGGTAAAAAAGCAAGATGCTGCTCAGCCTGGAGAAGAGAAGTTGTGTGGAGATCTCACAGCAGCCTTCCAGTGCCTGAAGGGGCTTGCAAGGAAGCTGGAGAGGGATTCTTCATCAGCAGCTGTAGTGACAGGACTAGGAGTAATGGGTTCAAACTGAAAGAGGGGAAATTTAGGTTAAATATTAGGAGGATATTCTTCCTTGTGAGGGTGAGGAGGGCCTGGCACAGGTTGCCCAGAGAAGCTGTGGCTGCCTTGTCCCTGGAAGTGTCCAAGGCCAGGTTGGATGGGGCTTGGAGCAGCCTGGTCTTGTGGAAGGTGTCCCTGCCCATGGCAGGGAATGGGATGAGCTTTAAGGTCCTTTCCAACCCAAACCATTCTGGGATTCCATGATTCTGTGCTCTAGTGCAGTGACTCTGTGGAGAGAATCTCCCTGCAGGTGTGTAATTCGATGTGCCATGGAGGCTCCTTAATAGACGTTCTCCACACAGTTTTCCTTGCAATGCCTCAAGCTCACCCAGAATGGGGATTGAATTGGTTTGGAAAAGGCTTGGTTTTGGTGATGGGAGTTTGGGTGGGCTGACACTCCTTGTTTTTCCTGTTGGCTGCAGGACCCCCCCTATTTCACGGTGCTACCAGGCTGGGAGTACAGACAGGAGGCAGGGAGGGAGCTGTTGATTCCTTGCGCTGCTGCCGGAGACCCCTTTCCCATCATCGCCTGGAGAAAGGTACCCGGCCTGCCAGACAAATCTGCAGTGCCTTTGGCTTTTGGTGAATATTGCAGACAGAGAAGCCACACTCTGTCCCGGTAAGAACAAACTGCAGGTACAGCTGCTTCGCTTTGGGCTGAGCCACTGCCGTCCTGTCCCGCAGGTGGGTGGGGGAAGCCTGGCTTGTGGCCACCGAGTGTTCCTGGGAAACCAACACGGCAGCATCCACAAAGCTGAAACACTGCCCCCGCCCCGGCCCTCTCCTCTGCCACGCCAGCACTGCCCACAGGACACCTTCCTCCTCGCCTGGCTCCCAGGTGGACACCAGCAGGCTGTGGCAGTCGTGGCAATGCCGTTCTCACAGCACACACCTCCCGTGGAGAGAGGGGATGTATCACCACAGCACATCCAGGGGTCTCTTGGCTCTGGACCAGCCAGCAGCTGCTTTACTGCCCCCTGACTTCAAAGACCCTGGGAAGAAGGTCTTTTTATGATCCTGAACTGCATATAAAGATTTCAAGATGTCACTTTTCATGGAGCAGTGTGTGGTGGCACAGCCTGGGAGCTGCAAGGGCTTTCCAGTCCTCCTTCCCCTTGCTTTCCACCTTTACTGCTCCCATAGGAAAGCCACTGTACAGGAGACTTCCTGGGCTCTTTGTCCTGCTGTCAGGAACTTCCTTCCAAGCCTTCCATGCCCTTCTTAGGGCTCTTGAGAGTGAGCTGGGTTCCTGTATCACCCAGTGGGGCCATCCCCAATCCTTGTGACTTGAGCTGCTGGATCTCTGGTCCCTTTTGGCAGCGTAAGGAGGACCATGGCTTGCACACATTGCGAGTGACCTGCCTAAAGCTTTTTGGCTGTTTAGTCTTTTTCTCCATCTTATTTTTCTTTCTGTGCCCTTGCTGGTCTCAGTCAGGTTTCTTTCCAATCCCATTTGTGCCTTCTGGTGGTCCTCTTCACCACTGGTGGCTCTGGGCTTAGCCCTCCAACTCCAGTCAGGGCTGGCTCAGGCTGGGCTCCATTTCCAGTGGCAGAAGTCAACTCCCTCCATCCCCACCAGCCCACCAGTGCTGACCAGTCTCTTGAAGGACTCCTGGGCTTGGCACTGGTAACCATGTGTCCATGGGGTTCTCTGCTTCTCCTGCTTGGCATCGACCTGTGGGTCCTGGTGTTGATCAGCAGAGTCCCCCATCGAAGAACAGCTGAAGAGGACTCAAGACAACGTGGGATTTGCACAACTTTGACTGATGAGTTGTTACAAGATCCATCTTTCCGCTTGGCTTGAGAGATTCCAGGCACCTCCACGCACGCCATCCTCCCACATCCCCATGGGGCCCTTGCTGCCCAGACCTGTGGTGTGAAGGGTCCTGCCTCTCATCTACCACTGACCGAGGCTGAGGGGCAGTTTGGGCATCTCCTGGGGCAGCCTGTGCCTTCCCCATCCCGGGAGGGGGTTTGCTGGGGTGGCCAGTGCCCCTCCCCGCAGCGGTTTCAGCTTTGGATGCCGGAGGTTGAGCCCCGGCGCGGGGCTCGGTGTCCGTGCCAGTGCCGTGGGGTTTCCCGCTTGTGTGTGAGTGCTGAGCAGCAGCCTCCTGACGCATGCCTCTCGCGTTGCCCCCCAGGTCCTCTCGGAAACGGGGGAACCGTCTGCCTTGCCACGAACGGAGAGACCAGATCCCCTGCCGGTGGCCGGCGGTGTCCCCTGGGCCGCGCAGGTAGCTTAGTGACCCCGCCGCCGCCTCGCCCTGCCCCACCGCCCCGCTGCTGAGTCGCGTTTTTTTTCTCTCTTTGCCTGGCTCCCCACCCCGCTCCTTGCCCAAGGTAGGGAAGCCCAGCAGGAGCAAGCACAACACGCTGCCCGGTGGGACCCTGCAGATTCGCTCCCTCGGCAAGGACGACCACGGCGAGTGGGAGTGTGTTGCCACCAACATCGTCGCAAGCATTACTGCCAGCACCCACCTGACCGTCGTAGGTACGGGCAGGGGGGGAAGGGGCCTGGGGAGAGCCCCCCCAGGCAAGGCAGGAGGTGGGGATGCTCCCCACAAGGAGAACTGTGGTGACAGGACAAGAGGGAGTGGCTTTAACCTGAGAGACGGTTTGGGATATTGGAAGAAATTCTTCCCTGGGAGGGTGGTGAAGCCTGGCACAGAAGCTGTGGCTGCCCCATCCCTGGAAGTGTTCAAGGTCACATTGGACAGGGCTTGGAGCAACCTGGTCTAGTGGAAGGTGTCCCTGCCCAAGGCAGGAGGGTTTGAGCAGATGTCCCTTGAAATTCCTTCCAACCCAGAGCACTCTATGATTCTAAGAGCAATGTCTCCTTTAAATGTTACTCCCTGCTGGAGTTGCCTTTCTCTGCGCTGTTGCTTTGGCCACCTATCCTGCTGCCATTTCCAGCAGAAATTCCAGTGGCCTTGGCTTGGTGCAAGAGGAGTTCCCTCGGACCATGGCTTGGGAGAAGACCCTTTCCAGCCCCTGCTCCTGCTCCCCTCTCAGCTGTCCCCTCTCTCCGCAGGGACAAGCCCTCACGCCCCGACCAGCGTGCACGTTGTGGCCGCCATGACCTCAGCCAACGTCTCCTGGGAGCCCGGCTATGACGGTGGATACGAGCAGACTTTCTCAGTTTGGTACGGCCCTCTGTGAGTCATCCTGGCATGCTTTGCTCTCTGCTTCTTTTCCTTCCTAGCCGACCCGAGCTTCGAGCAGCCGGGGGGAGGAGGGTGGGGAGGGTGGCGTGCCCGGCTCTGTGCCCGTGGGCTTTACAGGGCTGAGCTCCCTCAAGAGATGGGTGGTGGTGGTGGTGGGATCGTGTAGTTCCCGTGTTTCCTCTCCCTCCTGTGCTGGCCACTGCCTCCGTCTGCCCCAGCAGGTTTTACTCTGCTTGTGGCACACGGGAGACGCTTTGCATTCATGTAGCTGTGCCTCTGGCATCTAATTTCAAGATAAACTGTTTATGAGGCTTAACAGCCAGGGAGAGGATGGAAAATGCAACCTTTAGAGAGCATGTCCTGGAAGAGCTGTGACTAAGCAGAAATGTTCTCTCCTTGCTCTGTGGCTCCCTGGAGGTGGTTAAATCCCAGCTGAGATCATGACCAGCCCCTGAGAGATCCTGGCACTGGGGCTGAGCCCCTGGGGCTTTGTTCCCATGGCTCCTGTGCTACCCAGCACTCAAAGCCGGTGGGTGCATCCCACCTTCCTGCAGCAGGGCCAGGCTCAGCCCTGTGCCTTTTCCCCCGGGGCAGGGGAGGGAGAAATGTAGCAGCAGCAAGGCTGGGGTTTGCTTTGGGCTCTGCTATTGTCATCTTCTTCTGAAGAATCATCCTTGATGATGTGGAAGGGGGTGATGCTTTCCCTTCCCAGGCTTGGGCTGGCATTCTTTAGCCTTTCCTCTTGCTCTCTCATTCTTTCCTTGCCTTAATTTGCCCTGATGGAGACTGCTGATAGAGAGGGGAGAGGGAGACGCTGCCTGTAATGATTTCTGCTCTGCTCCAGCCCGGGGCTGGGTTGTCTGTCTGGAGACGGAAAGAAGGAATGGATTGAGCGGAGGGGGGGAAAATGAGGGAGCAAACTGAGCAGTGCAGACCTTGCTTTGATGAAAATGTCCTTGGGAAGGAGTGGTTAAACCTCTCTGCTCTGGAGACATGGCTGCATCAGCAGCTGCTGCTGCTCTTGCTCTGCAGCCTGCTCTCGGATTCCTGCCTCCTCGTGGCTCTTCCAGACTCCACAGGGAGAGAGCAGCCAGCAGAGAAGGGTGTTTGCACCGAGCTTGCATTAAGGAATTCACAGGGAGCTGTGGGGACTTTGGACAGGGAGGCAGCGACCCGTCTTCCCCTGAGCCTAGGGTGTGATCCCTGGGGGATGTGCTGTTCCCTGGGACCAGGGATCTGGGACACAGCTGGCTCACATGGTGCCATCCAGAGTGCCTTTTCCTCCCCTCTGTGACGGTGGGATGCTCAAGCAAAACATGGCTTCATTTCCTCTGGATTCGTGCTCTCCTCCCGCGTCCGCGGTGGTTGAGGCTGGAAATGCAAATCTCGCTCCCCAGGGATGGCCGGGGCCACCACACCATTCCAGCTGCGCCACATCCTTCCTCTGCAAGGGGCTTCTCCCGGTTCACTGCTGCGTTTACCCTCTGCTTTCCCCACCCTCAGCCCCTCTCTCGTGTGTCCCTGCCCGCAGCAGCGCCAGGGAGGAGGGATGTGAGGACAGAGGGATTAAATACTGCAGGGAAACCTGCCCAGGAGAGGGGCTGCCCTGCTGCCCTGCTGCCTCCGTGGCGGTGGGGGATCCTGGGAGCTGTAGTCCTAGCTGGAGCTGCAGTGATCCAGAGGTTTTCTGAGGCGCAGCAGCACGTGCATGGCTCTCCACAGACCTGCTCGTTTCCATGGCTCGCTGCTGCTTCTCTGCCTCACCTTCTGCTCCCTGGACAGCAACGTTGTTTCTCCTTGCTCCATCTTTTTCCGCTGGGTGGATTCACTTGACTGTGTGCCAGTGGCTGCAGGGGTGCCTCCTTACCCGTGCAGGATAGAGTATCTGCACCAATCCTTCCCAAACCCTCTGTGGACACCAGCAAAATCTGCAGCTGAGGGCTCAGGCTCCCTAAAGCATCTCTCTAGCTCGAGCGCCAGTACTTGCAGTATCGAAGCAGTGCACTGGTGCTGCTTTGGGATGTGGGGTCCTGGTGGGATTAACGGCTTGTGGAGGTGGCTGCATGCTCTTGGGTGGCACTGGGGTGGCTCTGGGAGCATTTTTCACCCTGGGTTTGTAGTTAGACCCTGGCAGAAAGGCTCTGTCCTGCACTCCCTGCCAGTGCCTCTGCTGTGCTGCCAAACCCTGAGTGGTGCCCCAGGCTGTGCTGGCAGCCCCCAACTTGTGCAAATGTGGCAGAGATGGAGATTTAGTTAAATGTCTCTCGTGGGATGAGATGTACAGGGCTACAGCTGAGGGAGAACTTGGCTCTGGCTCAGGAGATGTCGAGGTATAAATGGGAACAGGGCCTGTCTCCTGCGTCAGCCGTTCCCTTTGCAGCACTCACCAAAATGCTCCAGCTCCCACTTTTGCCCATGGGAAGCTGGTGGAGATCACGTCAGAGCGGGGCTGTTGGCACTGCTCTTGTCCCTGACCCAGCTCAGGGCAGAGGGGAGAGCTGGTGGCAGTGCCCCTGAGAGCTGGTGGGACTTGAGGGGATGGTGGCCTGTGCCAGCTCACATGGGTGGCGAGTGGCTGCCCCACGTCCATCCGCATCACTGCTGTCAAACCAAACCATCGCTCGGGAAAGCTCCATTTTTGCATAAGAAGTTAATGCTGCCTCTTTGTCCTCCCTGTCAAAGACACCTTCCCTGAGGATGCTCCCTTTTCTCTCGGCAGGATGAAGAGAGCCCAGTTTGGACCCCATGACTGGCTGTCTCTCCCCGTGCCAGCTGGTTCCAGCTGGCTACTGGTGGATACCTTGGAACCAGAGACTGCTTACCAGTTCAGTGTCTTGGCTCAAAACAAGCTGGGCACCAGCTCCTTCAGTGAGGTGGTCACTGTGAACACTCTAGGTAGGTCCTCCTTGGGCACAAGGCAAGGGCTGGGAAGGGATTTGGGAGGTCTGTGGGGAGAAGGGGGCCTTTGCCTTCCTCCGTGTTCTGTCTGCTGGGGATGGAGATGGAGGGGAACATCATCAGCAATAGTTTCCAGCCATGTAGGAGATAGTTGGTGGAGGGTCCTGGATGAAGCTTGTAGGCTTTGCAGGATGCAGGCAGCTCTGGAAGGCTTGTCCTGAGAGTCAGCATGGGAGACTGTGCCAGTCACCTTTCAGATCTTCCTTAAGTTCAGCTGGGATCAGGAGGTATTAACAGAGCACGAGATACAGCTCAGAGCCTTTGGGCTCTCAGGTGGAGGTGGGAGGAAGCAGGAAGGCCTGGAGTCATGGCCTCGTAAGTCCAGTGCCTTTTGAAAATCCCCTTTTCTATTTCTGTGATAAGAGACCAGATTCCCGAGACGTGCCCTAAACTCCTGGAATGTGGGAACCACTGCTGTGGCCCTTCTCCTGCTGCTGGGGGCACGAGTGGGAGAGGATCCTCCTGTGCTTGCCCTGCCCCATCCCAAAGTGTCCCTGTCCCTTCTGCTCTGTCCCCAGCATTCCCTGTAACAACTCCAGAGCCTCTGGTGTTGGTTACCCCACCGAGGTGCCTAACAGCCAACCGGACACAGCAAGGCGTCCTCCTGTCGTGGCTCCCTCCCGCCAACCACAGCTTCCCCATCGACCGCTACATCATGGAATTCCGCGTGGCGGAGAAGTGGGAGATCCTGGATGATGGCATCCCGGGCTCCGAGAGCGAGTTCTTTGCCAAGGACTTGTCCCAGGTGAGCAGGGGGGCTGCCCACACCGTACCCAACTCAATGACCTTCTCCAACCTTCGTGGTTCTGTAATAATATTGCACCATCTGCTGCAGCTCTGGGAAAGTTTTGGAGTGGCTGAGCTGGGATCCTCAAGGAGCTGGGCAAGTGTTGGAAAAGACAGAGTGTTTTAATAATTTTGGTTAATGGTGTTAGGTAATCATAATCAATATATGTATAAAGTATAAATAGTGTGTTATTGTACAATTACTCTTAGCCAGCATTTGGCAAAGTTGTCATAAGCTTTTTTTTGTCATAAGCTACTTTTGTAGGAGCACAGCTTGAGAAATGACTGAGAAACCTAAAAGTTTTGTTAAAGTCACTCTGATATGATTAAATGAACAAAGCCTGTGAGAGAAAGATGCGTTGTTGAGGTTGGAATTGTAGGATTTATGGACCACAAGGACATTTTGTACAAACCAGAATCTAAAGAGACGAACAAAGTCTCAGTATACGTTGGGAAGTCCCTACAGGAGGAAAAAGATACTAAAAATATGCACTAATTAGCATAAGAAGCGAGAAATCAATAACCAATAGAGGATAGAATACTAATTAATGAAAGAGGATTCTGTAATTTAGAACCAATGAACAATGATTTTTCTTTGATAAAAATGTATAAATAGATGAAAAAGTTTTGTATCTGTGTCTGGGTGGAGGCCAGAATTTTATTGGCCCCACACCCCTGGCCAAGGATAAAAGCCTGACCTGCTAACATTAAAAAAGTGATGTTAGAGGATTTTATTTATCCTGGGGATGTTGGAGGATGTGGTGAGACGAGGCTGGAGGCTGCGTGGGGGCCCTGACGGGTGTGTTTGGTGTTCCAGGACACCTGGTACGAGTTCCGTGTGCTGGCGGTCATGCAGGATCTCATCAGCGAACCCAGCAACGTCGCTGGCGTGTCCAGTACAGGTGAGGGCTGGCTCCTCTTCTCCCCCAGGCCGTGGGGCTGTGAGCTGGGCTGAGAGGGAGGTTCAGGGCTGAGATGGGTGTGCTGGACATGGCGCTGACCGCAGGCTGCCTCCCGATGGGAGCAGGCAAGGACAAATCCCCGGAGCACGGCGCTGCAGAGCCCAGCATGGCCCCGCTCTGCGGCGAGCCCGGAGAACAAAGCTCCGAGCGGGCACTGCGCAGCCTGGAAACAGGAATGAAAGGTGGAGAAGAGGGAAACGTAGCACTGCAGTGCAGAGTCCACAGGGGAAAGAGCTTTGCGAGCGGGGAGGACTGCAACGCGCCGCGGTTGGTGCGCGTTCCCCGCACATCCCGCTCGGAGGACGCTCCCCGAGCCCAGGGGCAGGCGGAGGAGGGTGGTGATGGCGCCGGGGAAGGCGAGGGCAGCAGGAGGGGTTGGGGATGCGGCGAGCCCGGATTTTCTGGCTCCGGCGGATGTGATGCAGTGGTCTCTCTCTGCCCCCAAGTGGTGCCGGTGTGGTGCGGAAAGCTCGCTGCAGCCTCCCCGCTCGCTGCCCTTGCTCCTCACGCCCGGTTTTTCTGATGGGGTTTGGCAGGTGCCCGGCCCCAGGCAGCCGCTCTCCCAGGCTGAAAGCCCGTGTGCTCTGTGGGGGGATGCGCTGATCCGGGATGTGGCACACGGCAGGAGCACCGAGCCGTGCAGGGTGTGCAACCACACGTGCCCGCAGCTGAGGTCTGCTGGGGGCTCACACGTGCTCCTGGTTAGCGAAGGGTGACATAAGGGTTTGGAGCCCCGTGTTCATTGGAAAGATGAAATGAAGCACTGACAAAAGAGGTTGAAATACCTTGTGGTGCTGCTGCGGCAGGTTATTCAGGCAGGAGGTGACTGCAGGTTTGCTGCAGCTGTGTGTGTTCAGACATAAATATGTATTTGTTTGGTGTGGAGGCTTCTTCCCTTGGTGTCCATCAGCTAACACAGAAAGGTTTATCAACGTTGCTTTGGGCAACCTGGTCTAGTTAAAGATGTCCGTGCTTATTGCAAGGAGGGGTTGCACTAGATGACCTTTAACAGCCCTTTCCAAGCCAAACTGTCTTATGATTCTGTGATCTGGTGTGAGATCACTAAACCTCTTGGCCTTGAAGCAGCGCTGATTGCTCTCCCTGGGTGAGCTGGCTTGGAAGCAGGGTCCTTACAGAGATCATCATTCCTGGAGACCATCACTGTCTCCACGCTGTGGCAGCTCCCTGGGGAAGGCAGCAGGTGTAACACTGAGTTATGTTTTTTCCCCCAGACGTTTTCCCTCAGCCTGACCTGACGGACGAGGGCCTAGCCCGCCCGGTGCTGGCTGGCATCGTTGCCACCATCTGCTTCCTGGCTGCTGCCATCCTCTTCAGCACACTCGCCGCCTGCTTCGTCAACAAGCAACGCAAACGCAAGCTCAAGCGCAAGAAAGGTGAGTCCATTCCCGGTGCGCTTCCTCCCTCCTTCCTGTCTCCTCCTCGTTTCTCCCCCCTGGTTGTGTTGTGGTCGTAACCTTCTTCCCTGTCTGTCTCTTCTTCGTCCGTGCGCGTCCTCAGGTGAAGCCCTGACTTCCTCCCTCGGCTGTGCCTGAAAGCGCCCGTGGTCGGGAGCGGGAGAGGCAGGGTGGGTGAAGAGGCGCCAGAGAAACTAGCCTGGGAATTCCGAGGGAGCTCTCCCACGTGGTGATAACTCCTAGAGCCGGGGTTTAGGGCTGGGCTGTCCTCTGGGACACAGATGGGAGGCACCGCTCACCTCCTCCAGGTCCTCCTGGAGCTGGGCTCTCCAGCTGCTCCCAACCCTGGAGTGGGCGGTGCTGGGCTAGAGAAGACCCCAAAGGAGACCCTGCCGCTCTGCTTCCCGAAAGCTGGGACTGCAGCCTCCATGCAGGAGTGGCTGGTAGGGAAAAGGGTGGCCGGGGAGCTGGAGAGGGCAGGGAAGCGGCTCCATGTCCTCCAGCCTGCGGGGCTGCGGCAGCAGGACGGGCAGGACCCTGTGACGGGAGCTGTTTGTTGTCAGCAACCATTAAAGCACTGGAGCAATGAAACCTTGGCCTCTTGTTGAGTGTCTTTTGTTGTCTTGATGTTGAGTCTGTGTTGTCTCTGTCGTGTTGCGCCTCCTCAGCGTTCTCTCTTCTTTCCCCTTTTTATTCTCTTCCAGACCCTCCTCTCTCGATAACCCACTGCAGGAAGAGTTTGGAGTCCCCGTAAGTATCTGTCTTAGCTGCGGCACCAGGCTGTGGGGTCTTCAAGGTGCCTCCTTCCTACATTGCAAAGCTCAAATGGAAATACCTCATCCTTATTTGGCTGCTCCTGATGAGTTGTTTTTTGGGTGTTCCCTGAGCTTTTGGGAGCACGGCAGTTCGCAAGGAACAAAAATGGGCTTTGGAGCAGAAAGCAGCAGGCACAAATGCAGCAAACAGAGCTAAGAGATGACCCTGCTGGATCTGTGAACATTTTCCAAAGCTGGAGTTGACTGGTGGAACTCAATTCCACGCCAGTTGGAAGCTCCTTAGGAGAAGGACTAGCCTGCTGCATATGGAGTCCTTCCTGCCAGCTCGGTGTAGTTTTTGAGTCATTCTCTGTTGGCTCCGTTTTTTCCTGGGAAATTCATCTTTTCTCCTGAAGAGTGCCTTGCTGAAGCCTCTTTCCACATGTGCCCAAAGGTGGTGGATCGTGGTGCTGCAGTAGCCGCAGCTCCTTGCAGGAGGAGCATGTGTACACATCAAAAGCATGTGTAGCTGCAAACCAGCAGGAGCATCTTCCCGGTGGCAGTGCAAGAGTCTGGGATGTGGACACCTCATGCTTTGGCTCCTGGACTGTTGCAAAATGTCCCAGTGCTGGTGGATCTGAATCTCACTTGTTTTCAGTTCATCCACTGCGCTGAAATAACCTGCGCTGTCTCTCTTGGATCTGCAGTCTTTTGCCTCTCAATCCTGCTGATATGAGGCTTTCTGGGTAGGGATGAGGGAACTGTTCTGGTGCTCTCTGCCTTTTGAGGAGCTCAGCTTAAAATCTGAGTGTTGAGAATGGGAGAAAGAGTTGGTCTGAAATGATGCATCAGCACCTCCAAGTGAGATGCTGAGTTCTGTGGGAGGGAGCATTTGCCTGATGTCCCTCTTTTCGGGGCTTTTCCTGGGCATGGATATCTCAGGTGAACATAGAAAACTACAGAAGGAGTTGGAAGCGAGCTTGGGATGTGTCTTTTGTCCCTGTGGGGCTGTGGAGCTTGTTGCAAGTTGCTGGTGGAGCTTGTTGCGAGGTGTTGGGGTGTTGGTGGAGCTTATTGCAAGGCGTTGGTGTGAACTTCCTGCCCCGAGTGTTCCGAGCAACCCTCCAAGGAGCTGAGGTGTTGTGCACTGCTGCTGGCCGGACTCTGCCATCCCGGTTAGCCCCTGCCAATTTCTCCCAGCGGTTCCTCTTTTGAGAGCTGGTTGCCCTTTGTTTTCCGGATCCAGAGTTGTTCTTCTGGGTGAGAAGAGCTCCTTTCCGCTCCCGGTGACCGTCCCCTCTCTCGGTTTTTCTCCCCTGTGGTCCAGGTTGTCTTCCGGCAAGGTGAGTCCCGAGAGCATCCGCACACTCCGTCCTCCCTCGGAGTCCTCTGACGACCAGGGCCCGCAGGCCAAGCGGATGCTGAGCCCCACCAAGGAGAAGGAGCTCTCCCTTTACAAGAAGACCAAACGAGCCATCAGCAGCAAGAAGTACAGCGTCTCCAAGGCGGAGGCCGAAGCCGAGGCCACCACCCCGATCGAGCTCATCAGCCGCGGGCCGGACGGACGCTTCGTCATGGACCCGGCGGAGATGGAGCCCTCCCTGAAGACACGGCGGATCGAGGGCTTCCCCTTCGTGGAGGAGACGGACATGTACCCCGAGTTCAGGCAGTCGGACGAGGAGAACGACGACCCCGTCGTCCCTGCCTCCGTGACCGCCCTGAAAGCCCAGCTCACCCCTCTCTCCTCCAGCCAGGAGTCCTACCTTCAGCCACCAGCATACAGCCCCCGGTTCCACCGGGCCCTGGAGGGTCCTGGCGCCCTGCAGGCCACCGGCCAGGCTCGCCCGCCGGCCCCCCGGGCTTTCCACCACCAGTTCTACGGTTACCTCAGCAGCAGCAGCCCCGGGGAGGTGGACCCGCCGCCCTTCTACATGCCAGAAGTCAGCCCGCTAAGCTCGGTCATGTCCTCCCCGCCGCTGCCCCCCGAGGGGCCCTTCGGACACCCCACCATCCCTGAGGAGAATGGGGAGAATGCCTCCAACAGCACGCTGCCCCTGGCCCAGACCCCCACGGGGGGCCGGTCCCCCGAGCCCTGGGGCAGGGCCGAGTTCCCCTTCGGCAGCCTGGAGCTGGCCCCCGCGCCGTTCCCCCACCAGCTCCAGCCCTGTGAGGCGGCCGAGGGCTCCCAGCCCACGGGCTGCCTTCCTCGGGGGCCGCCCCCCTCCTCCCTCCAGGTGGTCCCCGCGTCCTACTCGGGCATCCTGCCCCTGGAGGCACCAAAGAGCTGGACCGGCAAGTCACCGGGCAGGGGTCAATCTTCCGTGCCCACTACCACCAAGTGGCAGGACAAACCTATGCAACCCATGGGATGTCAAGGGCAGCTAAGACATACCAGCCAAGGTATGGGCATACCCGTGTTGCCTTACCACGAACCGTCCGAGCCCGTCGGCCCCAGCGGCACAAGCACATTCAGCCTGGACACCAGGTGGTACGAGCCCCAACCCCGACCTCGGCCCAGCCCTCGGCAGGTCAGGAGGGCTGAGCCCAGTTTACATCAGGTGGTGCTACAACCTTCAAGGCTTTCTCCTCTGACCCAAAGTCCCCTGAGCTCCCGCAACAGCTCCCCGGAGCTGACCGCCCGCGCCCGGCCCCGCCCGGGGCTCATCCAGCAGACGGAGGTGTCGGAGATCACGCTGCAGCCGCCCGCGGCCGTCAGCTTCTCCCGCAAATCCACGCCGTCCTCCACGGGATCTCCGGCGCCAAGCAGCCGCGGGGACAGCCCCAGCTTCCGACCGACCACCGCCTTCACCCCCGTGGGCACCGGCTTCTCCAACTCCCAGGGCTCCTCCCTGCCCGTGGACACCATGGATGTTTTCGGAGACATCCCTTCTCCGAGGAGGGCTGGCGAGGAGATTCTGCAACCGGAGCCGACATCCACCACCACGGTAGCCGCCACAGGGTAAGTTCCTGAGCCCCGTGGTGACCCCCACCCCCGGCCCCTTCCTGGCTTCCCCCACCCTGCCTCACCCACTCCCTCTGACTCCCTCCCTGCCATCACCATCCCAACTGGTAGGGTCTCTCTGGGCACGCTGCAGCATCCCTTTTGGAGACGGCGTCCCGCGGGCTTTGCTAGGCAGAGGCTGGTGCCACGGGCACGGGTTGCATGGCCGCCGCCCGAGAGCGCTGGGTTTTAGGCAGGCGACCTTCCCGGTCCCTCGGGAATCTGGGAGCGCCGTGACTCGGGCTACGGGCCGTCTACCAGGTGTACAAAGACCTGGCTCGCTTAGGTAAGTGTCCTGGTGTCACTGGAGGTTGTTTCCTCTTCTAGCTGCTGGCTCTTGGCTTTCTTCGAACGTTAGGGCCACCGCCGCCGCGCCTCTGTCTTCCTCCTCTTCCTTCCCGCGGACTCTAGAGAGCTTTAATGCATGACAGAAACAGCTATCATGGTCACCGCCCCACCTGCAAAAGGGATGCTGCAGCCCCAGGACGCGGGCAGGGAGAGATCAAGGACTTAGCCACACCAGCAGCATGTCAGGAGAGGAGGAAAAATAAAAATAAACTAAGCCCAGCGGAGATCGGGAGGCTGCCGGCACGCTCAGATCCTGCCCTAAAGAGGGATGTGGCTGCACTAGACAGTAGCGGCTGGTTTTCCAGGTACCAGGGTTGCTCCAGGCAAACGTCTCTCTCTCTCTCTCTCTCTCTCTCTCTCTCTCTCTCTCTCTCTCTTTCTCCTCTTTCCTTCCGTCTTTCACAGCACCTTAGACCCCGTAGCCGTGCTTTCGTCCCATCCTTTCGTCTCGCTTCATTCTGGCTTCTTGTCTGGTGGGGTCGAGCCCCCTCCTCCGGCTTGTGGCAGAGAGGAGTCGGGGGCCAGGGCTCCCAGCCCTGTGGAGCTGGCGCGGTCGGAGGCGTTCGGAGAAGAGGCTGTGTTTTGGGGAGGGGGGAGGCAGCGTTTCACCCCGCAGTGCCCTCCGCATTTCACTCCCACCCTCTGGTACCTGGAAGCGTTATGGCCTTAGCAAACCCCTCCGGCACTGAACGGAAGGAAGGAGGGCTCAGGGGAGAGAGGATGGGGAGGGAGAGCAGCTGAACGAGCCTGAAATGACTTCTGTGAGCCTCTGGAAAACCCAGCTACGGAGCGATGCAGTTAGGGATGTAGTCACAGGTCCACGTCTCCTAGCAGGGCGTGCCAAGGAGAGCCAGCTCCAGGACAGAGCCGTGTTAGAGCAGCACTGTTGTCCGTGCTTTTATGCAGTGTATCCATTCGCTTTGTTGATTATCGTTTTCGTTTCTTCTTTTCCTTTCTCTTCTGTTTCTTTCCCCCTTTCTTCTCCAGCCTCGTTTTGTTTGTGTTTCAGTTTGGTTTCTTTCCCTCCTTTTTCCTTTGGAGTTGTTGACGTGCTGATGTGTTGCGGAGCTCGGCTCCTTGCGGGTGTTGATAACTGCTTTGTTTTTGATTAATCTCAGCTATCTGGGCAGTGTTGTCGAGACAAGCTTCTCCTCAGCTCAATAGGTAAGGGTGATCCATGTCCGAAAGGATGGTGTGGGTGCTGTGGAGGGTGGCCGGGAGCGGGGCATGACAGGGGACACGGAAGGGGCTTTTCCAATACCATCTCTTCCTTTAAAGGGGAATAAGGAATCCGAAAACACTAGGAAACACCTCTGGACGCACAGTCTCTGTGGCTTTTGGGTTTCCCCTCCCAGCAGCACAAGCTACTCCCCTGCCTTTGGGGCTGGGGTTTGGGATGAGCCGAGCTGCCGTCTCCCCGGGGCCACCCTTCCTTTCCTGGGGGACAGGTGACACGTGTGTCACCTGTGGCCCTGGCAGGGTGCACGAAGGTTGCGTGGTGTTAGGGAGGTTGTTGGGATTGTGGTGTTGAGGTGGGGTTGTCCAGGATGATCCAAACCAGGAGGAGCCCACGAAAGCCAGGAAAAACAGCCACATCTGGAGCAGACAGCTGCAGACAGCGTGCTCAGAGTGGGCTCCAACTATCAGTCTCCAATGTCAGTCCAGCACATGGACTTTTGTTTCCAGCAGTGCCTGGATCTGTGTTCTTTTTCCCAAATCTCTTCAATCATGGAAACTGGAAGGAGTCTTTCTCTTGAGATGAATTGCATGCTTGGCAGCAGCAGATCTATGGTCTCAGGCTGCCAGAAAGGTGTTCTCTCCTTCCCATCACAAGTGTAGTCATGGTAAAATCCCTCCATCCCTGAAATTTTCCTTGGAAAAATCTTTGACTTCTTCTGACCCATCTGTAATTAAACAGCCCTAAGCAGGTCTTGAAAGACACTTCCAAGAAAATTCCTCTTGGTCTGCCTTCATGGAGCTGTTTTCCTAGATGGCCATGGGCATTTCTGGAACTGGGATGCTGTAATTTGGAGATTCAGACCTTAAAAGCAGAGGAATGTCACTAGAACTGCCAAATCCAGATGGGATAATGGTAATTCTTGACCCAGAGGATTGGCAACACTGACCTGTTTGGTCATCAGCCAGGCTGGCTGTGAAAGGAGATTGTAGAAAGAGATTGTAGATGGGCTGGTTTCTAGGGCCTGGCTGTACCCAAACTTCCTTAGGACAGGTCTTAAAAAAGGTCAAGCTTTGCTGGCTTGGCTGGGAAGAGTCAAGGCTGATGCTCTCTGACAGCCTGAGGAGCCTTGTTGGGCCGGGAAAGAGCCTCATGAGAGAGAGGTAGGATGCCTGGAGAAATCAAGGGACTGTTTCCAGGAGAGGGGAGGTTCCTCCAGCTGACCTGGAGGGTTTTCCTGGGGTGGGGAGAGCAGGATTGGCGAGGAGGGGGCGTTGGGAGCAGGGACAGGATGTGTGCTCTCTGGAGGAGTCATCCTCTCAGCATGACAAAATCCCTTTGAGCCTCGCAGCTCCAAAGATCTTGAGCACTTGGCCGCCTTCTCTTTCTGTTTTTCCTTGGTGTCCCTTGAGGAGAAAAGCTGTCACCAAGCCTTGGTGAGGTTGGGGCTGTGCCAGGCTTTTTGGGAAATGGGGAAGCCCTCAACAAGGGCGTGGCTGTTTGTCCTTGCTCTGCGGCGCTTCCCCACTCTGGCAGCGTTAGGGACACGAGCGGACGTGGCTTTAGCACAGCAGAGGTGAGTCCAGGCTCGTGTCTGAGATTGGAGAGGCTCTCACACAGATCCTGGCTGGCTCCAGTGCTGGCTGCCGTGGGCTGGTGGATTTTGAGGAGCTGGGTCACACTGCCCAGCAGGATGAGGAGCACCTGCGTGTCCTACTCCAGGATGCTGCTGGGAGCTGCAGTCACAGGAGCAACTCCAGAATCATTATCCCCAAAAAGGAGAAGCCAGAAGAATAAATCTCACTTTAATAAGCAAGGAATCCTGTAGAGAGCCCAGCTAGGTAATTTCTTGATGATTTGGGGTCATAAAATTGTCAGTACGTGTGGAGCACAGGGATTTTATACCAGACCAGCCAGGTTTCTCTAATGCAGCTGAGAGGAGAGGGAGAGGCAGCCTGTAAGCCCCGTGCTGCAGCATGGTGGCTTTTGTTGGGTGAAGCTCAGGAAGTTTTTATGGATGGGCAGGGATAAATGATGCCATCGCTGAGCCAGCACGAAGAGTTCTCCCATCTCCTTCTCTTAGGATGCAGCGCGCGTCTCGGAACAGGGAAAAGGGAGCTGTCGCCTCCCTGCAGAGGGAAACCCAAAAACCACAGNCCCCACCCCCCCCTGCCCCTCGGCACGTCAGCCTGCCCTGGGGGGCCTCCCCAGGCCCCCCTTGCCAGGGCAGCACTGCCAGTGCTGGGAGCTGGGGGGCTTGGCCGTGGCGGAGCGTTGAGTGACGAAGGGATGTCGGCGCCAGGCGTGCGGGAGGAGCAGCAGCCCTTGCTCCCCGCTTGAAAGAAAACAGGTTCCCCTTTAAAGACTGTCCATGTGCTGATCCTCTGCATGTGTTCCATGCCTCCTTCCGCTTGGAGAAGTTGTGAGTCCGCTTGTCTGAGTGCGTTTTTCTTTTCTCTCTTTTTTAATTATTATTATTATTATTATTACTATTATTATTTTATTTTTCTTTTCAGTCTCTTTAATTTCCTTATATATTTTCTCACTCCTGTTTTTCATTTATCTTCCTCTCTCCCCTCCCCTTCCCCGTGACTGTATCCCCCTCTTCCTGTCCAGCCCGGCCCCGTTTCCCTCGCCCTCTCTCCTCTCCGTCAGCATGGTGGTGAAGTCTGTTGTGTAGATGAGTTGTGGTGTCTGCAGACCTGTAGAAGGGCCCCCCTTCTCCGGTGTGCTCCCCGCTGTGACCAGCCCCTTCCTCCCTCCCTCCCGGCGGTGCCTTGGCAGCAGCAGCAGCCCTGGGCTGGGGCCGTCACCGCGGTGTTTCTCTGGCACCCTGAAGGATCCCAAGCGTTCCGGGATGGAGGCAGCAGCCGGCACTGCCTCGGAGCAGAGTGGGAATTCTGCCTTGCAGGAGCCTCTTGTAGGAGAGTTGAGCTCTTCATGTGAGGAGGATGAAGGGTTGAAGGACACGGTGGGCTCCTTTCGAGTGGATACTCTGCTTTATCCAAGTGGATGCTCTAACATGCCCAAACTATTCCTGGATGTCAATGTCTTGACTCAAGGAGAGGAGGAGACAGGGAATGTGTGTTGAGACCTCCATGAGGTTAAATATATATGTATAGTGTCCTTGAACCTCCCGGACCCTTCCTTTATATGGGTTCCCCTTTTGGGGTGGAAAGAGGTCAGTGATGCTTTCAGGGGTCTTCTCCTTTATATCTTTGCTTTGTACGTGGAAGGACATTTGAAGAAGAGATGTGTGTTGGGCTGGATACTTCTTCTCCCCTACTTCCTTTCCCAGTCCTGGGACTCTTGAACACCCTTCAGTACCTTTGTGGCCTCTCCAGTACCTCCCAGTCCATGCAGTCCAGACACTTGCTCATGCAGAAGGGTTTTCCTTTGAAGACTCGAGGAAAACTGCTGCTGCAGGTGTTGGTGGTGCCTGGCAGAAGGTTTGTACCAGGAGTTCACGTGGGCTTCTCAAAGCTCCTTTGCTTGGCTCTGCACTGAAGTTTCCAGGAGAGGTTCGCCCGACTCCCTGAGCGTATCATCTGTTGGTATTGAAGATCTCCCTTGTGTGTGGGCAGCTGCCCAAAATGTGAACTCTGGGGGCAGGAAGAGGCTTTTGGCTGAGCTTAAAATGAAAATTAATTTGGAAGAATCGGAGCCCTTTGAAGAGATAAAGGGTGGGTAGAGCAGATAAAATTTGGCTGCTGAGTAGCATCGTTTTGTCCTCTGTATCTCTGCCTTGCCAGAGGTCAGACAGTATTTATGGTGACACATGGGTTCAGTGCACTCACTGTTTATGTTTGTGTGTATAAATACGAGTCCAATTACGGAGAACTAGTGGAAATGAGCTTCAGGCAATTTCCTCATAATCCCTCGTGTAAATCTGTCTAATTTTGTCAGCATGCCACAACAGCTTCTTCCTAGAAAGAAAAAAGAGTGGAAAGAGCGAGAGACTTTTACAAGATGAGCTTTAATAACAGCAGCAAAGCTGTTTGGGTGGTGGGAAGAGGTGGAAGAAGGCAGGTGCTGGTGGGCAGGATGGTGGCAGGATCACCGAGCTCGGTGTGTCCAGGGCTTGGCACACGTGAGCTCCGTGGGCGATGGAGCTGGAGCAGCTGAAGTCACCGTTAGCCAAATACCTGCAGGAATGTAGCTCCTGTGCACCCCACAGAAGGGTGGCTGTAAATGGGAAAAGCCTGTTACTGACCATCCGAGCAGGAATTGCTGCAGGGAATGCAGTGCTGTGACCTGTGGGTCACTGTGGTCTGACCTTCGGCCAGCACGTGCGTGGCTGGCTCTGCTGGTTCAGCTCAGAGGGCAGAACTGCTGCTGGCAGCACCTCTCACAAGAGGCTGGTTGCGCTTGGGAAGGTATTTGAGCTCTGCAAATGTAAACGTCGTCTCCTGACGAGGCAAAGCTTGGATCCAGCCAGCGGGACTCCCGGCATGTCTAATGAGCTGCTTCATCTTCGGCTGATGCGGTGCTCTGCTGGGAGCTGGAACAGAGCTTTTCTGGGAGCTGGAACACAGGCTCTCCGGGAGCTCTCTGCACCTTGACGTCTCTGTTGCGTTGGAAAACATGAAAAGGAGCTTTTCTGTGCCCAGTGTTTGGGTTTCTGTTGCGTCTGCTGCGCCTCAGCTGCTTCTTCACCTCACGCTGCACTTCCCTGGGTGCTCTCCAGTGCTGCCAGCAGAACCGAGAAGCTTCGCAATCACACTCGTCTTCAATGAAACCGAAAACCCTTCTGCTCCCCAAGGGGAAAAATCTCCTGGGGCTCCTTGCCTGTGCACTCCAGCTGAAATTTCACCGCTCTGGAGACACTTGGGATGTCGGATGGGAAGCACTGCTGTCGCACTGTGCTCTGCGGGAAAGCCTGCAGGGTGTCTTCAGTGCCAACCAGGCTCTGCCTGGATCCCGGGGGAGATGAGGAGCTCCAGACTTTCCATGGATGGGTGTACTGTGATACCACAGCCCAGGACTGCGAGGTCTGTGCTCCAGCCCGTGTCCTTGCCCTTCCCTGCTGCTCCCCCAGCAGCCACGGTGTTTTTGCAGTGCTGGACGGGGCACACAGACAGGGTGACATCATCCTCAGTGGTTCTGTGCTGAAGCAAGAGTCTGAAGGAACTGATGTTGCCTCTTGCAGCCAGCTGAGGTTGCTTCTCCGCCTGCCTTCCTGCTGCCTGTGGCTTGCGGGGTTTGCTGATCCCTGCCCCAGCCACAGACAGGTGCAGGAGCTGCCCTCAGCACTGTCCTCTGTGTGGTTCTTGTGACTGAGTTGTGAGAGCAGAAGAGAGTCTTCTCCTTCTCTGAAGGGTGTAGGCAGGCTGGTTTTAATCTCCTCCTTGTTGAAGCCTGACTAAAAGCGTTGACTTTATTGCAGTGAAACTTGCTTTGTGGAGGCTCCCCATCATCTCTGGACACCTTGTCTGCAGGTGGCTTGGGTTTATCCCAGGTCATTCATTACCTGTGCCTCAGACTTCTTCTGTGGCATTAGGAGTTGGTGAATCTTGGAGGGTCGTGGAAGTAAAATGGAGAGGGGGAAGGAGATGGGAAAGCAGCAAGAAGGGGGGATGCTGTGATGTATTATAGATCAGAGCTGGACTGCCCGCTCTCCTAAGGAAAAGGTTTTCCTCTAATGCTCTGCTCTCTACAGCAGTCATGCTTTCCAGGCCTTGGATGGGAAAAACAGGTACAGTGAAGGAAATAAAACAAAAAATCTCTTTGCAAAGGGGAGGATACTGCACCTTGAGTTGGTTCCTGTAGAAGAGTGCCTCAGGGGGGTACAGCTGATAAACTATCCCTTGCACTTGCTGGCTCTCCTGCAGGAAGCACCCCTTTGCAAATCCCCTCCTTGTCCTCGCAATAAAACCTTGTCAGTGTTTCCATTTCCAGCTCGCAGCCTCTCGCTGTTCCAGGAGCAGACGCTCCCGTGCTGTCGCGTTTCTGTTGTCGCTTCTCACAGGGACCTGGGAACGAGGTACCTCTCCCGGCTCTGTCGGTGTGTGCCCTTGGTGTCCCTGTCTGTCGTGTAGCCCCTGGTTTTTCTGGCTGTGGGAGCAGGGCCAGCAGGATCCTGTCTCCCTGCTGTTTGTGGCGCCGGTGTTGTCCGCCCCGGGTGGCTCGTGGTGCCCGTCTCGATGCTGCCGTGCCGCTTCTGCCTGTCTCTTTCTCTCTCTCTCTCCATCCCAAGGGGTTTCCTACTGCTTCCCAGAAATGCCTTATCGGACATAGGATCTGCCCCGTCCTGTTTTGTTTAGCAGTGTTGGCATGGCAGGCAGGTGAGCTGGGGGTGCCCGTGTCGGACGTGGCCTGTGGCACCGGCTGGCTCGCGGCGCCGCTCGGAATCCTGAAGGAGATGTAGGGGGTCAGCGGGGACGCCTCACTTCCCCCATCCCACGCTCTGGAGCACCTGGCTGGCCCTGCTCCCTCGGCCCCGGGTTTCTCACCTCTTCCTTTTCCACGGCAGAGCCGGCTGGGATCGGCCGATCCCCCACCGGGGACGTCCAGAGGCCCGAGCGTGGCCAGGAGCCGCTGACGGCGCGTGTCTGCTTTTCCTTCCTAGAAAACGTCCATCTCCGCCCGGGGACGCTGCTGCACCTGAGAGGCTCGAAGCTCTGAAATACCAGCGGATAAAGAAGCCCAAAAAGTCATCCAAGGGCTCCTCGAAATCCAGAAAACAACCCAGTGAGTGCGAGGACCCCGCGGTCCCCAACAGCATTCCCTGTGTCCTGCTGTGAGCAGAGCTCGGGCAGGTCCCTGCCGGCTCCAGCACCGGGGGTCTCCAAGCCCATTCCTGGATGCTGCCCTTGTTCCCTGCTTCCCAAAGGGATGGCTCCCCGAGCTGCTTGCCTGCAGGGTGTCCCTCCTTTGCTTCTCCAAATCGAGTCCGTTCCATGCATCTCCCATCTCTAGTCCTTTGTTTGGATTTTAATTTCGTTTTCCCTGATGCCCAAGGTTCTCCTTTTTTGCCGCGCTGCCTGTTCAGGGCCAGGCTTGTTGTCACCTCCCTTTCACAGCAAGCAAAGCGCTCTGCTCTGCCTGCTGCTGGCTCCGGTCCCATCTGCCTTCTCTCCCCCCTTCCCAGACGGCTCTGCCTCCCAGGTTCAGCACCCTCCCAGCTCTCAGGTACTGTCGCCTGACGAAGCTGTCTGCCTCCGCAAGAAGAAGAGACACCCTCGTCAGGACCCCTTCGCCCGGCTCTCAGCGCTGAAGGACGACCTCTGCCACCGGCAGCTCCCTGAAGACCAGACAGCCATTCTCAACAGCGTGGACCACGATGACACCAGCGGGCACGCCACCCTGCTCTAGCCTAGCGCCGGGCCCAGGAGGTTGAACAGGAGCGGTGGAGGGAGCTGGTGTCACAGCACGGGGGGACGGAGGTGATGGGGAGGAGGGGGGGACACCCCTACAGCACCACCTCTTCGAGGGGTTCGGTGGCTCACGGCGGGGACGAGCTGGGGGGGAGCCGGGGGATGCTCTGGGGAGGATGCTTTGGGCTGGGTGTTCCTCAAATCCACTTCTCCCCCACCCCAAACAGCTTGGGTGGGGTGGGAAGGGGGGTGTCGCACCTCGGTTTTGGAAAAGAGCTCTAGGCTTCAAAGGCATGGATGGAGCTTTTGACATCTGCGTCCGCAGCGTGCGTTTAGGGGGAAAGTGTGGGATTGAGCAGCTGGCCCTCAATCGCCGGAAGAAATTGAATGACACAGGGTGTAATTAAGTGACAAGAACCTAACAACCCAGGTGGGAACTGGTAATCCCATGAATCTGATTAGGATAAAAACGTGACCAAATAATCCCAGGAAAGCTGTAATTGTGAAAATCTCCCTGCCTCCCCCTTCCCAGCCTCCTTTGACATGAAGGTAACAGCAGCAAAACCATCCGTGACATCTTTCCTTACCTATCTCTGAAAGGGAAAAGCCACAAAGACCCCGAGCCTTCGAATCAATGTGAGACGTGAGAAATCACCCTTTGTCTGCGTGCACATGCGTTCGAGCCTCGGTAACGTGCGCTCGGTGCCGTGCGAGCGCCCAGCTCCGGGGCTGATGTGATCCCAGGGTTTTCTCCCCCCTCCAGGTGCGGCGTGTGCCGGCTTTGATGAGGGTGGGTTCCATTAACTCTGCCCGACGCTCTGTGTATCGCAGGCAAATGTTTTTCAGTGCCGCGGGGTGATGTGATTTCTTACTGTGTGATGTTTAATCTCTGCTGATAACTGCCAAGAGGGGAGACGCAGGCGTGCGAGCGAACGAGGTTTGGCTGCGTGGTCCCCAAAGCCTCCGTCGGCAGGTGCTGAGCCCGGGGAGAGCAGCTGGAAGTGCCCAGCTCTGCGGATGGACGTGGATAGCTCCGTGCAAAGCTAAGCCCAGCGTTTCGCGCCAGCTTAAAATATGTTGCTGCTGGTTTCACCGTTTTTCCCTTTTTCCTCCTGCTCCAGCCCGGCTGTGACGCCTGCCGGGGTTGTGTCCCTCCCTTTGCCTCCTGTTCCCCTCCGCAATGCTGTTCTAACTCTTCACCAGAATGTATTTCCTCTTCAGAATAGGGTAGGTTTGGTGGCCGGTGGTTTTCTGGATTGCATAGGCCTTTTTTTGGTTTGTTTTTAGCAGGCAAGGTGTGACCCGAGAACAGCTGGGCTCACTTTCCTGCTCTGCCTCCACTCTCTGACTGCGTGGCCTTGGGCAAGTCACTTAACCTCTCTGTGCCTCAGTTCTCCCATCTGTAAAATGGGGATAAGTCATATTTGAGCACTTTGGACAAGCACTTGGTGGCCTACAGACTGCAAGTGCTATGTAAATGCTTAGTGCTAATACCGAGCAATCCCTACCTTTAAAATATTTAGAGTTGTTTTCTTTTCCTTTGTTTTTAAGTTTGAAGTGGTAAAATCAACCACTGCATCCAGGTTTGCACAGTTCTTCCTCTGCGGTAAAGTGCTAAACCCTCCAGCCTGCCTGGGAATAAAACACCAAGTGTTTCATGTAGATATTCTTGCTTTGAGTGGATTCAGGCTGTAGAAAAAGTGTCAGGAGAGCTGGAGAGCCTGCAGGCATGTTTTTTAGCCCCAGGCTCTCTATTTGCATATGAAACTTTTGTTTATTCCCAGGTAGAATTGCCAAGAGATTCTCTGCAATCTCGCCTTTAATTCTGCTTTGCCTTGGTTTTTGCTCTTGCTGCTGGTTGAACCTCCAAGGGCTGAGATGTTTTGGAGAAAGACGTGAGCTCTCAGTTGTGATCCAGCCCTCTGACCATGCCACGCTCCCTGGGAGCTTTTAGGTCAGAGCCTGTTGATTGCTCTGCCTCAATTTACCTGGCTTTAGAGGCTGTGCTTCCTCTCCCCAGCAGGATGCTTGGGAACCTGTGACCACCAACAGCAGAGCGCCGTGTCTTTTCCGATCTCCAGGCCCTAAGTAAGGTTTGAACCACCGGCAAATGAATCCTCTAAATCGATAACGAGATATTTCTGAGCTTTAACAACTTTGTTAAGGTGGTCTCAAACCATCAGCAGGTTTTGTCTTGGGAAGGAGGGAGGGTCTGGCAGAAATGTCCCTCTCTTTCCAGCCTGCACCAGGGCTTTTCATTGACGTGACGAGTGACCTGACGTAAGAACCTCAACTCTCAGAGTGAGAACTCAACCTTGCTAACAGTACGACTGCGAATTTCTTTTATTTGGGTGTGTTTTAGGGTTTTTCCCTAGAACCCGCTCGGATCTGAATTGATTTAACGCCATTCTCCCGCTCGGCAGCGGGGAAAACTCTGCCTGGCTTGGCCAACTTCAGCTCGCCCGTCGCTCCAGCCAGGCTGCTCCTGATGGACAGGTGACCCTCGCGGAGGCTTTGTGCTGCCTGTGCCGTGGCCGACTTGCTCTTCCTTTTGCTCTCGTTGCCTCAGCCTCTCGAACAGAGGGTTGCTTTTCCATTCGAGCACTTTCCAAACGATTTACGACACCCGTTCAGATGGGCCAGGCGCTGTCTTTAGGCTCTTGAGGTTGCTGCCTCAGGACTATGCCCCATCCCATCTTAAGGAGCTCTAGAGGACCTGGAGTGCGGGACAGGTTGACGGAGCATGCCGGCTTGCTGGGTCAGTCTTTTGAGAGTTGTTTTCCTTTTGCAGGTGTTTTGAGCCACTGGGCTTTTCATGGTCTTCGACCTTTAGAGGCTGGAGCTGCAGCCCTCTCTCTTTCAGCCGTGTACCTGCCACGCTGCTGGAGTGGGAAATCCCGCCCGGGCGCCTCGTGGAAGCAGCTCCTCCCTAAAACCATCCTTTACTCCTTTCCCTGCTAGACCGAGTTACCTTCCAATAGACTCGGGCCGTGCTTTGGCTGACTGGCTCGCCTCTTGCTTTGGCAACCTCCTCGCTTCTCCCAGCCCTCTGGTTTCCATGCCCTTCAGGGTTGCTCCTCTCTCCTTCCGTGGACCTGGAACATCGAAGCCGTGTCAGACGATGCCAAACGCTTCCCCCATTTCACTCCCCGTTTGAACTCCGTGTCGCTTTGGTGGTTTGCAAACACAGCTGCTGCTGCTGCTGCTTCTTCATTTTTTTTTTTTTTTTCCTTTCATGCTGCAAAATATATCTTGATTTTTATCTTCCTGGGCCAAACTCTCTTATTTTCTAAGCTGGTCTGAGGTAGACGGCTCTTTCTGTATCAGTAACCGGACGATTCCTCCTTGCACGTTGCAAACGCGATGTTCCATTAGGTCCCTTGGCAAATCCTGGCCCACAGTGAAAAAATGTCTCTGAATCACAAGGGTGTTTGTGATCACAGCCCAAGCACCCTGGGCTCTGCTGAGGTGTCATTGCAGGGGTCCTCGCCCAGTTTTGGGGGGTCCTTGCTGGTGCTTCCCCCTGCGAGGTGGCCACGGTTGGGGAAGCTCCAGCGCCGGTTTCATGCCGCCTTGGGGGTTGCAGGATTTGGGCACCCCGAGCTGGGGGAGGTGACACGGAGAGGTGGGTCCAGGGTGGTCACCGAGACCCTGTGGAAAAGGGGTGGTCCTGGGGTGCCGTCCCTTGCAGCCCGTCCAACAATGAGTCCTGGAGCAGGCAGGGAAAAAGGACAGGGAAAGTGCTTTGCCTGCTTTTCCAGCAGGACTTGCTGAGCTCTCATCCGCATGTTCCGGAGGTGACTTTGCTGTGCAGCCCCACTGGCGCTTTGGTTCCGCGGTGCTGACGTGAGGGGAAATGCAAGTTAGGGTAAGGGGGGGAGAGGGAGCATTCGGGGCTCCTTTGTGGGGCCCCATTTCTGTGTCTGCCTCTAACAGCATCCTTCATTACTGGGAGCGATGGGTTTGTGGGATGGGGGAGCTGGAAAGTCCCAGGGTCTCCTCTCAGTCTGAACCTCGGCATGGTTTGCAGTTTGCCAATGGGCTGAGGGGGTATCCGTGAGCCCCCAGGGTGTCTGTGTGAGCAGAGGATGCTTTTCCCAGGAGGATTCTCATTCCTGCTGCCCTGTGCCAGTCACCTGTGACTTGGAGGCTGCTTTGGGGTGCTGGTGGGCTCCAGGCTGTTGATGTGGTGTTTGTCACCTTGTCAGCTGGCTCGGTGCCACCTGCTTTGGGGGAAGGCTGGAGGCGATGCTGTTTGGAAATATAAATGTAAAGGGAATATAAAGGGAATAACAGCTTGCTGTACCTGCCTCCGGGAGTGTTGAGGACACTGGGTTTGGGCTCAGCAGCCCAGGCACGGTCCCGGCAGGGCTTAGTCATGTCTGGTGGCATCTGGACATGAGACACATTCCATTGCTGCTCCCACCTTGCCGTCTGTATTAGGACAAAATCCGCCTGGCATTTTGGTTTCTCTTCCTGCTTCAGGCAGTGACGTAGATTTGGGAGTTCTCGGAGTTTTGGGTTGGTTTCAGCTGTAGCTCTTGTCTGGAGGTACTTTTCCATGAGGCTGGACCTTCAGGGATTTCCACACGTCCCACATGGGCTCGCTGCAGCCCCAGGCTGGAGTCAGGGCTTTTTTGGAAGGAGATCTTTTCAAGGAACTGGAGTGAAACCCACTGTACATATGAGATATAAATAGATAGAGAAGTGTAGGACAAAGGTAGATAGGTTTGCAGAATTCAGTAGATTTGCATGTCGGGGTATGTGTGTCTCTAGGGGAGAGTTTAGAGCCGTGCTGGAGCAGGGGATCAGGATGGGCAAAGCAGGGAAGGGGCTGGGAGCAGCGGAGCCTGAGGGGAATTTGGGGACGGAGAGGCAGCAGTGTGTGACCTGCGCTGTGGCCTCACTGCACACAACAGATCACTCTGTTTCATCATTTCATCCCCAGTTGTTCGCTTTGCTTCGTTCTTTGTCCGTGACTCAGCCCTGGGCAGTGACACGGAGGAGCAGGAGGGACAGGTCCTGTGCTCGGCGTGTCCGAGGCACGTGGGGTGTGACAAGGGACACGACATGGGCGGGGGGATGTCACGTTGCCTCTTCTCTGGTGCCATCGCTTGAAGAAAAAGCTGCACTGTGCAGAAACCCTTCCCTCGAGTCCCTCTAGATGCTGCTCTCTGGTTACTCATGTGAAAGCATTTTTCTTTGCGTCTGTTCTTCCCAGCAAAGCGTGAGTCAGAAGGGATGAGAGAGGGATACAGCTAAATTTGTCCCCTGAGCTGAGGAACGCGGCACCGACTGTGCCAGCCGGCCCCAGCCGTGCCTCCTGGGAGGGACGAGATGTTCTTGACAGTGTCTTTTTATTTCAAACCTCATTAGCAGGACTTTGAGGATCTGAGGCAGAGAGGGGATTTAGTCACCAGCGATGGCAGAACTCGTACTGGCCCCAGGCATGGGGGCAGCCGGATTCAGGCTGGATTCCCACTGCTCTCCCAGAGCCATCCCTGCGCTGTCTGGGCACGGGGTAGCCCTTAAAGAAAACAGGATGTTTGCTCCCATTTCCCCCCTTCAGCTTAATTTTTTTATTTGTTTCTTTCTGTTTCTGAGTGTCTTGACTCATCTCTGCCTGCTTTTGCTGGGAAGGAGAGGTGTGGGAAGTGCAGTTGTTCCTGTTAAGAGATCTGTCAGGGAATGCTTGATCCAGGAACTGAAGGCTTGGAAGCAGCAACCAGATTTGGCCACGCTGGTGCCAGCAGAAGAAGAAACTGAACATTGCACTTAATTCCCATCAGCTGGTACATCCCCAAGCAGGGAAGACCAGCGTGGCTGTGGGAAGGGACTGGAGATGGGAGCGTGTTCCCCTCCCTGGGTGACTGGGACGAGAGGGAGCCGCATTTGCCCTTTTTCCCCATTTTTAGGTGTTTTGGCACAGCTGGCTGAGCTCTGTTCCTCGGCTTTGTGTGGCAGCAGGACGAGCACCCCCAGTGCTGGGGCTCTGGCTGGCTTTTGATTCGTGCATGGATGGAGGAAGGGTTAGGGTTAGGGCAGGGAAAGGGGGGGCAGAGGGGCTGGGCCAGGCTCGGGGGGTTGGCTGTGGCAAGCATGCGCTGTAGTGGTAGCTAAGGATTTTTATACCGGTGTTGGTGGGGTGGGAAACGCAGGATGGAGGGGCTGGCATCCCCCAGGGAGGACAGTGTGCCCAGATTTTGGATTTAACATCAAAATGACACTTTATCTCTCCCAGGAGGGCTTTTATTCTTGTTCTCCTGAGGTTGCAGGGCTGCAAAAGAGGGTGCCCATCTTGCAGTCCTGTGGTCTGAAAGCTCCTCAGATTTCCACCCGCTCCCCCCCAGCACTTAGATTAAAATAAAACACACCCACACAAAAAAAAAAAAAAAAGACTTGAGAAATGAGCCCCAGTATCTCTGTCTGAAGAAATGATATTGGTGTATCGAAACCGCATTGTATATAAAATTAAACAAATATATATTTACTTTCTATTTTAGAAGGGGGGGAGAATAAATATTTAAAATAATTCCTTAGTAATAGGTGTCAGAAACTTCTGTGCAGCATGAGGGAGGCTGTCAGAGGTGGGGAGAGCCTCAACAGCGGGAGCAGAGCGAGTATTTTTACANGTTTTATTTTTGTATCCATGCCTAGTGCTGTTTGAGCAATACGGTGGCGAGGGAGAGGAGGTTTGGGCCAGGCTGGGGGCTTGCAGTGCTCTGGGGGATCCACCCGCTCGGGGCACAGCATCACCACCATTTGCCGTTTCAATAGGGAAAAAACACTAAAAAGGGAAAAAAAAATCCCGGGATAGGGAAGCCTGGGCTTGCTGCCAGCTTGCCCAGGGCCACGGCGAGGTGGTGTTTCCACTGAGGGCTGTCTTGGGGTTGGTTTTTTTTTTTCCAGAGAAAAAAGACAAATTTCAGCTCCGAGGGCGCTCGGGGAGGATGAGGCAGCTGCAGCCTGGGAGGTGGCACAGGATGGGGACGCTGTGGGGACAGGGTCCTGGCGCTGCTGCCTCGCTGGGTGCTGTTCTTCACCTGTCCTTGCCACCCTCGTGAATCTCGAGGGTTTCTGAAACCCTCCTGCAGTTTGTGGAGCCCCCCCAGAGCCACCCAGGTGGCCACAGTGGGATTCTCCAGGTCCCTGCACCCAGCTGGAGCAGGGAACCTTCTCCGTAGGGAAAGTCAGGACCTCTCCAAGGTCAGCAGGGCTTACTGGTGCTGTGGGGGCTGCAGGTGTCCACTGGGGCAGGATGAGGAGTTTTCCCTTCCTGAGTGGAATGTGGGGCTCTCCCTGTTCCTATGGATGGGATGTGGAGCTCTCCTTGTCTCTATGGATGGGATGTGAGGCTCTCCCTGTTCCTATGGATGGGATGTGGGGCTCTCCCTTCCTGAATGGGATGTGGAGCTCTCCTTGTCTCTGTGGATGGGATGTGAGGCTCTCCCTGTTCCTATGGATGGGATGTGGGGCTCTCCCTGTCCCTACAGATGGGATGTGGGGCTCTCCCTTCCTGATGGATGTGGGGCTCTCCCTGTCCCGATGGATGGGATGTGGGGCTCTCCCAGTCCCTGTTGATGGGATTATGGGGCTCTCCCTTCCTGAATGGGATGTGGGGCTCTCCCTATCCCGATGGATGGGATGTGAGGCTCTCCCTATCCCTATGGATGGGATGTGGGGCTCTCCCTGTCCCTACAGATGGGATGTGGGGCTCTCCTGAATGGGATGTGAGGCTCTCCCTATCCCGATGGATGAGGTGGGATCGAGCCCTGGCGCAGTGGGGAAAGTGCTGGGGACGTTTGGGGCTTTTCCTGCAGGGCAGTGTGGACCCCCCGGATCCCTGCCCCCTTCCCTGTGGGTTGTGAGGGGACGAGGAGCCAGTCTGGGACTGAGCAATGCCAGGGAGCTGCAAACCATCCCTCTGCCTTTGCTGGGGCAGGATTTGGGGATTGTCTTTGGGCTTTGCTCCCCTCAGGCTTTGTCCCACAATCCTGGTCTCTGGGAGCATCCAGATGCTGGTTTTTGGGCTCAGATATCCCTGAGGGGACAGTGTCACAGCCCCCCCAGTGCTTCCACCCCTCCAGAGGCAGGCAGAGGTCCCTCACCGTGGTCATGCCATGTCCCCACGGGCTGAGGCACGAATGTACCCCCGGGAGCTGGCCCCTGGCAGCAGCCCCGTGTCCTCCGTAGGTGTCACCTGTATTTTCCATGATATTTCTCTCTTCTTTGTCGGGTCGGGGGGGGCTGGGGGTGGGGGGGATGTTTCTAAATATCCAGCCGAGATTTGTTCAGCACCAATTCTTGATATCGAAGCAAAGCATGTTTGGTGGGACTAACTTGCATTTATTAGCAGTAAATACATAAGTGAGTATTTTATATGTTAAAAGAAACAAAACAAACAAACAAACAAACAAACAAATAGGATGTCAGGAGAAAGAGAAGGGATGAGGTTTCTCACCGCTCGGTGTCCGGGCTGGGGGCTGCCTGGCCCCCCACCGGTGGGGCTTTGGGGTATTGCTGGGGGTGGGTGGCTTTCTCCTGTCCCCATCTCCCCTGGAATCACTTACAGAAAAAAAACAGGCAAAGGAAAGACTAGAAATGTTTACAAAGCACACTTCCCACAGTACCGTTAACCCTCTGGATGCCAGACAGACACATCAGGAGCTGCTCCCTCCCCGTACTCTGGAGGGGCCCAGGGGCGGCAGCTCCGTCCTGCTTCCCGTGGTTTCTTTGGTTCGGTTTTGTTGGGCTCCATCCCCACTGCCTCCATCTCTGCGCACCTGCCCGGAGCTTGCTTGCCAGGGGGTTTGCTTCTGCCCCCTCCCAGGCTCTTCCCGCTCGGCTGGGAGCTGTGGGAAGCGCCTGTCTCTGCTCGGGGAGGTTCTGGCTCGGTGGGAGATGCTGGCACTCACTCCCTGCCCTCCCAGATGCACTTTAAGGCCAAACTTCCCTTTTTTTCCCTTCTCTGGGGCTGGCAGAGAGCAGGCAGGGGATGCTCCCGTGGCCCCAGGGGGTGCAGGACCTTCCTCACGGCTGTGCAGGCTCCGGTCCCTCGGCGTTTCCCATGTGGGAAAGCCCTTTGGAAATCCTGGAAATGCCCACATCTCCCTAAGGTTCATCCTTTGGGCATTCGGGGATCCCACCTGCACGCCAGCTCCTCGGGGAGCAGCCCTGGATCCCCCCAGGAGCATCTCCAGCTCTCCCGTGGGAGCATCCCTGGCTCTCTGGGGGAGCCCAGACTTTTTAGTCCCCTTTTAATAGGTTTGTAGACTCCCTGAACCCTCGTAGACCTCCATAAGTAGCTCTTGATTTAATCCCCTCCTAACCCTGTAGTGTTTCCCCCTAAGGCAGGATTTTCTTCCCCACCCAACGCGTCTCTGGTTGCGTGGGACAACTTTTTCCTCTTTTTAAGAAGAATTTCTTGCCTCTGGATATAAAGACTAGACCATCCAACCTCGTTTCCATCTCTTGAATGTCGAGTATTACGATGTATAACACACGTTAGGGTGCTCTTTGGTGCTGTTTCAATGGTAACCAGTGGAACTGACTTTTTTAAAATAACAATAACAATAAAAGAAACTTTAGTGCCGCTGGTTCCATAACGTTCGTTGTCGTGACTTTTTTTCTTTTCTTTTTGGAAGTTTTGTTAGGGTTTTGGTTGTTTTTTTTTTTGTTTTTTGTTTTTTTTAATTCTTTTTTAATTTTTACTAAACAGTGAGTAGCGATCAGCTGCCGGGTTTCTGTGGTGTTGATTTTAGTGACTGGTGGCTGCTGCAAGCTGGGCGGGCTGCGTCACAACTCAGTGGGATTTGGGATCGAGTCGCTTCCTTTTGGAACACAGCAAAATGAGCATTTGATGGGAGCCCAGACGGCAACTAGAGGGTTAATTTTTGAACTTTCAGGTATGTTCCTCAGAAGAAAAAAAAAATAATAATAAAAAAAGAATAAAAAAAAAAAGATAAGAGAAACAAAACACTATTTTTTCAGTAAGCTTTTTTTTTCTGTAAACGATTTACAAATAAATCTGACATGATGGTGCTGTACCAAAGCCTTATACGAAACTTATTCCGCGCTCTCTATAATCTCTCTGTATCTGTATTGTTGCTCTCGGCCTCCGCCAAGGCCAGGAAATGCCAGCAGGAGGGACCGGTGGCCGCGCTCGGCATCGGCATCCCCGGAATTCCCGGGATGAGCCCAGAGCCGCTCCGGCCCGCGGGGAGGGAAAAGCCAAATTTCAGCATCGCTCCCCAGGCGTGCGATGAGGGCCACACGTGGGGGTCCCTCACCCCAAACTCTCCTTCCGACTGGGTGCTATCCTGCCCTGGGCAGGGATCCGAGACCTCTCCGGGGAGCGCTGCCCGCTGCTCCCGGCATCCCCGCTGCGGCTCCGAGGGGATAACGACCCACCCAGGGGATCAACCCCCTCCTCCGGGGGGTTCCACATCTTCCAGCTCAGCCCGACCTCCGCAGTGCTTAGCCAAGGCAGACCCCTGGCTCTTGCCCTGCGAGCCCTGTCCCAGCCCTTCCCCTGGGGCCGGCCGGGAGCTGGGGCTGCTTTGATAGCTCTAAGCAATAATCCCACTCTGCCAAGAAAGTTGGGTCCTTTTGGCTCTTGGACTGTTGTCAGTTAACGAGTAAATGCTAATAAGCCAACAAAAATTGGAAGAAATGAGAGTTTGAAGCCCTGCCTTACTGGGAGTAGCTGGTCCCTCGGTCTCTGCCTGTTGGGATTTTAAGGCCTGCTGAGTACTTAATTTATCGCCGGTAACATTGCATGTTCATAGATTGACTTCTTGAGTTGATTTTTCTTATTTTAATGTACCCACTATAAGAAATTCTGGCAGTGTTGCAATGTTACGTACAACTAGCCATGCTGTAGGAGAATGATGGGTTTTGGAATCGATTAACTTGCTCCTCATGTAACATTACCCTGCTTCAGAAATGTTTTGTATTTTGATATAAATAAACATTTGCTAAAAAATAAAAAATATATCTATAAAAAGGCTTGGTTGCTGTCGTTGATTTTGTTGGAGGGGCCGTGGGGAGGGGGTGGGGTGCTTGTGGGGGATGCTGAGCTGTTCTTTGCCCTAAGCATCCCAAGTTCTGTTGTCCCCCTGGGATTTGCAGCATGTCCAGGCTGAGGTGGGTCCTGGGATGGACACTAATGGTCAGGTCCTGCTTTTGGGCAAGGAGCAGGAGGGCAGAGAGCCCCAACCCCATGTGAGCGGGTGACACTGGACAGCGAGCCCCATCCCTTGCTGCCCCCTCCTACAGCTCCCCTTTCTCATCCCCCGCCTCCGGCCAGGCTAACCCGCACTCCCCTCCCCTTCACCAAATATCACCTTTGGAGATTTTTCCACCTTCTTTTGCACTGATTCACTCCTCAGGAGCTCCCGTGCTAATAAAGTCTCCGTGCTGCCGTGGAGCGTGTCCGGGGCTGTGCGGTGCCCGCTGTCCCCAGCCTCGCTGGTGGCCGTGCCACGAGGTGGCAGTGCCGGATCGGCAGCTCCCAGCGCTGGCCATGAGAGAAGAGGGAGAAGAGGTTGTCTCGACCACCTCCAGCATCGCTCTCCTCCCTGTATCTCCCCCTCCAGGGCCGGGATGGAGCGGCTGCTTCCCTCTGTCTGTCTGTCTGTCCTTCTGCTCGCCCTCGAAGTGTCCCCCGGCGCTGCGGTCCCATCCCCTCCCACCTCCCTTCCTCGCTGGTTTTTGGGGGCTGTGCTGCTCTCACAGCCCTCAGCATGTTGGGGATGTGGCTCGGGGCCGTGCACCATCCTCGGGGTCGGCTCCAGGGTTTCCCAGTGTTCACCCCTCGGTGAGCAGGGATGCAGCTCAGGGCACTGCATCACCTTTCGGGTGCCAGCTCCGGGGCTTCCCAGTTAAATCCCTCCCCAGGAGGGAGCAGGGATGCTGAGAAAGGCTGATTGCACATCCCTCACCAGCTGCACCCCAAAACTGGGGGCTGGGGCAGCCCCTGGGTGTTCCCACGTGGATCCTGCACACCTCTGTCGGTGCAGGGAGCAGGAACAGCTCTGCCAGGGTCCCAGCACAGGTGGGAAGGTGCTGGGGAGCTGCTCAGGTGCTGCCCTCCAGCTTTGTTCCAGGCTTGGTGAAACCCTGCGGGAAGGAGGAGGAATCCTCCCGGCTGGATCTGCAGGAGAACCGATCCACGCTGCTTCAGAGGGAGTGAGGGGGCAGATAGAGGATGGTTGGGCTGTGGCTGAGGATTGTGCAGCTGAATGACGCTGCTGGAGCTCCCCCAGAGCTGTGTGGGTCACAGGGGAGCTCCCTGGGCTGGGGGAGGATGGCACTGGTGTGCACGGCAGGTGTGAGCCCCAGTATCCCCAGTCCGCCCAGCGCAGGAGGCAGCCCAGCTGTGCTGCTGGCCCGGGGCACGGTGCCCTGGCAGCGATTTCAGCCTCATCAGGACAGCTGACACTTACTGAGGGTGGTTTGGCCTCTCTCCAAGGGTGCAGGGGCTAAGGAAAAAGACTCGAGCTACAGTCGCTGAGCTGAAGTGTTCCCAGCATTTTGAACGCCTGTCCCCAGGTAAAAAATTTATGTCACCTCCCAAAGCCAGGCGGCATTCCCCTCCTGTGGAGCCCTGGATCTGGCTCCTGGCTCCATCCCAGCCCTTTTGGGGGCCAAACATCTGCTGCCAGGGCGAGTGGCACTGGCAGGAGGTGGCAGGGAGGAGAGGGGAGGCACCTCCTGCTCTGGGGAAGGCTCTGTGCCCTCCACAGGTAGGTCTGGCTGGAGGCACAGTTTCTGCTATCAGTGAATTATTGATTGGATTTACCGCCACGGCTCTGACAACACCATTACTGGCTTTGACTTCATGTTTAAATCATCACTCCAATAGCTCTGAAAGATGCCATCTTTTATTTAAAACGCACTCAGTGGCTCTTTTTGATCCCCTGGCTCGACGTGCCACTGGCAGAGAGGGGGGAGCAGTGGGTGCGTGGCTGGGGGGGGCACAGTCCCTGCACGAGGGCCTGCAGGGACACTCAAGGTCACTCTGGTGAGGGTGGAGGGAAAGAAGGTTCCTCCTCATGCTCCAGAAGAAAGGCTGCAGGTAACGGAGAGGGCGAAGAGCCACGGGGGCTGTGCTATCCCCTCTGCCCGGCCTTCAGCCCTGTCCCTGCTGCATCCCTGCGAATCCCTGCGGCTGATGGAGCAAGCAGGGAGCACCTCCAGGGTTCTCTGCCCCCTGCTCACCCCGCTGTGCTCTCCCAAACTCTCTGGCCACTGCTGTGTCCCTGTTCCCTGTCTGCATCCCCATCCCCGTCCCCATCCCCATCCCCATCCCCATCCCCATCCCCATTCCCATTCCCATTCCCATTCCCATTCCCATTCCCATTCCCTGCCCATCCCGTCCCCATCCCCATCCCATCTCCCAGGCTGAAGCCCACACACTGTGCCTGTTTCTCCACAGCTTCTTCCCACCGTGAGCTGGCTCTGGGGTGTGCAGGGCAGCTGTGCTGCTCTGGGGCTGCAGGTTTGGGGCGCAGCAATGAGGGCAGCAGCCCACGAGGCCAAAACTGGCCCCTGCCCAGTTGTGGGGCTGTTGGGATGCTCTGTGCCACCCTGCTGGGAAGCTGCGCTGCTCACCCAGGCAGGATGTCAGGGCTGCCTGCATCCCTGCCTGTCTCTTTATCAGCTTTACCATCCAATATTCCCAGGCTGCTTTGTCTTTGCTTTACATTTATCAATATTACCAGCTGATCCCGCGGTCCCCTCCGTGGGTTTATTAATATTGCCCTCTGATCTGCGGGAAGCGGCCGCGCTTTATATTCCTGCCCCATCCCCAGCTCCTCCAAGCCCCCACGCCATGTTTAATTAGATTTTCTCCTTGGCTCAGGCAAACACAAATTGAGCTCCTGGTATCTCTCTCCCGTGCTGGAGCTGGTGGTGGACAGCAGCCTCCCCCACATTAATATTCCAGAGCTGGTGCACGTCTCGGGATGGAGCAGTCTGGGGGGCTTTGCCTGGGAAAGGGGATTATTTCTATCCCCAACCCCCACCCTGTTTTCCATGGATGGCAATTAACCTGGCAGGGAAATATCTTTTCCTAACAGGTCAGGGTGGCCAGGTTGAGGGATCATGATTAGGAAGCAGCACAGGATCCCTGGATCAGAAATCTGAGATGCTGCTTCCCCCTCTCCCACAGTGTTCCCCCCATCCCGCTGCTCTGGGCCACTGCTGTCATTTTTCAAGGAATCCTTCTGGGCTTGGCTTTCCACAAGTCAGTGGGGACCAGCGCTGGCCTCTCCCACTGCTCCATGGCAGCTTTTCCACATCAGAGGGAAAGAAAATTGTTTATGCAAAGTTTGTCAGTCCCTCCAGGCACGAAGGGAAGCGTTGATTGTTCTCCAGCTATCTCAAATCTTTTGCCAGTTTCCAAAATTAAAATTTTTCCCTGTGTCTTGCAGACATATTTGATGTTCGTGCTTGGATTTCCAGACTTGCTGTCCAGCAGGTGCATTATTATTATTATTATTATTATTATTATTATTATTATTATTATTACATTTGATATTATTTTATTTCCCCCCCCATTTGGACTTCTCCTCCTGCCACAATGTCCTTTGTGTGTTCCTCTCCTCCCAGGGAGCACAGGATGGAATTAACTCCAGGGATGCTCACATGGATGCTCATGCAGGGACCAGAAGCCCCTCCTGGGGCTGGATCTGCCTCTCTCAGCTGTGATTCCATGGGGCAAAGAGCTTTCCATGCCTGCAGCCTGTGGTGCTGCTGGGATGCAGATCTGCTCCCCGGGATGCTGCGTCTCCTCTCCCAGCCCTGCTGGAGGAATGTGCTCGCCTGAGTCAATAGGAAGCTAATTAAGCCATTTATCTGGGAAAAGCAGCCACTCCTGGTGAGCTCTGCTGTCGGGATGGAGGAGGAAGGGGCACAGAGCCGGGGAAAGCAGGAGCCAGGGAAGGCTGTGGGCAGCCTCTGGAAGGGGAGAATCTCAGCTGGGAGCAGAGCAAGGTGGGAACCATCCACAGCATTCCACTGCTGACCCCTGGGCCAGATCCTGGTCTTCCACGTGCTGCCTAAAACAAGTCCCTGATGGTGCTGCAGTGCTAAAATCCCCAATAAACTGCTTTTCTGTCTGAGAAGTCGATGACGAGATGTGTAACGTCCATCATAACCCACCCATAATGATGAACAGTGTTTATTCCCAGCTGCCCCTCAGCTCTGTGCTGTCCATGCAGGGGACCCAAATCCCATTTTTCTTCCCCCAAAACTCCCCTCTCTGGGAAGACCAGGCTTGCTGTTTGCAGAGCACAGCTCTGCACTGAAGCAGGCTGCACTCTAACTTTAAATTGACTTTTTTTTAGTGGAGCCCTGGGAGGTTTTTCTGAGGAGTGCAGCCTATTCTTCAGGGCTTTTATAAGCCTTTAGTAGCTTAAGACACAACTAAGTTGGCCCTAATCCCTCATAAAAGCACGTAGGTTTTCTTGCCCTTCTGCTGCACGAAGGTCTTAGCCTTCGCTGTTGTGTTTGTCTGAAGGATGGGAAGGAAATGCCTGTGAAATTTTCCTTTTTAAAGGCCTGGATTCTCAGATCAAACCCATCCAGGGGGTTCAGGGGCAGGAGATGTGTTCCTTGGGACAGGGGGAATGTCTTAGCCCCGATGTGGTGGTGCAAGTTCTCCTGGCTCCCTGAACCAGTTCTCCCTGTGGTCTTTGGCTGGATCGTCCCCCCATGGATCCAGAATGAGGGGGACAGGGTAAAAATATGGGAAAAAAGGATTTCTCCAGCAAAACAACATTAACCCTGCGGTGAGAGGGCCTGTGCAGCTCTGCCCCAGCGAGGAAGATGCCCAGCCATGGGTGAGTTGGCTGATCCACATTCGATACGTGCAGAGGGTTTTATCCATTGCTTTGGAGAAGTTTCTTGGATTCTGGCTGGGTTTTATGCTCAGAGAAATGGCTTTTGTGAGGAGAAATGAAGTCCTGCCTTGAAGGTCTGGCAATGGGTGGATGCAGGGCTGGGGGAGGTCTGTGCTCAGCTGGGGCTGGGTAGGATTTTACTCCCCGAGAGAATTCTCGAGGGCACTTGCAGGATGAGCTGTGCCTCGTTCCCCAGACCTGGGGCTGCCCCAGGATTGCTCTGTGGTAAGGTCTGTGAGTGTTTCAGAGCCCAAAAGGAGGATTTCTGCAGCCAGGGCAGCCTGTGGGGGAATGAACCCTGTGCTGGATGTTACCAGGGAGTGAAGCATCTTTGAAAGCCCTAAACCCACAAGGAGCCTTGTGGGGTGACACTGGAGGTCGGAGCAGGGACAGGCTGAGTGAGAGCAGCGGGAGGAAATATTTTCTCCCTCCACACCCCAGATTGATGTGAACTGCAGGAAGGGATGGATCACGTTGATGCTGAACCTGAACACCCTGAACACACAGCTCTGCTCCCCAAAACCACACACAAGGGGGGCTTGTCTGCCAGTGGGGGAAGATTTGGGTCCCTCCGGGCCAGCCTGGCGGGAGCTGCCCCATTTGCATATTAGGGGTGAGTTTATGAATTATGCAGCCACCACGGCACGTCCAGAGGAATCGGCTGCAACACGGAAAGCATATTTATCTTTGTGTCTTATTGATTTATTTTTCCTCTCCTGTTTTTTCAAGCTCGAGCAGCCGCAGCGAGGACAGGAAAACAGCGCAGGCAGCTGGGGGGCTGCAGTGGGACACTGTTCCCTCCCTGTAGGTGTCACTCATGTGGGGTTTCTCCACACTGGGAGCTGTTTCACAGAGACCAACATGTTCTGGGTACTCTGATGCTTGTTTTGGTGGAGCAGGAGCCTGGGAATATTTCAAAGAATCATTTTTGGTGGCAGCACAGGTGCTCCTGCAGGGTGACCTGGGCCATGGGGTGGTGAGAGGGCCAGAGACCAAGAGCTGTCCTCCATGGGCATCGCCACAGGTCCTAGACAGGAGCCAGGCTGTGAGGACACATCAGAACTCTCGTCCTCATCTGGGTGGCAGTGCAGCCATCCATTAGCACGTTGTCTGCATCGTCTCTTTGTCCATCCATCTACCCTTTCCACTCATTAACTCCACCATCTGCTCCTTCATTTATCTCCCATCCCGGCCAGTAAATCATCCCTGTCTTCCCTCTCCATCCATGCGTGAGAGAAGAACCCCTCGGTCCCCTCCACATCCCAGACCCCCAGGGCCACGACCCTGGCTTGAGCTTGGAATTCAAGGCTCCATCCCAGAGGGAAGCTCCCAAATCCCTTGGGGCTTTATTTCCTCTTTTAGATGGCTCCAAAACGCTCAGGGACCCTGGAAGGGAATGGGACGAGCTACAACCCCAGGTGCTGGGCTGCAGGTACCACTCACATCCACGCTCCACCTGCCCTCTCCTGCATCCACAGGAGCACCCCCAGCTCGCAGCCCTCCCGGCTGTGCCCTTTTTCCCCCAGACAGGAAAGGTTAGTTGGGATCACAGAGCCAGCCGGCTGCCCAGATTCCCGCTCCCCGGGGCTAATTATGGAACAACATTAGATAAAAGTCAACATATGTTGTAAAAGGCACTATGTATCAGCGCCTGACAGCTCCTAACAATGTGCTCATGTAACAGCTGTCAGGCTGCGATGCTCGGGAATGAGGAATATGTTGATTTATGGATATCAGATCTGCCCTCACGTTCGCCGACGGCAGCGTGGGGCAGCGGCAGAGCCCGCCAGGACAGGCTGTTCCCCACGCCTGGGCTCGGCCTCCTGCTTTTCCCAGGGATGTTTCCCCTTCCAGATGCGCCCACGTTCGTGTTGCTGCTCCTACCAGAGCTGTCATTTCTGAGGCAGGAGGACCCAGCCCCTCTCCATGGGCTCGGAGAGCAGAGAGGCTCATCCAGCTCAGGAAGGACCTGGAGCTGCTGGAGACAGTCGAGAGGAGACCCCAGGATGATCAGAGGGATGGAGCAGCTCTGCTGGGAGGAAAGGCTGGGGGAGTTGGGATTGTTCAGCCTGGAGAAGGGAAGCTGAAGGGTAACCTAATTTCCTGAAGGAGCCAACAAGAAAGATGGGGAGAGATGTTTTACAAGAGCCTGGAGCAAGAGAAGGAGGGGGAATGGTTTCAAACTGACAGAGAGTGGGATTAGACCAGATACTGGGAAGGAATTGTTCCCTGTGAGGGTGGGCAGGCCCTGGCACAGGGTGCCCAGAGCAGCTGTGGCTGCCCCTGGATCCCTGGAAGTGTCCAAGGCCAGGTTGGATGGGGCTTGGAGGAACCTGGGACAGTGGGAGGTGTCCCTGCTGTGGCAGGGGTTGTAACGAGATGTCTTTAAGTCCCCTTCCAACCCAGGCCATTCTCTGATTCCATTATTCATTTCTATATAGGACTGAAGTTCATTTCTGTGCTAATTGCAATATTTTATTTAAAACGCAATCAATAAATAAGTGCTGGCCCCATGAAACCTCCTCCCCACCTCACCCCTCCCTGTTTCAGAGCTCCGGATGCTCAGACCTCTTTGCTTTGCTTAAACCAAGCACTGGGTGGTCTCAAAGCCCTGGGGTTACAGGGCAGTTTAAGACATCACCTCCCAGTCCCAAATCCCCCTGGGAGGTGTGCTGCCCTCCCTGCTCTGACCATGCTCCCCAAATCCTTGGATCTGAGAGCAGAGGCTGCACTGGGATCACTCATGGCTGATGATTCTTGTGTTCTTCACCTCCTGCTTCTCTGTCCCTTTGTGAAACCCGTGCACTGTGGCAATCCTCTGCTTTCTGTGGCCCCTCAGGCTCTGTATTTTGGGGTGAACCAAAACGGGATTGGGGTTTGGGCAGACTTTGGAATGTGGGAGGCGTGGTGGCCCCCAAACCCTGCACCCTGCTCTCCTCCAGCTTTTGGGCAAAGCTCTGCTTTCTTACAGTCCTATCCCTAAGTGGGATTTGGGGGGGCCTGAATCACCAGCATCCCCACTGCAGCAAAAGGCAGAGGTGCCATCCAGCTGCTGGCAGAGTTCATTAGTGGCTCCCACTAATCAGCTTCGATGGGAACGGGGAGGGAAATTCCTCCTCGGCTTTATTAAGCAGGCTGGGCTGGATGCTCCCAGGTATGGCAGTGCCAGAGGGGATCCTGCTTCTTGTTCTGCAGCCACCCTGCTCAGATCTGTGGGGCTTGGGCTCATGTTTGGCAAGGAAAGAGCTTTTGGGAGTGTTTCTTTTGGGCAGAGCATGGCTCAGGTGGGGTTGTTGGGGAGGCAGGAGGGGATAAACCAGCCCCAAAGTCGTGTAATTTGAAATACAGGTGTGAATTCTGTTTCCCTCCTTGTTTTCAGCAAACCTCAAGGCTTGAGGAGCTGCGTAATGGAGATGTTTCTTCCTGGGAATGGAGTGGGACTGGGGGTTTCTGGTGCAAGCTGGGTTTGCTCCCCCGTGGGAGGTGGCAGCGTGGCCAGGGACCCAGCAGGACTCCAGGATTCCTCTTGGGAAGGCAGAGCATCCCAAATTAATTTGAGGTGGGGATGTTTTTCTCAGCCCTTAATGTCACGAGACATCATTTTCAGTTTCCTTTTCCAAAAGGTTGATCCCTAGCAGGATTTGCATTGCTCTTTAATTTATTCCAGCCATGTTTTCCTCCATGTGCATGCTGGTTTCCCAACCTTCTTGTGGGGTTGTTTTCCTGATTTTTTTTTGACAAATATGAATAAAGATATGATCTTCACTCGCTGTGACTCTTTTATCTGTGGGTGTTGGGGTCTCACCCCCTCTAACAACCCTGCCAAGCTTCCCCAGCTGCAGGGGGAATGTGTAAATCCCAGTGAAACTGCTGGTTCCATTGAAATTCGAAAATATAATAAAGCCAGTTATATCACTTTATAAACAGTAATAAAAAAGAAGGTTAATGTCCTTCCTCAACTTGCAGCCAGTGTGTTTTAATCTGCAAAACAATAATGGAAAACTCCATTTATGGAGCTGTGGAGTGGGCTGGGCTGAGCCTTTACAAAACCTCACATAAGGCTAAATAAACTCCGGCTCCATTGCAATTTACTCTTTATAGGCTGATATTTACCAGCCTAGCAACTCCTCTACTTCCGAACTTGAATATATTTCACTTTTTTTTAATACATATTCATTATTTACAAACTTGTTTCCACTCTCCAATTTCTGCTGCTTTGTGTGATTTCTCGTGGGAATTCTTTTAATATGCAGATTTCATAGGAAATATTTTTATATATAGGTATTTTGGCTATGTAATTATCTCAGGTCTATTGTGTTTAACTCCAAATATAACTTTGAAATTCCCCAAAGGATGATCCTATTTTGGGGTTTTTTGCCTTCTTGGGAGAGGTTGTGTTAACCACAGAGGGGTGTGTGAGTTTTGGGGGAGGACATGGACAGGGAATTATCCCAAATTCCCTGTGCAGGACAAATCTGTGAGGAGGAGATGGGAAAGCAGCTCCAGGACGTTTTATTTTGCCCCAAAGGTGGGAAATAAACTCTGGGAATCTCTGCTTTTCCCTTTTTTTGGTGCTCAGAGGGGGAACAGGAGCTGGTGGGCACCAGAGGAACGAGAAGCTCCCACAAACCATATCAAAGCAAATGCACATTAACAGCCCTTTTTTTTTAATTATTTTTTTTAATGGGGTTTGGACACTGAGCCTGGGCTTCATCCAGGCTGGACCAAGAGCCCTGTGGTATTTGGAATGCAAATCACCCAGCCATGCCTTAATCATTACCACCGGGAGACAATTAGGGTTAAAATATAGATTTTTCCACAACGAGGGCAAACTGTAGAGACATAAGAAGAAGAAAGTCTTGCTATGATTCATTTATATCAGCCTGTTGCTTTGAGGAGGTTCTAGAGGCTGAGGAAGAGCCTAAATCCAGAGATCTGCCCCAAAATAGGGGAGAAAAGTGGGGTTTGGGTGGGTTTCCCCTCTGTGGGGGTCAGGGCTGGCTGATCCCACAGAATTCCCCCTTTGGCATGAGAGCCCAGCAGCAAAAAGGGTTGGAAACACGGAAATTACTCAGCTGTGCTGGAATCTGATCGAAAGTGCAAAGCAGAGGATGAGGGAGGTGAACAGAAAGGGCCTTTTTTGCATTTTTATAATCTTGTGGGATTTATGAGCAAGGTAAACTTAATAACGAGGGACAAGAGCCTGGCTGAGCACAGCCCCGGAGCGCAGGGAAGGGGTGAGGAAAGGGGCTGGGGGGCACATGGGGGGCACTGGGGGACACTGAGGGACACTGGGGGGCACATGGGGGACCTCCAGGAGCCCGGGGTGAGCCGCTGGTGCCAGGCTGGGCTTCCCCTTTGCCCCTTTGGCTTTTCTCCGGGGATTTACCCAGCACTGATCCCACTGATGGCAGGAAACGTTTTTCAACAATTTCTGGTGAAGGAAAGGAGAAAGAGGAAAAAAAGGAATAAAAATGATTGATTTCACAGGTTGTTCCCAATCCCAGCTCCCTGTGGTGTCTCCTCCTGACTCACCTGTCCTGCCTCAGCACCATCACTGCAGCCAGGGGTGGGAATGATGCAGCCAGGATGGATCCTCATGGACCCACACAATTTTCCCCTCCTTTCCTCTTCATTTTGCTCTCTGCTTTCCCAAAATCAGCGAGGAATGGGAAACAGCACATCCTGCCCATCCTGTGCACCTTGGAATGCCCTTTCCAAACCCAAACCCCGTGGCTGGAGCCAGCACTGCGGCTTCGGATAATCCTTGCTCAGATTGTGGTGCTGTCCCCGTGGGGGAAACCCAGCAAAAACTGCGCTCTAATCTTTAATTAGAGAGTTAATTACCCTCGGAAGCTTGTGAGGGGGTGGTTGGACATGAGGGGAAGCTGCTTTGTGAGTGTAATAGGGGGCGAAGACCTTTGGGGGTTGGGGGGCTGGTGGCTCCTGCGTTTAGCTGGCTGAGGGGTGGGCACCTGTCCTGTCCCCCTGTCCCCTCTGTCCTGTCCCCAGGGATGGCTCCCAGCCCCAGGCCAGCTCTCCACTCCCTCTGCTAGGTGGTTGTGGGGGTTTGGGTGTCACCACCCTGGCACAGGGGTTCCAGCAAGTGTCACACTGCTGAGGAGCCATGGTGGCCTTTCTGTCACCTGCTTGGCTTTCAACACTAAAAGCAAGAAGCAGGAAGGCACACGGTGTGCGAGAGCCCAGTGCTGTGCAGGGGACATGGCACAGGGGACATGGCACATGGCACACTGTGCATGGCACATGGCACGCTGCGGACATGGTCCAGAGCATGCAGCACGGGGCACACTGCACGTGTCACACAGCCCATGGCCCATGACAGCCCATGTCACACAGTCTGTGTCACCCAGCCCACGGCACACGTCACACAGCCCATGTCACACAGCCCATATGGCCCATGTCACACAGCCCGTGTCACCCAGCCCCGGGCACACCCCCGTCCCAGGACTGGGGATCCCCGGAGGGGCCGCAGGGCTGTGACCAGGGGCAATGACCAGCGGCAGTGACCAGCGGCTGTGACCTGCGGCAGTGACCAGCTCCAGTGACCAGCTCCAGTGACCAGCGGAGGGCGCTCTTGGCTCAGAATTGCCCCTGCCCCC
>VZRF01005435.1:532348-584689 GCA_013396875.1 Vireo altiloquus | reverse complement strand
CCGCAGACCCCCCCAAACCCCCCCAGCCCCGGGACAGAACAGCCTCCCCCAGCCCCCTCCGGCCCTGCGCACCCCCTCCGGGGCTCCTGGGGCTCGGCCATGGGGAGGGGGCTCACCCCAGGGCACCCCCGGCCTGGCTCGGTGTCCCTCTGCAGCCTTGGGGACCCCCCAGGTACAGGACTTGGGCCAGCGGAAAGACAAAACCAGCAGAGGGGACTCGGTGCCAGGGACGGGGAGTGAGTGTAATGGTGGGGAAAAAAAAAAAGGGAAAATAAGGGAAAGTAGGAAATCAGCACAACAAAGTTGACTAAAGCAAATATTTCCATCCCTGCAGGAGGGAGCCGGGCTGACTGGAATGCTAAAAACGCCCCTATTTGCATCTTTTTAAATAGGAGCCGATAAAAGCAAATACTCCACCGCCAATAATTATAATATTTTAATTGCGTTTCTTCAGGGCTTTTGTTTTTCAACGAGACACAAAAGCTGTGTGTAAACTGGCAGAAATAAATATCCCCGTTGGTGTGGGTTTGGGTGAGACTTTTGGGGTCCTGCTTGTTCTCCTCAGGACCTGCAGCACCCCTGGGGGTCAGCCGTGACCTGGGGGGGTTTGCACATCCCCATCCCTGGGGGGGGTGAGTTTTGCTCCCTGCTCCCTCCCAAATTCCTGCATGCAGGGTCCCGTCGTGTCCCTGTGCTGCTGCTGGGATTTTAGAGCACCTTTAGGACAGGTTTGGTTTTGGGACCCTGCTCCCAGCACCCCAAATCCCCAGGTTTGGGCAGGATGGGAGGTTGGATTCAGATCTTAGAGGTCTTTTCTTACCCAAATGATTCCACAAAACCCCTCTCCAGTTCTATTCTAGGATGGAAAAATGAAGCTTCTCCCTAAACAAACAGGGGGTTTGGGGGTGATAAATGCATGATTTTTCACTCATGTTTTTAATTCACAACGCATTTTCCACTTACCGGCAAGGGCCCCATCCAGAGGCTTCACGGCTGTGGGGAATTTGGGATGATCACCCCAACGCAGCACAGCTGGGTGGATGCTGTGGGGAATTTGGGATGATTACCCCAACACAGCACAGCTGGGTGGATGCTGTGGGGAATTTGGGATGATTATCCCAACGCAGCACAGCTGGGTGAGTACTGTGGGGAATTTGGGATGATTACCCCAATGCAGCACACCTGGGTGGGTGCTGTGGGGAATTTGGGATGATTACCCCAACGCAGCACACCTGGGTGGGTGCTGTGGGGAATTTGGGATGATCACCCCAACGCAGCACAGCTGGGTGGGTGCTGTGGGGAATTTGGGATGATTACCCCAATGCAGCACACCTGGGTGGGTGCTGTGGGGAATTTGGGATGATCAACACAATGCAGCACAGCTGGGTGGGTGCTGTGGGGAATTTAGGATGATTACCCCAATGCAGCACAGCTGGGTGGGTGCTGTGGGTCGGTTGGGAGCTCTCAGCATCCCTGAGCTCCTGCGGGGGGAAGGTTTATCGTGCAGAGCAGCAGAGCTGGAGGCAGCTGAGGGTGAGTCGTGGATGTCTTTATTTTTGGGTTTAATTCCTTAGCTACAATAGGAAGATCAGGGTTTTTAATAGGTGAATGGAGCTGTTGCTGTGTGCAGCTGGCTCCTCTCAGCTCTGCTGGCTCAGGAAAGGGAATTTTGGTGATTTTCTCCCTCTGAGAGGGAGCCACGTTGTGCAAATCACCCCCAAACTCTGCTGTGGGGTGTCTGAGAGCTGCTGCAAGGCTGCAGTGAAACAAACTCCTCTCAGCCCCTCTTGATACCCCATGGAAAAATGATTTACAAGGAGCATTCCCCCAAATCGCCCCCCTGCAAGTGCAGGGCTTGTGTTTAGTGCCACCAAATGTCCCTGAGTGTGCCCAAGCATCACCTGCCTCCTCAGAGAGCTCTCCACGTGGCTCAGCCTGGGGCAGAACAACTTAATGTTGAATTCCCAGAGAAATTAAAGTTTTTTCTGTGCTGGGTTCTAAGCAGGAGTTGGTTGTGTTGGTTCCATCCCCATGGTGGTGGCCCTGGAGCTGCTCCAGCACAGGAGGGTCCTGTTGTCCTTTGGGGATGCAGGGAACAGTGTCCTAGGGGACAGAGGGTCCCCCATTCCCTGGGCACCCCCAAACTGCCAGGGAAGGAGGGAGAGTGGAGTTGCTGAGCCCTCAATTTTGGGTGCACTGAGGTGATACTGAATTTTTCCAGGGGGTTTCTTGGGGCTGGATTTGCTGTTTGCTGCCCAGGAAGGATTTTTCTCCCCGTTTTTAGCTGGTTTGGCTGATACTGAGATAGTTTTAGGGGGGCTGGGTTGCTGGGCAGGGGTCCTGGGGAGGGTGGGCTGGCTGGGAAGTGTAGGAACAAGCTCTGTAAGCACCCCAGTGGGATGGCAGGTCTTGGGATGGGAAAGAGCCGAGCTCAGCTGATTCTGTGGGAAAGGTAGAGACTGAGAAAAATGGAGTGGAGGGGAACAGGAGCAGCGTGATCTAACCTGGGTTTAGCCTCCTGCTGTGTTGCAGGATTTAACTGGGATTGGAGGATCCCAAAAGTGCAGATCTTGGACCCCCAGCTCCACAGGCTGTTTCCTCTGAGCCATTCAACCTCCAGGCACAAATCCCCAGGGATGCAGGGTTCACTGGCTCTGGTGCTCCTGGGACGACTGGTTTTACTTAGGTTTTCATTCCAAGAAAGAGAATGAGACATTTCCCCTTTCTTTTTAGTGTTCCACTTTGATAAAATGCAGATTTTGGTGCTGTTCTCTCTGTGCCTGGCCCCGAAGCTGTGGGGATGGAGCAGGAGAGGATTTTTCCTTCTCTTTCCCTAGCTGTCAGAGGGGGACACAGCAACATCCCAGAGCTGTTGAAGCCTCTCCTGGCCCTTCCCCATCCCATTTCCATCCTGTCCACTGAACCACGGCGTGCTGAACAAGCAAACCTCAAACTGGCCTCTGTGCTGGGAGGCACCACCAGAGTTTGTTCCTTCGGAGCTCAAATTTATTTCCCTGCTGCCCCTGGGTCCAGGGCTCTGCTCACGAGTGCAAACAAACCCCGGGCACGTCTCGCTTGTGTGCCCCAGGATCCACGTGCAACAAGATATTTGCAGGGTCAGGGACTAATAATTTAAACTGCTGAGCAAAATAAATAAGTGTAAAGCAAAACCCGAACGCAGAGCGCCACAGGAGCAGGCAATATTGTTTGCTTTTCAAATAGACACACGAAAAATACAAACAGTAGCAGGAGGGATACAGAGATTAAAATTTTTCTAAAAACAAAATAGCAGCAATCCCACCAGGAAGCGGTGTTTCCATTTTGTATGTGCATAAGATTAGCAACACTTTGCTGCCTGCTAAGAGCATCTCTCTCCCCCTCCTCCTGGGAAACTTTGACCAAAAATGAAAAAAAAGAGCCTTTTGGACCAAAAGGAAATAATAAAAAACAACAAAAAATAAAGATGATTGAGATTTCCCGCAGAAAATATTGACTTTTTAAATTTGACATTGCCCCTGCTCTGGCCTGGAGAGCAGCCAGGAAATATCCCCCTGCTACTTTTCCCACACAAACCCTGAAAATTTGGAATTAGACACTTTCCTTGCAAATCTCGATGTGTCATGAAGCCGTATGGAAGGAGGAGAGGGATGTGCTGGCTCCGTGACAGGGAATTCTGAGCCAGAGGGGAGCGAGGTGTGCGGCTGGGTGGACACTGCACAGCCACAGCAGATGCTCCTGCTGGGCTTTGAGTCCTCCTGCTGTAAACTGTGATTCCTGGAGTGTCACCACGGGGATTTTCAGTGGCAGGTCCCCAGATATCTGTGCCTGAGCACCACAGGGAGCCCTGCCCTGAGCCTGCTGCCGTCCTTGCAGGTGCTTTCCCTTGGTAGGGGAATGTTTTCTGCCCAATATATTTTAAAGATCTCCGGGCATATGACTTGTGCTGCTTCAAAATTGAAAAGAAAAGGCTGAAATAGATGGTTTGGTTAATAAAAAGCTCCAATCTGTTCCCTTTTCAACTTCCCTTTTGCCATTTAATCCCTGGACTGGCCCTCAGTGACAAGGGTTGATGGGTTAAACAGGCTCCATGATCCTGGGGGTGTTTTCCAACCTGAATGATTCTGTGATTTGGTCTGGCAACACCCTGTCCAGGTGCTCCGAGTCACTCCTGAGTCCCCAGGGCTCCTCTCTCATGCTGTCATGTATCCAAAGCGAGCTTGGAGCTGGAATTTGGAGTTTTTTGGACGTGGCCTGGCGGGTGCTGACCACATCCCGAGCCAGCCCCAGCTCCCTGCAGCCCCCCAGCTTTGCTCCCCTCCGACACCTTCACTCCCCTGCCATCAAACCCGAGCCGAGGCGTGTGGGAATCGCAGGGAGCTGCAGGGGTGGCTTTGACAAGCAGATCCCACCACATCCTCACCTTCCCCACGAGCGTTTGTCGCTGGCGGGGGGCCGGCAGCGCCCGTGCCCACCCTGCTGCAGAAGGCTGGAGCCAGCATTTGAATAATGAATTCTGTTTAAGACTGAAAGCTCCGAGATCCATCTGTAACAAGACTCGAAATAATTACAGCTGATGATTGCCTGGTACCTCAGCCAGAAAAAACAGAACAGATTTTGGCCGCCAGCAATTACAAGCAGCACCCGCTCGAGCACAGGGAGAACTTTGTGAGCGAATTCATGAATACATTTGTGCGGATCAGGAGCGGTGGGGATGAGGTTTGGGGTGCAGGAGCGTGGGGAGGAGGTGTCTGCAGGCACGTGGATGCCAGACACTTGCCTGGGAGGGCGATGGGTGTCCCCTTAGGGTGCGTGTCTGTCTGCAGTGTGGTTTGGGGCTGGGAGGAGCAGGAAATCCACACCCAGGCCAGGGCTTGGGGTTGTTACCCACATCAGGGTAAAAATTGCTGGGGAAGTAGGAGAAAACAGGGAAAAGTGTGGCCAAATGAAGCTGTTCCCAGGAGCAGAGAGGCACGTGGAGGTGGCAGAAGAGGGCAATGAATTTTGGACTCTGCCAGACATCTTCCCCCTGTTCCCCCATCATCCCAAACCTGTTCCTTTGGGTTTGTGGCTTCACCGGCAGGGGCTGAGCAGAGCAGGGCTGTTTCTCCATCCAGCACAACAGCACTGCCCCTTGGGGCTGCCAAAACCTCCCGTGCTGTCCCTGCTCAGATTTGCCTTCTGCATGATGGGGATAATTTATCAAATAGTGACTAATATGCTTCCCTTCTTCCGGATCTCCTCCACGTATCATTTCAACTGACTGAAAATTGTCAAATTAGACTATTTTCCTTGACTGTTCCATTTCGGAGCAGGGGGAGCTGAAGGCTCCAATAATTGTGCTGTGCACTTCGCCAGCGTCTGGTGAAATAAGAGCGAATGAAACCAGTACTGCCCGAGCTCCAGAAATGCCCTCTGTGGTGAAGCGTGGGCTTCTCTCCTGAAACTGGATGCTGATGATCCTTAAAAGTCTGTTTTCTCTGCCCCCAGAGCGTGGCTGGCTGAGGCGGGCTCAGGGACTGTAAGGACGCGGTGCTATCGCGTTTTCCCATCCGCCAAAATTGCGTGTGCTCGGAATTGTCCTGGCGTAATGTGCCTGTATTAATCATTGCTCCCTTATCTTGTTCGCCTCCAATCTACAAGGATCTGCTTGGTTCTCCTCTGCACCTTAAATTCTCTTTTATCTCAACCGGTGTCAGCGCCGAGCCCGCAGGCAGCTGGAGCAGCTTTCCTCCCACAGCTGGAAAACGCGCGCAGGACTCCCTGCTCCATCCCCGTCCCGGGATGTTCCCGTGGGATGTGGGACAGTTGTGTGGCCTGGCTGGAGCAGAGCTGGCACTAAGGAGGATGTGGTGGGTGTCTCTGCAGCCATCCTGGTGGCTGTGTGTGATCCTGGGGGGAGGGATGCTCCCAGCTGTCAGTGGCGATTCAGGAGCTCCAAAGACATTTTGTGATGGGGCAGCCACGTGCCCTGCCAGGCTGTTTCCTTCTCTGTTTCCTTCCCTGTTTCCTTCTCTGCTTCCTTCCCTGCTTCCTTCCCTGCTTCCTTCTCTGCTTCCTTCCCTGCTTCCTTCCATGTTTCCTTCTCTGTTTCCTTCTCTGTTTCCTTCTCTGTTTCCTTCTCTGCTTCCTTCCCTGCTTCCTTCCCTGCTTCCTTCCCTGCTTCCTTCTGCTTCCTTCTGCTTCCTTCTGTTTCCTTCTGCTTCCTTCTGTTTCCTTCCCTGCTTCCTTCCCTGCTTCCTTCCCTGCTTCCTTCTCTGCTTCCTTCTGCTTCCTTCTGCTTCCTTCTGTTTCCTTCTGCTTCCTTCCCTGCTTCCTTCTCTGCTTCCTTCTGCTTCCTTCTGCTTCCTTCTGCTTCCTTCTGTTTCCTTCTGTTTCTGTTTCCTTCTCTGCTTCCTTCTGGCCAGAATGACCTCACTGACTCCCCATTTCTGGTGATGAGTCCATCTGGAGGTAGGAAGGACAAAGCTGGGAGACCTCGTGCATCCCTGGGTGTTTCCACAGGGCGTACAGCGAGGGCCTGGGGGGCTTTTCCTCAGGGAATCTCTTGCACTTGTGTTTCCCACCCAAGCTGAGGTGGATGCCAAACCGGAAACACTTTATTTTATGCCAAAGCAGTCTGCCAGCCCTGAGCAGAGACGCAGGCAGGGTTTGCTGGTCCTTTCCTATGTCCTGGGCTTATCTTATGTTGCCAGTGGACTTTTGTAGGCTCTGTATTTCTGTTGGTTTTGGGATGGCAGGATTTCTTCTCCAGTCATCCAAGTCATTTTGTCCCTTTCCATCTTTATCACTGGAGCTGCTTAAATAAAACAGGACCTACAAAAGGCCTGCTGAGTCCAAGTGCCCAATTTGAATTATGATGATTCTGTTACAGAATCCCAGAATCTTTAAGGCTGGAAAAGATCATCAGGTCCAGCCACCACCGTGTTCACCATTAAACCATGTCCTCAAGTGCCACATTCATGTGTTTTTTGAACACTTCCCAGGATGATGATTTCACCACTTCCCTGAGTAGTCTTTTCAAATGTTTTACAGCATTTTCCATGAAAAGAATCTTTTCCTGTTATCTAATCTGGTGCAACTTGAGGCTGTTTCCTCTCATCCTGTCTCTCTGCACCGCCCTGTTGCGGGGTGAAACACGAGGTGCTGAGACTGCCATCCCAAACTTCCCACAGCCTCTCCTGAAAATCTCCTTTTAAACCCAGAATACAGGAGCTGCTGGGGCAGTATAGTCTGTGCAGCACGGCTTAATGGGGCCCCAAACAAAGGGAACAGCTGGGTAATCAGTTCGAGTGGCTGGGAACCAGTTTACCGTGCATTAAGTATTCTTTGATTCCGTTTAATTGGGACATTGCAGAGACTCTGACGTCCAGTAATAAGGACAGTGGGAAGCTGATCAGACAGCTCGTTAACACTCAATTAATGTTGCTCTGTACGGCACAGCAGTAACTTTTAAAAAATGTATGTGCTCAGCCGAGGTGGAATGGGATTGCCAAGGCAATTTCCAGAGGGCCTGAGCCCAGGTTGCCGGGCGGGAGCAGCGCTGCCCGTGTGCAATTGAAGTGGAATTAAAAGTTGAAGTGCAATTTTTTTAGGTGAATGCAGTCACTTTACACAGTGCGGAATCAGTTCATTTTTAATTTATAGGCGCAATTAAAGCGCACTAAGAATAAAAATCATAAATCTTTAGCTAACTGACCGCAATTCTTCTGAAAACTCTTTGTTCCTCCTGATGTGGGCGATAGGGGCACCTGGCGTGTCTGGAATTATATTAACAGCCAGCTCTTCCCCTTCACCCTCTGCCTTGTCAGTCCTCCAGGCTTTATTAATCTTCCCTGGATGTGCCCTGGCCGTGCTGGGGTGTTTGCTTTGCACCCACAGCCCTCCGAAGCCTCAGAGCAGATTTAATGCTGGCTTTGGCTGAGGGACCTGAGCCAAGAGGGCGAATTCCTGCCTGTGGGATTTGTTGAGATGCAGAGATGGAGCAGGGGATGCCATCCTTTGCCTTGCTGCAGAGATCTGTCACCTCTGCTAGGCTTGTGCACCTCCTAAGAGGCAGAGGGACAAAGGGATGTGGCCCTGGGCATCTCGGGGCAGGGAGTGGTGGCTGTAGCAACACTGGGAGCACTGGAAAGGATTTGGGTAGAGAAGTGCAACCTGGCAAAGAGGGAAGGAGCTCTCAGAAGAGGCATCTCAGTCTGCAGTAGCTCTGCAGGGTTTTCCTGTGGCACGGACGGAGGAAGCTCTCAGTGGTCTGGGTTCAGCTTTTCTCTCTCCCGGTCGCTTTCCCATCAATTTCCCTCCAGGCAGACGGAGCCCACGCTTGGCATAGCATGGCTGGAGGGGTAATTGCCATCTCTGCATTTCCCTAATGAGCTCTGGGTCTGCTAATGAGCCTATTGCTCCTCGCAGAAGAGGTCTAACAGAGCACCTCTGCTCTGAGGGGGGCACAGCTTTGGTCAGGGGATGTCTCCTGTCCCCTGTGTGGTCAGAGGGGAACGAATCCCTGTTGGCCTCTTTGGAACTCAGCTCCTCCAACCATTCATTGCCATCAATCACGGACTCATTTAAAGGCCTGATTCCCTGCTTCTTTAGTTTCTTTTCTTTCCTTTTTTTTTCCTTTTTTTTTTTTTTTTATTACATCTGCACACTCAGTCATGCAAAAAATTACACGATTGCAGAGCTTTGGCTGACTCTGGTCTCGGAGCGTGGGGGCTGCTTAGCGCTGCCATCACCATTCAATTAGCCCCGAGCACAAAAGGGACTCGGGGAGTAACAGAGCCTTGGCAGGAAAAGGGGCTCTGTCCCACGCAGAGCACTCCGTGGGGAGCACCAGAGCTGTCCCAGCTGGTCCTCAGCACCTCATCCTTCAACCTCTGCCCTCATCCATTGGGATAACAGTGGGGATTGGGTTCCAGAAGTTGGGTTGAGCTTGAATGTGCCCAGAGATGCAACAGGTGGGGATGGAGGTGTTTAGTGCTGCTGACTCCCAAACAGGTGCTTTGGTGTTGCCTCCTTTGCTGGTTGTGTGTCTGCTGTGAAATCCAGGGTGGATGGAGCTGCTCTGAGCATCTCCATCCTCCCGGGGGACAGATCAGCCTCCCTGCAGCAGCAATCCCCAGCGTGCCGGGCTGGAGAATTCCCTCAGCCCTTTGGATGTGCCCTGGAGGGTGCTGAGCTGTGTGGAGGGCTCCCAGCCCTGCTCTGGACTTGCCCCCCAGCCCAGAGCTGTGTTTTTGTCCTGCCTGTGCAGCACTCGCAGGTGGGCTGCTGAGATGGGGGTGAGATTAAACACACGGCTGGAGCCAGCTCGGGGAGGCAGTGTGAGCTTCTCCTGGCAGTTTATAGACTACAAAAAGCTGCCTTTCCAACACTTCCCCTCCTTCTCCGTGGAAAGGCTCAATTCTGCTGCCAAAATGTGGTTTTGCAGGAGAGGCAGGTGCTGGCTGCTGAGCACACTCAGTGTCACTCCCAGGGCTTCTCCGGCCATCCCTTCCCCAGGGAGATGAAACACCACATCACCTCTGCCATTCATGATCAAAACCCCTGTATTTTTAGGCTGGTGATGACTGAGGATGAATCTGTAGCTTTGAAAGGAGGGGCAGAGGGTAAAAGAAAAGTTATTCCTCTCCTTCCACCTCTGCCCTTGAGTAGGAGCTGATAAAATCGAAAGGCCCTGCCAGGAGATCAGACTCCACTCCAGCTTTGCCCAGGAGCCATGTGGATGAAATATTAAGCACTGGGGCTGGAGCAGGTAGAGCAGGAATAATCAGATGAGTAGTTAAAGGTCTGGTATCCTGTGGGGACATGTGTGATTGATCAGCCTTACAAAAATAAATAACCCGGCCCTTTAGATCTATGTAGCAATTTTAAATTTTTAATAAATCTGTGTGTATGGTGAAGGATAAGTCGTCACCCTGCACTCTGTGCCTCTGATTCTCTGGGTGAATTTATCATGCTCTCCCTTTTGGAGGCTTCACATCCTGCTGATAGACAGTTTAAAACTCCTGTCCTGCCTTTATCTCATCGAGGTGCAGCAGAGCCTGGCTGGGGATGCTCCATCTCTGAACAGGGAGAAGGCAGAACCCAAACCTGGTACCTCTGGCTTTGCCAGCCCGTAGTGCCCCCGAGTTTGCTGCAGGAGGAGGGAGAAGACCAGGAGTGCAGTGGAGAGGATATAAAACCCTCCAGAGAAGGGCAGAGCGTGGAGCAGGGGGAGCTGCTGGCTGTGGTGGCAGCAGAGATAACACTGCAGACTTCCAGAGATGGGAGATGATGGCATGAGGTGAAGAGCCCCTGCAAACGAATCCTGGCAGGGTCTACAGAGCAGGTTCAGCTCTCCCCAGCTGCCTGCTCGTAGTCGAGGCACGAGGGAATGATGCAGAGCTGATCTGTTTCTGCTGGAAAGTGCAACTGGAGGCCTGAGAAGGAGTTTACTCCTCCGGAAGTGTGGAGTTGGAGGCAAAAGGATCCTGAATTGCACATCTGAGAAGAACAGGAGCTGTTTGAAGGCAAAAGGTGCCTTTCCAGTAGCTTGGCATAGGGCTCCAGGGAGGGGCTGTGGGTGGCAGCAGTCCCTGGGCACCACCAGAGCTTTGTGAAAGCCTTTTGTCACTTCTGTGCCGTTTTTGTGCCGTGCAGCTGCTCAGTCACATCCCTCTCTGCCCCACCTGAGCTGGATGGAGCCAATGCTGCTGCCATCCCTCCCCTAAGGGACCTGCTGTCCTCTCCCGGTTTGCCAGGTCCCTGATCTGTGCTGGGCTCTCCCTCTGCCACTGGATGTCCCTGTGGCCGGGGTGCTCTCCGCAGGAAGAGCTGCTCTCGCGGATCATATCCCAACTTGGCAACAACAGCTCCACACTTAGTGAGGAGGCAAATCCCAGCTCGGAGTACTTTTGGATTTTATTTTTACCATTGCTGTGGGAAAGCCTGTAAGATGTGCAGAGCCATGGCAACGTGGATGCTGTCGTTCCCCACGCTCGGTGGGAATGACATGTCTGCATGTGTCACCCGTGCGGGGCCTGCGCTCCTGCTGGAAGCTCTGGGTGGCTGCAATTAATTTCTACTTAAGCCCAGATAATTGCTGATTTTAGTGGAGGTTTTTTGTACAGTGTGTCTAAGAGCCATAAGTATTTTTAAAAACTTGAGCTGCCAGCAAATTCCAGTCGTGACAGGAACCTTTGGAGGAGGTGCTGGTGCCTCGCTGATGCTCTTGGTGGCCGCTGTCAAAGAGAAGGCAGGAGGAGGTGAGAGCTGAGCTCAGCTGGACATGAGCTGAGTGAAAACCTTCCCCTGCTCCCCTAATAACGTGTCACTGTGCTCTGGGCTCAGGTCATGGATTTGGGACCTCCAGGAGGAGGTACTGGTGACCCTTGGAGGTCTGATCTGGTCACCGATTGTCATCGGCAGCCCTGAATGTCCCCCCAGCCCTGGGGACAGGGGACAGCGAGCACAGTGCGGTGACAGGCAGAGGGAGCCCCAGGCTAGAGAGCCAAGGGATGAGGAGGGAAAGGTATCCAAGCCATCCAGGAGATGTGCACAGCCCTGGCACAGTGGTGGGAGCCGGAGCTGGTCCCAGCCTGGCAGAGCTGTGATATCCATCCCTTTTAAGCACCGCTGCTCCGCTCTTTAGGAAAACTTATTAAAAGCAAACATCTCCTGGCTCTGCAGTAATTGAGAGCTATCACTGGAGCACCAGGATGCTCTTTAAAGCCTTATGGGGGAGGAGAGGAGGTAAAAGCCTGGGGATGAAGGCCAGCCAGGCAGGATGAAATAGCATTTAACGGTGAGCAAGTTTGCCTTGGGCGTCCTGGCAGGCATGGCAGCTCTAGGTGGGAGGCTGCTGGCACCTAGGTGTCATTTACTTTGATTTCCTGATGGTGTTTTTAACCTTTCAGGGGCCAGGAAAGCCAGCCCTGCTATCAGCACAGATGAGGAAGGCTGTGGGGGCTTTGGTGCCTTTGATGATCTACAGTAATTTGTTTCCCCCTTCATCTGAGGCAAACCCTGGTAACATTCTCTGTGCCTCTTCCTCTGCCACAGCCAAACGGGGAGCCAGGGACCTTTTTCTGGGGTGAATTTGGCCCTGTGAGCATTGCAAGCCTTCCCACTGGTTTTTAAACACTGTCATCAGCAGAGTCCAGATCTGGCAGCCAGATTCCTTGCTCAGGTTTAAACGGGGGATTGCATCCCTCCTGTGCTCTGTTTGTTGTCTCAATTTCTCTGATCACCAGCAAAGATGGTTTTTTTAGGCATTCTGCTTCTTGCAGATAATATTCCTCCTTGAGCAGACCTGCTTGGGCTCAAATAGGCAAAGTGCTGGGGGCTGCGTGTGCAGATTTTGCTGAGCTGCTCGGTGGTGAAGCTGTGGGGGCCCAAAATGCTGCTCCTGAGAGAAAAAAGGATTCACAGGGACAGTGGGTGGAGGTGAGGAGGTGGAGCAGAGCTGCCAGGGAAGATGATGGCTGGGGAGAGCCCCGAGGAGGAAGGGAGGCAGTGCCTTCCTGAGGTGGCAACATCAGCCTGGCCCCGTGCAGGAGACAAGTGACCCCCAGGCATTGCCAGCATGTTGCTCTCCCAGCTTTTTTGGATGCCACAGTGATTTTGGGCATGGCTTTGCTCTGCTGCAGCCCTTGAAAGGTGTTGTCCAACACGTCTCACTCCTGTATGGCCGAAATAATTGTGCGAGTGGCATCCAATGCTCTCTTCACTCCTTTTTGCATCCTCCCTCTTGTGACTAAAAGCCACTTTCATCTCCTGCATCCTTTAGCATTTTCCATCCCATTCTTTCCCCCCTTTCTTTTTTTCCCCCCCACAAAACGCAAAATTTTTGAAAATGAAATGAGAGAGAAAGAGAGAAAAAGAAAGCTCAGATGCAAGGTTTTTTTTCTTTGCTCATGAAAAGGAAAGCGTGGAATACAACAAATTAAATAGCCACCCGGTGAGAAAAAAGGGAGTGGAGTGAAAAATGGGCAGGGGGGGATAAAACCCAGATGAAAAAGGCAGGCTGGTGCTGGAAGATGCCAGACAGGTCTGGGAATAGAGGCATAGCATGGCGGTAAAATAATTGTACCCCTTCGGCTGAAGTCCAGAGCTGCTTTCTGCCTCGCTACCCCAAGCCTGCCATCCTCTGTTAGCTCCTGCAATATTTTATCCGCCAGCTCGGGCTCTGTTTCACCAGCGATGGAGAGGACTAGATTAATTAGGAGAGATCTCTCTCCCACAGCCAGCCCGGCTCTGCGGGGGGAAGGCTGGGAACTATTTAAAGGGATGAAGATGTACTGCAGCAGCTGCCATCTCTCTGGCTGGTAATGTGCTCGCTCACCTAGCTGAAAATTCATCTCCTTTTGCCCTCTGCCAGTAATTCCCAGCAAATAAAAGCCGGTGAGCTCCAGGTTGAGCTCCAAGGCCAGCTGGGCTGGGCTGGGGGTTTGGGGAGAGCTGGGCATGGCAGGTGTGAGGGAGGAAATGGGAGCGAGATGTGTCTGGATGAAGCTTGGAACCTTGCAGAGTGTTCAGAACCCGAACGTTGCTCTCGTTTGTGACAGCACTGCCCATCCTGGGAACGGGGCTGCAGGAGCCCCAGGTACCCCCGCAGCCAGCACGGACCCTGCCCAGCACCGCTCCCCCATTTCTCAGCTCATTAAGGCCCAGCCTTGCCTTCGAGTGACACAGGTAATGAATCCTCTGCAGGGTGCCTGCTGGCTTTAATAAGCTGGAATGAACTGAGGATGAGAATTAACCTGGCAGGATTAGCTCGCTCTGCAGCGGGATGCTGGGGATGTCTCCTCGCGGGCCGTGACGGGAATTTTAACACCTCTGCTGCCCGCGCTGGCTCCCGGCGGCTCTTTGTAGAGCATCCAGCAGCTGAAACCCCTCTGCGAGGCCGAGGGGGAGCAGGCAGGGGAGCAGCACCCTGGCGTGGATGGTGCCCTGCTGCCCGTTTTACCCCGGAGCGTAGGGAGAGGAGCGATTCCGAGTCCTGCGGCCACCAGACGCGCAGCATCCCATTCCTCCTGCCGCCAGCCTCCCTCCTCCAGAGCAGGAGAGGAGCAGGGAGCATTTGAGAAGCCGTGTGTGTGTTTGGGAGGTGTTTAGGCAGCGCACGGGGTGGGTTTTGGCCCGGGCTCCCGGAGCCTGGTTGGTCAGAGCGCTGCGTGCGGACTGGGAGAGCCTCACGCCTGAAAACCCCGCAATTACCCTGCTGCGTTTGCTCGGCGCTTCGGGCTTTTTATTTTCGGTAAATGGCTTTGCGATGCAGCCCCCTGCGGGGCACGCTCCGTGGGACACTGTACGTGCTTCATGTCCTAAAAGCCGCAGGGATGGCGGCGTGGGGCTGCGGCTCTGCCTTCCTCCTGCCGCCACATCCAGGCCAGATCCCTGGATCAGGGATCCTGATAGGATCCAGGCAAAGGGGCACTGTGTTTTTGCTTTGTTTAGCACAGACGAGGAGTTTCCCTGTTGTCCTGCTTTTGGCTGGGATAGAGTTAATTTTCCCCCTAATCCCCGCCGGTTTGGATTTAGGATGAGCCCTGCCACGACACATCTCCCTGCTGCGTGTCACCCTTCCCTCCACGCTGCGGGTCCCTGGGCAAAGCTGATCCTGGCAGCTGGGCGAGCCCTGGTGTGTGCCCAGTCGCCTGAAAGATCCCTCGGGACTGGAGGAATGAGGGGAGTGGCTGACTGGAGCACACGCCCGGCTCCGCGGGCACAGGGATGTGGGAAGGCGACGAGGGATGGCATCGCTGCCCGCCAGCCTGGCAAAGCCAACATCCAGGGAGCCCTGCTCTCTGCCTGGCAGTGCTGGGAGCCCGTGGTCTCCTCCATGGGCACGGCACACGCATATTAATGTGCTTTTCCTGCCATGCAGGAGCCTTCCCTGCCGGCACCTCTAAGAACAGCCGTGGAGTTTGAGAAACCCTTGATGGCACTGCTTGTAATTAGGATGTAATCAGCGTAATGGGGAGCCCAGGGGCTGATTTGAGTGTCCTTGGTTATACTGAGGCTTGTGGGGTTCTCCAGCTCCCCAGGCTTGGTTTGTGGGGGTTTAGTGATGCTTCTTTGCCAGGGGGGAGCAGGAGGGGAGGAGGGGGACGAGGATGGCAGGCACGGAGCAAAGAGCTCCTTGTGGCACCACAGCCTGGGTTCGAGGGCCACCAGAGCCATCCATAATTGATTACGCCCAGGCTGTAATGAGTTCCCAGTCCGGGCTAGGAAATCTTTGGCAAGCTGCTCTGGGTTTCCATGGAACAGCCTTGTTTGCTGAAGGGATTTTGGGCTTTTCAGCTCTTTCTAAGAGTGGGAATGTTTTTATCTCTGCAGGGATGGTGTAGCAAGTAGAGAGTGGACACTGCATGCTGGGTGCATTGTCCCCAAGATGCTGAGGTGGGAACGGTGCTCCTGTCCCTTGGCATGGGGACAAATCTGGTAGCAGCCACCAGCTCCAGCCCTGAGGCTGCTGATGGCTTGCAGGAACAAAGCCCAAGTATGGAACTGGAAGCAGAGGGAGCCTGGATAACCCAAAGTGTTTTGAAGAAGACAATGGTGAGAGAAGAGGGTTTTCAACCACTCAAATTTTCCTAGGTTAAACCTGGATGCCATAAGGGTATATCCCAAATTCCATGCAAGGTTGGGCAAAGTGCCTCTGCCTGCCCACCTTTAGCCTTAAACCAGAGGTGCAGTTCTTGATGAGAAAGCAGCCAGGGAGATTTTTATTCCAGTGCTGGATTTCAGGGACTTGCAGGAAGGCGTCTGTTTTTCTCTCCCAACCCAGCTTGTGGAAGAAGAAAAACAATCAAAAAAGCAGGGAGAGATGTTCTTAAATCCGCCAGGGCTTTGGGAGGATATTGTTTGTGCTTCTTGAATAATGGCTTTTGATATGTAATAATATTGGGTGTTTTTTTGATGGCCAATATTACATTTATTTTAAATGACATAATCAGCCCTCGGCGTCTCAGCTGATTTAGTCAATTAAGTTTTTAACCTCATGTCTTCAATCTCGTCTGTGAGTAATTTAAATGCGGTGATTTTAATGAAAGTACATCTACCTGTTCATTTATCCAGACGCACCGTTGCCCTTTGCATCTGTGGTGAGAGGGACAGGAGAAGCCTTTTCTCTTCTGCACGGAAATGTTTAGCAGGGCTGAGGAGACAACGCAGTGATTGGCATTAGGGAGCTGAAGGGTTCATTTTCTTTTTCCCCAGAGCAATCCAAATATATCAGAGGCATCAATTCCCAAAGTGTCTGTGCTTTGAGGCTCTCAGGAAGGACAGTGGGGTTACCTCAGATTCTGGGATGGTGTTTAACCCCAGGAGATGACAACAACTGGCCATCCAAAGCTGGTGGAGGCACAACACCTCAGACACTCGTGCAAACCTCGTGGCTTGCCCTGGTAATTGCTGCAGCTTCGGGGATCAGGCACCGCAGGGGCTGAGATCCAGCCCTGAACCCCTCCAGGCTGTTTGGGAAACCCACAGCGGTGATGTCCTCAGGGAGGTGGCACTGGGGGTCCCCTTACTGGCAGAGCAGTGGTTCCTGGGGACCCAGGGCTGCTGCAGCCCTTAGCCCTCGCGGTGCTCGTGGGTTTTACCTCCTGCTGAATTCCAGCCCAGCAAATGCAGCTGATGTTTTACAGCCTTCACTAGCGTTGCGAAGAGAAATCAAGATAAATGACCTGGGGCTGCTCAGAGCCCAGCTGTGTGTGCTCCTGGACACACTCACTCCTCCCCACGGCATTGTTTGGCTCAAATGTGAGCCCTCTGCAGCACCAGCACAGCCCAGGCTGGGGTGGGTGAAGGGGGTCCTTGGGCACCCGGGAGAGGTGCCTGCTCCAGAGGGGATGTCTGAAACCAAGCCCAGAAGCATCAGTCACAGTTTTTGTTCCCATCTCATAGGCTGACATACCTAAAATCCTTTTTTTTCATTTGTTTTTGAAGTAAAAACATTCAGAAGGGGCATTATATGTGGTTTTCTCACAGAAGGCAACCTGCCTCCCCCTGAAAAACACTTGTTTCAAAATTTTCAGTGGAAAATGTGAAGAGTTTTTGATAAAAGCATTTCTATTCATGAGCAGTAGCTCAGAGAGATTTGCAAGAAATAAATAGGTTTTGGCAGCATAAAAGTCTCTGTTGAACAAGGGGATGGGGAAGGTGTGAAACTTGATTTGGTATCGTTTGCCCATGGAATTTCAGCAAAAGTTCTTCAGCAGAAGTGTCAGGGGATATTTTTCCATCAAGCCCCTGCCCAAATCTCCTGGTGCTGGTGAGAGCTGCAGCATTCCTGTGTCAATAATCATCTTCTTGGCTGCTGTAGTGCTCTGCTCCTCGGAGATTTGTCTCCATCTCGCCCTGGGCCATGTTTGCTGCTTGCTGGGTGTGTTGGAGAGCTGGCCCTGAGCTCCCTGCACATTTCAGCAGGTGGAGGTTGCTGCTCTGTGCCTCAGGAAAGCTGATTTCTCCCGGACTTCCAACAAACATTCCACCTCATTAGTGCAGGGTTTTAACGAACTCTGTGCATATCATCAAGCAGAGAAGGCAGGGACAGGGCTGGTGTTTGTGTGAAGCAGAGGTGAGGTTTTTATTTTGGAGCCCTCTTTGCTGCATCTCCTGCTGGCCTGGGGTGAAGATGCCTGGGGCAGGGCAAGTTGGCATTCTCCTGCTGGATATAAATTGGCCAATAATTCCTGACCGGGGCTAAGTGAGTGATTAGCCTGTCAGGAATTCACCAGGATCCAGGATTCTTTCCATCACATCTCCCGCTTCCATCAAATTCTCTGCTGCCGTGGGGAGTGCCTCATCTTGGAGACAAACCTTGTTTGGGTGTTCTCATACCAGGTTTTCAGGCTCTGTCCTGCCCTCACTCTCCCAACTGAAGTTTGGCTCTGCTCTCCTTGCTTATCTGAGGCTCTTTCCCTCCCTGCTGCCACGGATGGGATAAAACTAATGATATTGGGGAGTGCAAGCTGGCCCTGCATGTCCACACTGCCTCTCCTCTGTACTCCTTCAGAGCTGCTTGTAAGAAAGCTCAATTTTATTGAAAGTTGCCTAAAAAAAAAGGGTATTTCCATGCCTGGCAAGAAAGCACTGGGATGCAGGGATGCTTGGAGCTGCCTCTCTACCTCCAGCTCTTCCCCCACGTCCATGTGGGTGCAGCTCTGTTCCCCTGTGCGAAAGGGAGAGGGGAGGAGAGGCACCTGCACTGCTTCCCTGTAAGCAGAGATTTGTCTGTGGCTCTGAAAGCAGAATTAGAGGTAGGGTTTAATCATACAAGCTCTGAAATATGGGAGATTAAATCTTTTTAAGGAGGGCAGCTAAGCACTTTATTTTTTGTGCAGGAATCTTCAGGGGGTCGGAGACCAGAGAACTGGATTTAAAGCTTTTAAATTACTTTTTTCTTCTCTTCTTTTTTTTTAACAAGTTTTTTTTTTTTTCTTTCTACAATACACAGTTGGACAGGAAAGACTTTAAAGTGATGGTTAAAAAAGAGAGAGAAAGCGAGAGAGAGAAGATGGGTGGAATGGAGATGCTTGTTGAAAATAGACATTAATAATATTGTGTTGAGTTGTCCAGGCACATTTAATCCTTAAACTGCAAATCTACTCTGGGAAGTGATTTCTGTGGAAGGAGGGAAATCTTTCAGGTGTTCCTTGTCATTTCTTGCCGCATTTGATGACAGATTTACTCCATGGCAAAAGGATTTGCAGCCCCTCTGCTGCTGCAGCCCCCGATAGTCCTGGGGGTGCTGGTGGGTGCCAGCAATGCTGGGTGCTGTGAGCCCCCCTTCCCGGGGCTCCAGGGGTGGGTGTTTAAGGCAAGATTGGCATTCTGGCTGGAATTGGGTTTTGTTTTTTCCCAGGCAGGCTCTGCCCCAGCCTTGCTCGAGGGAATCGGTGCTGTTTGGTTGCCTCTCACAGAGCCTGCTCAGGGACGTTCGCTTGTGTTTGTCTTGCGTTTTTCTTAATTTCACAGAGCTGAGGAGATCGATGGGAAGGTAGGCCTGGGATTTAAGGCTGCCTATAGCACAGCTCCGTGACTGATGACCCCAGCTCTGCTGCTGCTCTCGGGGCTGGGAGTTTGCAGGGCTGCCAGCGCCGGGGCTGGCTGATGGTGACATCAACAGGAGGAAAGTTGTGTCCTTCCCGTGTGTGGGATACCCGAGTGGGTCATGATGCTGTGACCACCCTGGGAAAGGAGCGCAAAGTTGATTTTAAAGCCTCTCAAAGGCTGAGTTCTGTCCTGGGAGTCCTGCTTGGAGCCGGTGGGACCTTGGCCTGGGGTGTCAGAAGAATGGCTCTGGAATCTCGGTGCCGCCGGCTGTATTGGATGCTTGTTGCCATGGAAACACCCTGTGGCACTGTGCTTGTTTGGAATGAGGTGGCATTGGCATGTTGGCAGGACAGGCTGCACTTTTCCCACCTGGAGCGAGTGCTTTTGGTCACTGGAAGTTGTGTGTGTGTGTGTGGGTAAGAAGGGTTGGCTTGGGTGACCATGCTGGGAGGGCTCCAACAGCCAGTGCTGAAGGCGGTGGGAGAAGGTCCCCTTGGTGGTGCTCCATTGTCCTCCTTGGTGCAGGCAGCACCCACTTCCTCTGCTCCAAGGGCTGCTCCACACCGGTGAAATGGTTTGTGCAGCCCTGGATGTCCCTGCGGAGACCTCACTGCACCCCTCAAGCAGCGCAGCTTCTGCCCCCCACCCTTCCTGTAATGGCCCAATTCCACGGACTCCCAGCCCTCCCCTTGGTCTGCCAGCTAATTAACACTCCACTAGCTTAATGAGGCTCAGTCAGCCACCCTGGACACGGACAGAGCATGCAGGGCTGCCAGGAGAGGAGGAGGCAGGAGCCAGGCTTGGCTGGAGCTGGGGGCTGCAGCAGAGCCTCTGTGGCTGAGCAGGAGGGCTTTGCCCTGGGGCCTTGGGGCTGCTGAGGCTTTTCCATGCCTTTGGGTCTGCAGTGGGAATGGCCACTAAAGGGAAGGGTGATGGGAATGCCTGGAATGTGCAGAATGCACTGCTGGAAGCTCTGGGAGAGAGCTGTAACGTTTCGTGATGCTCCAGCATCCTGCCCAGCCCTGTCTGTGCCAGTGCCCCATGGCCAAAGGGGTCTCAAGGAGGTCCCTCGAGGAGCTTCCCTCCCTGCTGGAAAGGCTCAGACAGTGGCAGCTCCCTGCCAAAGCTTTGTTTGTTGACAGAGTTAAAATTGCAATTTCATGGTTTGGTTACAATGAGTTTAGTTTATAAAATTCATGAGCTGTTAGGAAGTGTTGAGGAGAGGGGTGAAAAACACGCCTGGGAGTCGGCAAGGATGTGGCTACCGGCAGATCCAGCAGGGTCCTGCTTTGGGGGCAGTGTGGGGCTCAGAGATGGGATGTGAGAGCTTCCTGCAGGGCAGAGGGATGTGTCCCCATGGGAGGAGAGATGCTGGTTGCTCCTGGTGACACCAACATTGTCTCAGCTTGCACACTCTGCTGGAAGGTCTGCAGAGCTTTCCTTGGCTGGCCTCCAGGGAGTCACTGGATAAACGGGAATTCCTTTCAGGGATGGAGCCCAGGTTCTCTGGTGACAAGGCCTTGGAAACAGCAGGGCTGAGCCTGCTCAGGAAGCCTGCTGCTGGTTTGGAATTTGAATTTGTGGTTCTTTGGAGCTTTGGTTGGGAATCCACAAAATGAGCTCTGTTCCTTGGAATTCAACAGGACTGGGACAGAGAGAGGAAGCTCTCTGGAGTGCCACTGCATGGGCAGTGTGCTCGAGTCCATCTCTTGTGAAATGAGCTGGTTCACCCCTCACATCTGACTTCTCCAAGAGATTTCTATGCAGCCCTTGCTGTGTGTTTGGGGGCTGATTTGGAAGCAGCACAGCCCCCCAGTCCCACCATCCTCCGTGGCTGGAGCTGCGTCCTGCCTTCCCCTGGCCATGGAGATGCTCCTCCAGGAACCCAGAGCTGCTGAGGCTCTGCAGGGAGAATCAAAGGGTGAAGTGTCAGGAAGACCAATATTAGCTAATTAACACGAGGGGCAGGGAAGCCCAGGGGGAGGAGGAAGGGGAGGGCTCCCCTGAGGATACAAAGCCATGAGGTACCTGTCCAGCATGGCAATACTCATGAGCAGGAGCCAGCAGCCTGTGTGTGCTGCCATGGTAGGGGATGATGTTACTGTGACATCAACACGAGGTTGGTGCACTCCCAGGTTCCTTAGGCATCAAAAACCACCACTGGACTCCACTGGAAATGCTAAGCTGTTGATTTTGGGGGGGGTTTTGAAAGAAACCCAGAGTTTGTCACTGCATGGTCTGTCGCTCTGTGGGGTTGTTCATAGACACCAAAATGCAAATAGACACAAAAACCCCTTTTTCCTCCAGTGTCTGTTGGGTTGCTGCCTCCCTGGGATCAGTGAACACAAAGGCTTGGCAGAATCTGTTTGTGCTGAGCAAATGGATGTGCTAAACAAGGCCAGGAAGTTGTTGGTGGAAATGGAATTGAAGGTGAGGTAAGGCAACTAGAACTGACCAGGGACATCCAAAAACTGAGCAGGGAAGGTGATTCAGGCTGACTCCTGCATCTCATTCTGGTGACCTTTCCAGCAACAGTGCCCATGAGGAAACCTTGCAGTTGGTCTCTGTGTTCATTTGCACATTCTTTGGGCTGTAATTAGCGCATCCTTGGCTTAGTGAACACCTCCCTTTACAGCCATTCACCGTGTGAATGTTTCCCTGAGAAGCCAATTTTGGGAATGCTCATGGCTCAGTTGAGGGTTTCCCTTTCTCAGTGAGCCCCAGGGCATGAGCTATGTTCATATACAAGGTGTAGGACCCAGGTGGGGTTCATGGTCCTTGGATTTGTATATGGGGCCTGTCTGGAAGGAGATTCCCCTCTTCCCTTGCTCTTTTCCATCCAAAATGTTTAATCACCTAATTTGTGTTAAGGAGCATTGGCTTTTCATTTCCAGCTGTGCCAGCACAGAAGATGCTTCCTTGTTAATGAATCCTGGATTTGAAACATCTCCTCTGTGTGTGTGAGGACATGAAAGCCCAAGGAGGGGACAAGACTTGAGGGTGCATCTGGAAATTGGGAGCAAGGGCAGGACGGAGTGCAGAGACGAGACCACCCGCAGGTCCCGCTGCATTGTGCTCAACCCAGTATCCAAATTTCAGCCTTTTAAGAGGATTATCAGGTGTCTGTTTGAATTACTCTGACATGAACAGTCACTCAGAAAATGTACATTCATTTGAAAGGTCAAGCACATTTGATTTCTGCCTTTGGTATGCGGGGGCTTATCCTTTCAACTCTCCCTTCCTTAATGAGATTCTTGTTTCAAAGAGTCGCGCTGTGCCCGGGATTTGACGGAGTCAAGTGTGCTGGAGATAGTTTTTGTTATCGTGTTTACCCTTTTATCTGCCTGTCCTTTGAAAGCTCCCCACACACAATAAGGATGCAGCAGGACAGCCACTCGGGGCGGCTCTGCCAGCAGAATGAGCTTTTTCGGGGCGGAGAGATGGAGATGTGCTAGCGGGGGAGCTGCGGCACCAGGAATTTTGATTTCTGCGTGGTAGAGCATCCGAATGGAGGGAGGGCCTTTGAGGAGAGCCCCAGTGACCACGGGGGGCTGGGCAGGCGTCAGGGTGTCATCAGCTCCCACGGAAACCTCGGAGGAAATGAAGCCAAGTTGGGCTTGGCATGGCAGAGTTGTGTTTCTTGATTAAATTAATGTGTATTGATATTTCTCCTGTTGTTTTGACTTCACAGGCTGTTTAAATTCAGGCTTGTCACAACAAAATACAAAGGAGGTTGCTCAGAGATTGATTTTTTTATTTTTTTTTCCCTTTAATCCTGTCTCTGAAGAAGAAGAGTATTTTAAAATTTTATTTTTTTTTCCCCACTACTTCCAGGTTGACAGCCAGGGAAGGCTGCAAACATTAAAACTGTTGCGCAAATAATTATGTTAAAACGCCGAGCATACATTATGGAGGAGGGCGCTCCTTGATTGTAACGTACGAATCAATTTTCTGCGTCACAAAATCACTGACACCGGAGTTTGGCTCTGGTGATTTATTCCCTGGGATGACGATCCTGTCGCTGCCTTTCCCTGGAGAGGACTTTTTTTTTGATGGGTGAAGCTTTGGTCTCCTCTTTGCTGTCTCTGCTGTCTCCTCCCCGCCCCAGTGATGGTCCCCTCCGCTGCTTAAAAATAGCGGCTTTTATGCAAACTGCGTCCCAAAACGCTCCGCCAAGTTAAATAATGTAGTCACAAAACCAAATATTGAATAATGACTGAGGCGAGGATTAAGGGAGACAGGCAAGGAACAAAAGAGAGATTCTCAAGTGTTTTGAACACAGAATTGAGAAGACACAGATGCGCAGGAGGGTTTTTCTCTCTGCAGCCAGAGGACACAGATTAAAGGGGTCCTCCAGGACTGTGCACCCCCAGCCAGCTTAAGCTGCCTAAAGACCTTTTTAAATCCAGCCTTTTCGACAAGCCCAGCTGGTTGGAGGAGTTTCTGCTGGAAATAAATTCAGAGAATCGTGGAATGGTTTGGTTTGGAAGGGACCTTGGAGGCCATCTCATTCCAACCCTCTGCAGGGACACTTCCAATAGAGAACCTGCCACTAGAGAACCTCCCACTAGACCTTTTTAAATGAGTTTCTGGGGAACACATTTTGGTTTTTTTTTCTGGTGGAAACTTCCTATGGGAGCTTTTTCATGCTCACTTCTGGAAAGAAAACATTGTTTCTCTTTTTTTTCCCTCGAAAAGCTGCAGCCCAGGCAGCACCATCAACCCCAATTCTTTATGCAACTCTGGTTTTGTGGGAAGATTTAAATAAAAAATGCCAGAGTGGAGGACAAAAAAAAAAAAAAATCACAGGCACATCTTTTCTCATGCAACTCGTGGGATTTTTCCAAACCCAACTCGAAGTTGTTGAGTTGCAGTAACTCAGTGGGTAGCTGTTGGCTACTCATATGGTGAGAGAGGAGCAGGCTGAGGGAATGTTGCACAAAAACTTATGTAAATGTCTTCTGTACAGCTCAGAGAAAGTCTAGGACTCCTCTAAATCTCAGAGTTGGAAATTCAACTGGGAAGCTATAAATTCAGTGGATGTCTTTTCCTCAATAAATTCAGAATATTGGCCAGGGAAGAAGCCTCCATGCTTCACAGAAGGAGTTACTGGACCTTCTGAGGGTTTATTTTTTTTTTCCTGGTCCAGAAACAGTTGAAATGTAGCTCAGGATAAATTGCAAGGTGATGATTTACATGACAGGTGACACCGGCAAGCACATTATTCTCGGAGGAAGCATGAGATGGGATGTATTTACTGCCTGTCTGGGCAAATTATCCACTCTCGGATGTCTGGCATGTGCTTGTGTAGGAAAGGCGTGTGTCCAAAAGGGCTGATGAAGGGGATGCAGGGAACAACAGTGAATAAATGCAGCTCCCCACGGCCGTGGCTGCATCCCTCCTGCTGAACTCTCGCTCCCTCTTTGGAAACACTGATCTGGATATGCTCTGAAGCTGGGCTGGAGTGAGGAATCACACAGAGGAATTTCCTTGCCGCTGCAGAGGTGAGATGGGCACAGCTTTGCTGAGGAAAGGAGAAGGATCTCTGTTTGAGGGTGCTCAGAGCCTGGTGTGCTTTGATTTTGGAGCTGCAGGAGCCAACTCCCTGTCTCCTGTCTTCCTTCCTGAGGTTCTAATGTCCCATCCACCAGGGAAACTCCTTATTTGAGATCAAGCAAATTACCCTGCACTGGCTGCTGCTCTTCCTTGGTCTTGTCAGGCTGGCTGTGGCTGACTCTTAATATTTATTCCTCTTCAGCTTCTCTTCCCTACTGCTGTATAAAGCAGAATAATGAAGTGGTGGTGTTAACTCTAAGCTGATGCTGTCCAAGGGGACTGCAGCTCACAGGCAGGGATGGATTGGGAATTTCAGAGCCGTTTTGGAGCCCTGACGTCCCCCAGGTTAGCTGGTCATGGCCCTCCATGTGGAGACTGCTTTAAGCCGTGTCTTATTATGGATTATTTTGTTTCCAGAAGGTTTTTGTTTCTCCCCCACCCTGGGGGGGGGTTGCAGGATGATTGCGTTTTATTTGTGTGTGTGCCCACGGAAAGCTTGGGATCTCATCTGGCATTTAAGGATCTGCTTCTGTTACCTCGCAGGTATTGTAGGTGGATGTGTAAATGAGGATCCTTCTGTTTACAAAGAAATGGATATATAGTATAAAAACAATTTACTTGTAAAAGACTCATCCTGCCTCCAGAATATGTTTGAATCTTAACACAAGACAAAGTAATTTAATCCCTCCCAAACCCATATGTTGTTTGCTTCTCATTTTTTCCAGCAAATTTTACCTTCATCAAAAGATAAATCAATTTGTAGCAGCTATCGGCAGCTCTTTAAGCTGCCGAATTGAACAGCTTAATTAGGGAAAATATATTAAAAGATCTGAGAGATGCTAACCCGTTCTGTGCCTCCTCTTGGTTCATCAGCGTGGTCTTGCTCATCTGTGGGGCTCCAGACCCACTCCAGTTTGAGTTTGCTGCTGCTTTTACGTGATGCTTTGTGGTGTGGTGATGGCACGAGAGGTTTTACTGCTCTCCAAAACCTGGCAGGGCTTTTCTAAGAGTGTCCAGTTTGAGGATTTGAAAGTTCTTTCTCTTACAGTTTTTTAAAAATCAAAACAATAATATATTTTTAAAATGATTATTATTATTGGAAGGCTCTTCCCAAAGCACCTGGCAGCTGTCTGGTGTCTCAGAGCATCCTGTGCTGACCCCCTGGCAGCAGCTGCCTGGAGCATGAGATGGACTCATGGACTCATAGCTCTCACACCCAAATAAATAGAATAGGAATGATCTGGAGCACCTTTCCCAGAGATCCCCTCTCATTCAGGGCCATTCCTATGCATTGTTTGTATTTCAGGGGGGGATGGATGGAAAAGGCACCCAATAAAAGTACAAACTGCGTGAGTCAGCCTGAATCTGCTGTTGTGCCTCGTTCTTCCCATTAGCAAATACCACGGATGAGCGTGTGGGGAGGTGGGTTTCCCCTCCTTCCTCAGTGACAGCTTGTTTCAGGGCTGAATTCATCAGTGATGCTGCTCTGGTGAACATTCCCAGCCTTCCAGCCTGGCTCAGACGATGCTGAGCACATCCCTGCCTCTCCCAGATGTCCTGGACTGGGGGGTGGCTGCTGTTGATCTTTCCACTGCCAAGATGAGGACAGGCCCCTGCTGGACCTGTTTTGGTGGGACAAAGCTGCTGTGGCCTCACTCCCAGCCTTCAAAAACCTGCCTGGAAGTGGAATTTGGAAAGGAGTTTCTTGTTGCTCCTGTTGGAGAGGGTGAGCATCAGCTGAGGGTTTCAGAGCAGTGCTTTGCAGCAAAGCTTCCAAACTTGACCTCTCTTAGAGCTCTCCCCTTGGGTGACGTGTGGGTCCAGGATTCCTAGAGATGAGTAGGCTCTGGACTGGCTTCAGCAAGTAAGAGAATTTTCTTGCTAAAACTGAGAATTTGCAGATCTGAACTCCCCGAGGCTTGTGGGATGGTGATGGGCTACAACAAAAAAGCAATGTTTGGTTAATTTAAGCTTCAACTTGAGGTGCTGAGATAAAACAGAGTTGATATCAGGGTAGCCTTGCTGCAAAAGCAGAGTATTGTCAGCGCAGAGCGAAGTGTTCTCCATCTGTTCCCGTGGCTGTTAGGAGCCAATATTAGATAGCTCCGCTGCAGGCTGGGAATCTGCGAGTGAGGGCTCGTGGCAAAAGCTTCATGTGGGAAGCTTTTCCCTCCTTTCCCTTGCCTTAGGTTAACTCACACCCAAACCAGTCAGGCTTTGCAAAACTGAGTGTTCCTGGTGATGTCTAGAAGTCGTTTAACATCCTCCACTTCACCCTGGAAGGACAGACACAGAAGGGAAGGTGAAACATCAGCTGCAGAATCTCCTTGTCATCATTCTGAAAACCTCCTAATGACCCAAGGAGTGGTTTCCTTGCTCTTGGAGCTTGTAACACATGATAGACCTTGAGGTTTTTCTTCTCCCACCTCGTGGGGATTTTTTTTTGCTCCGCAGAAGCAGAGATGAAGTTTTGCTGCCGAGGGAAATGATGAAACTTGGAAAACGAGAGGTCTTGTGACAGGCTAACACCTCAGCTTGCTTTGAACTTGATAGTTAAATATATAGACACGATTTTCGTTGCAGGTGGCTTTTTCCATGGTAGCATGTGGGTATCTGAGCCCAGCCCCACACGTGTGTGTACATGCACAGTTATTCTTGCCTCAGCACAACGATTTCCTAACGATCTCTTACCCATCCAAGACAGATTGCTTTTCATGGTTCAGTGGTCGCAGCTCAGGCATCCATTTTAATCAATAAAACAGTCAAAAGAGAGAATAGATTTACTTGTTTCTGGTTTTTTACATTTAATTGAAAATTTTCGAGTGATTACAAACATAGCTATTGTATAGATTGCGGAGTTTAGAAGACAATAAGTGCCAAAAGAAAAATGTCCCCGGAGCCCAACCTCTTCCCCTCGTGATGCACAATAGATGTTGGTGGTTTGTGCCTGGCCTTGTCCTTTCTTCTCCTTTCTCAGGGTTTGCAAAAAGCGGGATGGATTTAATGGGGTTTTACCCAGACATTGCAGGGATGCCTGTGAGGAGCAGAGTTAAATCCTCTTACATGTGGGGAGGGAGAATCTCCCTTCACACGGAGCATGGAGGAACCAAGGGAAACCTGGTGATGCATCATCCTGTGAGCCACTTGGTCACCAGACACGTGTGAGGATGGGCCATAAAATCTCTCCGGATCCAATGAAAATGGTTTCATTTTAATGAGAGATGATCGATAATCAGTTTCAGAACAAAAGAGCTTTTGGTCATCAACAGGGCCAGAAATGTATAATTCCATGTCAAAACCAAGCCCCTTCTTCAGAATGAAGCCATGGGAATAAATAATTGGAGAACAGGAGGGGTTTGGGATATTTCCTAGTGCCCCAAAGGTGCTGCTATTTACCCCTTATTAGCAGGAAGGTTAACCTTCCCCACAGGAGATCCCATTTGATTATTTCATCTGTTCACTGCTGTCGATGTGAGGGTCTAAAGGTGGCTGTGTTCGTGGGGGTACCACATAGGTAACAATCCTCTCGAAATTTGAATAAATGTGTGCATGGAACAATGAGCTGTTGCTGGTGTTAGGAAAGAGCTCTCCTGGACATCTGAGTTTTCTGAGCTTGCAGCTTGCATTCATGCCTGATAAACTTTGCCTTTCTTCTGGGGATTCTTTGGGAAAAATAACGAGCCATGCTGTCTCTCTGGCTGTAAATTTAATAAACCTGCAAGCAGCACAGCAGCTGAACATATCAAAGCCACAGACTGTTAACTCCAGTGCAGGAAAACTTTAAAAACAGTCCTCGAGACCCCTGCGCTCTCTGCAAAATGAGATCTGAGTCCTCTCTAAGTTGTTTTTAATAGCTGGAATTACTGAAGATTGGTGTTTACCGGGGAATAGGTTTGTGAGGGAGCTGCCTGGCGGGTGCCCACGGTGATATCATTTCCAGCAGTATTCCTGGGGTAACCTCCTGAGCTCGCAGGTCTCCTCACAAATTAACGCTGAGCCCCGCGTGCCGCCCGGCTCTGGCTCCCAGACGGACAATTTCCTCCATACTTTTATTGTCATCTCTGATTTCCTCGGCTTTGCTGCCCGCTGGAAGCAGATTTGTTCCCGGCATGGGCCAGGATGTGACTCTGGAGGAGTGGCTGTCACCCTCCATCTGTCACGGGTGGTGCTGCTGTTTGCCCACAGGGAGTGTGGCTTTGTCCCCAACAGCCCAAACTTGGGGTGCAGCTCTTAGGGACACGGAGATTCCAGGTATGGAGATGCCCTCAGAGAAGAAAAATGGCTCACAGGGTGGTTTTGTCCATGAAATGAGGCATTTTTGTCCGTTTTATCCCCAATACGATGTTGCAACCCCAAAGCAAAGGTTGGATTATGTGGAAACACACCCTAAACAGCTGGCAGCAAAACTGACTTTGCTGCCACCAGAAAAGTTTATAGATTATGGCTATTCCTCTCCTGGCAGCATTTTAACTCTACATCCCCATCAAATTCTATAGATTTTGTGGGATTTTCCCCCCCTTGCAAATCCCTCGCCAGAAGGAAATGAACGTTTTGAGGAAGAACAGATCCTTTTCACAATTTTCTTTTCAAACTCAGAATCAAATTCTCCATCAGGAAAAGCTTCAAATGGAAAGCTCTGACCAGCCCAAATTAGGGGGGACTCAATTTACTCTGCTAGAATACTTTGAGAGCTGCAGATGAAAACTGCAATTTAAGTGCCTAATATTATAATTATACACCGATGTGTTTTATTAATGGGATTGAATGCTCGTAGCTTTGTAGTAATGAGCTTTTTTGAAGATCCGTGTAATAGAGTTTTCTGATGGTGAGGACCCTGCCATGCTGTTCCTTCTAAAAAGCACCTTGAAACTCGTGGAGTAGCCAGGGACAGGGTTAATTCATTGACTTGAGCAGTAATTAGTTGCCCTTCTCCTGGAGGAGCCCTTCCTGGAGGGGAAGAGGAACCCAAACCTCCTGCTTGCGGCGCCGTGTGGATGATCTGGAATTTTATTGTTGGTGGGGTGAGTGACTCTCGAGCAAATGAAGCGTTCGGGGAGCCTCGGAGATGAAAGGTTTTGTGTTGACAAATTAGCACTTAGCAGATTGCTGGTATTAAAGAGCTGGGGGTTTGTGCTGTGTGTACGGCTGGGCCTTTTTAACACAGGAAGAAATCATTTTCCTATTCTCTAACGGCATTTGAATGCACTTCTGGTAATAAATAAGAGGAAAAAATGAAACCCTTGAGTCTTTTCCTGAGCCAGGGCACCCCCTCCCACCAGGGTTAAGCTGGGTCAGTTGAAAAGATTCATGTTTATGGTTTGAATATTCCGTGTGGAAAAACCTGGAACGATCCTAACCTGGGCTCTGAAATAAAGTCATTAAGATAAATTTCAATTTTAAACAAAATGTTGATATGGCAAATTTTGATATTTTAATTTTTTTTCTTACTGTGAAATTATCACAACTCTCTTTCCTGGGAGTGAATTTTGACTTGGATAAATCAACAGGTTGTATTAATTATATTAATAACCACATTAATTATATAACAGTGCACAAGAATTCAAGGCCCTCTAGGACTGAATAGGGAGAGCATTGAAAATAAAGTGACAAATTGTAGAGCTGTTACATTGTGAACTGGATGTGTCTTACTTGGTGTCTTTTGACAGGGAAAAGTAACTTTTCCAAACCCACCACAATGTTCTTTACAAATCCTGCTTTTCTCTAAATGCTTCCCTTCTATGCTGGAGCATAATTAGCTTTTGTCAACTTTTCTATGGGCAGTTTTCATTTTGCACTTTCTTTGGATGCTGTGGCTGCTTTTCTAGAATAGCTGAATTATGTTTCTTTCCCTGGCATCTTTAGTCTCCAATTTTCACGGAGAAAAAAACCTCATGTTTGGCCTCCCCTCACTAGCTAGGTGTCCTTGACGAATTTATTTAGGAAATGCAAAGCCAGGCAAGTGTTCCCCTTCTCTCTTTGTTAATTAACCCAATGTGTACAGTCACATTTCATTTGGCAGCTTGACTGGCGGCCCCAGCTGCTGGGAGACGAGCCACGAGAGGGGAAACAGGAGCTTTGTGCTGAGTTAATTCATGTATTTTTGGAGCTTGTTGTTGATGTTCCCTAGAACATCTGCTCCTTGGCACTGGCCTGTCCAGCTCAACCTGGATCCTTCCAGGAATGGTGGAACAAGGAGAGGTGGGGAAACGGGGCTGGGTGCAGATGGGAAAATGGGATGCAGAGGAGGAGACTTCCCCCACTGCTGATGGATGCTGGGTCTGCATCAAAGGGCAGAATCTTGGGAGCTTCTTCAGGGCAAAACCTCCCTCCCAAGGCCGAGGAACCACGCCTGGCTCTCAGCATCACCCTCAGTGACTTGTGGCACGCTGGCTTTGGTGTGGGAGGGATGGCAGGGGATGGAAGGTCCCTGTCCCGTGCGTTCTCCATCCTGTCCTGCATCCCTCCTGCCCTTCTCGCTCATGGTCGCTGGCAGTAACGAGGTGGGAAGAGCGGGCAAGGAGACAGCTCCAGTGCCACCCTGTCCACCCCCACATTATCCTGCCTTATTACATTGTAATAAATTGAACCATTCCACTTCATTATTTCATATTTGAGGAGATTTATAGATTGTCCTGGTGGCTGAAGAGGCAGTGATTAAAGGAGCAGTGTGCTAATGAATGAGCCTCAGCACAAAGCCTTTTTAATTAATGCACAGCCCAGGGGCTGTAAACGCCTTGCTGATAACAAGCCTGGCCCATTCAGGACATGAACTGACAACTTTGCAGAGAATGAAGGCTTATGTGGAGACATGGGTATGGTATTGAAATGGCAATTAAGGCTAATAAAATGATTCGTCTGCCCATCCATCGCCCTCCTTCCCTGAGCCCGGCCCTGTCTCTGCCTCGGAAGTAATGGCAGGTGGAGATTTCATTTGGCTCCTCCAACCTTCCTTGGTGATTTAATTTACAGGCTGCATCTGTTCCTTCACGAGGCTCTTTCAGTCACATTAGAGATGGATTTTCACTCCAGGCTATTCTGAACTCGCTGGAAATTTCCCTGAGTCAGATTATTTTGTTCCAGTGTTTATGGCTCGTTTTCTTTTTATTTCTCAAAAACTTTTCTAATGGAGTGTCTTGCTGGGAGGGGAAGCAGTGAACTTGTTGGCAGTGCTGTCTGTCCATCCATCCATCCACCCATCCAGCACTGACTCTGGGCTAGTCAGAGCACTGGGATAAACAGAGTGGGCTCACACAGCTCTGGGAAAGACAGAACCCACCAAGAGTGAATTGTCAGCTTCCTCCAGGATGGCCTCAATCCTATCCCTGATTTTTGACAGGTTTCATGTCCTCTTCCTGCAAATGCCAGGAATGTTGGTGCATTCCACACTTGGAAAAAGTGACTTTGAAAAAGTGCATTAAGGGATGAGTCAGTGCTTAAACAAACAGTGGTGACAAACTGGAGGTACCCCTTGTCCTTGGGAAGTTACAGGGCAGATGAACAGCACGGACAGGTCACGGCTGCTCCACTGAATTCCAAGGAATTGCCCTGGTTTGTGCCATATCCTGAGTGCTGGGTCAGCCTTGTGGCAAAACACCCCTGGTGTGTTCAGGGATCAAACCAGGCACCACTGATGCCTGGCAGCTCTGCAGCATTTGGGAATGCTCTACTCCTCTGAGCATCCCCTGCGGCTTGGGAGAGGTGAGGACCCCAAATCCCAGCACCAGCCCTTCTTCCCACAGTTCGGCTTCTGCATTTTGTGTCGCTGAATCCCTGACAGGTGGAAGCACTATTTTTCAGTAAGGGATGTGGGAAGAGGAGGTGGCAAACTTTTGAAACAAAGTTAAAAAAAAAAAAAAAAAAAGGACAAAAATATAAATGATGCTGCTTGTGGCCTGCAGATTTAATGATATTTGCCCATTTGATTGATGAAGATGATGAACGAGGCTTCGTGGCCTGTTGAGGGTGAAAAGTCTAAGTACCAGGATGGAGAGTGAATCAATCACTTCCCGCTCCCGTGCCAGATGGGATCATCAGTTACCTGCGGATCCCGGCAGCCGTACATTACCCCTGGCTGAGGGACGGCACATCAGCCATGGCTGCTGCCTCCCCTCCGCAGAGATCGATAATCCATGGCCAGGGGAAGCAGCACGACCTAAATGAAACCACTAAAACTCCTCGCCAACTTTATTCTTGCGTCAGATTTTGTTTGCTAACATTCTGACAAAACATCTCACAGGGGCTGGGCTGGATGCTGGGCCGTGCAGTGCTGGGCTCTTCAGGGCAGGGTGGGACACACGAGTTGGAGCATGTGGGGAAAAGTGCTGGTGGTTTGTTGAAGAGTAATCCTCTCTGAGTGCTTGCAGTGCCAGTGTTCTCTTTTGTTTTGTGTGTGCGTGTGTGTGTTTTTATGGTCTTTATTTAGTATTTGAGCACTCGCTCATCATTTCCATGCTGAAACTCACAGTGTCGAGGTGAAAGATGGTTCTGTCCCTGCTTTGGGCAGAGGGATTTGGGTTGCAGGGCTGCATCTCAGTGCTGGATTCCTATAGCAGTCAGAGATCTCATTCCTTGGGCATCACGAGCCTTGTGCCATCCCCACGTTACGCCTTCTTTGGGCCAGCACTGTAACTTTATTATTTTGAGTAGTATCTGCCTTACACTTGGCAGAAGTCCATGAATTATTTGAGGGTGTGTTGGTAAACAAGGTTTGACAAACAGTGCCTCAGAACCGTGTAACAAGCTCAGGACTTGGGATGTTCATCAAAAGTTTTGGGGTTTTATATTTCCTGAGTTCCACCAACCTTGTGAGCAGAGCCAATGTGATTTATGGCTTTGTGTTATGTTCCTGTGAAACTTGCAGGATTTTGATATAAAATTCTCCCAGCTTTAACTATCAGGTTTCACCTGAGCCCTGTTTTGGAGGCCGTTAATTCTTTATGTTGTCATTTCTGAAGACCCTTTTACAGCAGGAGCTCGGCATTATATAGCACTTAATAATGGGCATGTTACACTCCAGAGTAAAGAACATTCTGCTGTGTTCAAACCTCTTACAGTGATCACTGCAGCTGCTGATGGCCAGGACAAATGTGCCCAGTGTTTTGCAATGTATTTGTGTAGGGAAGCACCATTCTGCTCAGGTAGTTTTTGGGCTGTGATTTATGCTCAGGGATGCTGGAGGACTTTCACACTCTCTGAGTTCTGTTGTCTAATAAAGTCCCAAGTTGTGTCAGTGGAGAAGGAGAGCTGCCCTTGGGAAGAGTCCATCCCTCTTGTTGACTGGGTCCATTGACCTCTCCAGTCTATTAACAGGTCTCATTGGAGAGCTGGCCTTAATTACCTGGCCCTAATATTATGAGTTTAATGTCCTGCTCAGACAGAGAAGCTGTCACACGCAGAGGTCCTCGCCAACCATGAAGAACACGGTGGGAAGTGAAGGAAGGAGATGCTGTGGTGATGCAGAAAAGGAGGAGCTGAGCTCCTTGTAACGTACATGAGGTTTAAGACCCTGAGAAGGGAGATGTACTGGGCCAGGCTTGGTCCTGCCACAGCACACACAGAACCAGCAGGTTAAACTTCCAGCCACAGGTGATGGGAAAACAGGAGGATGGGGTGAATTTCGGACAAGGATGGCTCAGCACTGTTTTTTCCCCTGGACGTGCTGCAGGCTCCTTCTGTGACCTTGAGGATGTTTTCAAATCTTCCTTTTCTTCTTGTTTCTGGGCTTTCTAGGGCAGGGAGCATCTCTTACAGTGTCTACTTAATCGAGGTTTTGCCTCTCGTTTGAAGTCTCTGGGCACTGCTTTTGATATCAATAACAATCATGATAGTGAGAGACCAAAGACAAAGGAACAATTCCCAGGAAACACAGAGCAGTGGTGCTGTCCTGTGTCGGTAATTCAGAGATAAGGTATCTAGATGAGTTTTGACAAGAAATGCCAAGTACTGGGGAGCTCAGACTGCAGTTCTATTGGGGACTGAAACCTGGTGCACAACAAACAAGATTTCCAGACCTCCCTGTGCTCTTTTTCCTGGGTGGGAGGGTAGGAAGGGAAATAAAAATGTTTCCTAAGAGGATCAGTTTGAATTCACAGTGCCTAGAGCAGGGTTGTGAGATGGGCCCTGAATCAGGGGCAGGAGCAGAGGATTTGGGGACAACAGTCTCTCCTAATAAATCAAGCAGCACCTAACTTGCAAATATGTGGAGTTTTTTCAGGTTGGAATTGCTGGCTAAATCCAGGGCTTCTATCCAGCCCACTGCAGTCATTAGAGAGGGCCTTAAACTCATTCTCTCCTTTTCATTAGCACTGACCATTAGCTCTGGAGAGCTGTGTTATTGATATAAATGTCTTTGAAACCTCCCGAGCTCCGGGCTTTGACGGATTTCATAGGCTGGTTAGGGAAAGTGTTTCTTTTCATCAGTTTTGAATTTGTCACTATTTCAGTGGAATCAAAGGGGACTTCTTGTGTTGCAAGGCAGGGAGGGTAGAAATACCAGATGTACTTTGTCTCTCTCATTCATTAATTCATATACATTTATCATAAGACTTCCTATTTGTCTCCTTCTTAAGATAAATAATCTCAGCCCTTCCAATCCCTTGTCACATGGAGACAAGAATGATTTAAGGAGCTGGAAAAGTTCCATATGACAAGGGATACAGAGATTCAAATGCTGAGCCTGGTCCTTTCATTTCTGGAGGACAGAGCAGGAGATGGAGATGACTGGGCTGAATATCCTGGTTTCTCTGTGGATGTCCTGTGGCTAACACGGGGACAAGTGCATGGAAACAAATCTGTCCGTCCCATTTTTGATGCTGATAACACATTCTGGGCTGTGACAAGCTTGAATTTAGCATGGAATAAGCTAAATTTGGTAGGAGCTGCCTGTATGGCCTCTTAGTCCCAGACTCTGAAGTGCATGCTGAAGGAGTTCGAGTCATTCCCTCCGCAGGAATGTTTTATAACTTGGCTGAGGTTGTAGCTGTGGTATTTGCTTAAGATCTGATCTAGATCTCCTGTAATTGCAAGGTATCTTTGGGAGGATTTGGAAGAGCCAGGCTGCCTTATTCCCTTCCTCCCAGTCTGAAGGTTATGCATCACTGTTTTCCCCTGGAATACGACAGTCTTTCCTGGGATACTCAGGAGGATCAGGGGAGGAGTAGCAGCAGCTCTGTTTTAGGGTACTAATCCTCTTGTAAATCCCAGCATTTGTATATCTCTAATAATAACTCCTGGCACTCGAATGATGGTTTAAACACACCCATAAAGAAACAGAATAAACACTGAGCTAATCCTCTCGGTGCCCGGGGGAGCGGCAGGGAGAACAAGCAGTTAATGTTTGTGGGGTGAGTGGGGCTGCTCTCTCTTCCCTGAGCACGGAGAGGACCCCAGGAGCTGCTGATGCCAGCAGAGGTGTGGGGACAGGAGGCACAGCTAACCTGAGGGATGTCTCTGCATCACCCCTCGTTTCGGAGCTGCCCGTGAGCTCAGACGGAACCAACTGCTTGAGAAATCTCTCCCTGCAGCCCAGCCTAATTTGTGCTGTCAATCCCCCGCTCGCCTTCCCGCGCTCGTATTTAGCACCATTGATTTATTGGATTGCAGGAATATTAAGAACCTCAAACTATTAGTCCTGATTATAACTTCTTGGCAGCTTCATCACTCCATGTGTCTTGCCATGCTCTGAGGGAGACTGGGCCCTTCGCTGGCTCCCGGCAGCTATTGAGCCTCAATTCACCACTCTCCTCCTCTCTGCCTTTCCCTGCTCTCCCAAACTTTCCCAAACATGCATTTCTTGCAGCCACAGGTATTTTTGGGAAGGCATGGAGGAATGGAACCGCTTTCCCAAGCTGAGATGAACTCATCCATAGCAGAGCCAGGGAGCTGAGGTTACTTGTGCCCTTGCCACGATGTTCCCAATGCATTGGAGCTTCCCGAATTTCTCCTCTGGTGCTTCCCATCCCTTTGCTCCCTATGGCCTTTGCCAGTTCTCCTGCAGCTAGCACTGCCTTTTCTTTCTTACCTTCACTGCCCTCTTTGAAAATCTCAACATCTTTTGCCTTAGAGCAGCCTGCAGACTGTCTTCCCTTCTCATCCCTTTTCCAAGTCCTGGGTGCTCCCAAAAAGGAACGAGGTCATCCCGAGGACGGGTGGGAATGCATTTGGAGAAGTAAACACCGCTTGCAAAGAGATGCTGCAGTGGCCCTGGCTCTGAAGCTGGCCTGGATCAAGAGAAAAACAGCCTCTGGCAGTGAGGGAGGGGGAGAGCAGGGAATTTGGGGCGAGAAAAGTGCTGAAAGGAGCAGTCTGTGCTCCGCACTGTGCCTGGGGGGGGTTGGTGTGTGCAGATGGACCAGCCCCGCTGGGCTCCAGCTGGGGTGTGAGCTCAGGGACACTGCTTGGAGGGGCTGTGAGAGCTTCCCCTGTCACCAGCAGGATTTTGGGGGTGTTCAAGGAGGCTGCAGCCCCCACCCCACACTGCGGCTGGGCTGTGTGGGGATGCAGCAGAGTTTGTGTTTGTTGGCTTTGCAGCTGTCCTGTCCTTCTGCTCGGCTTTTCCCTCCACTGGGGAGCTGTGGGATCACAAAGGAGCCTCCTGAACCTTCAGGCTGGTGAGGCTGGACCCTACAAGCCATGGGGTCACTGGTGCTCATTGCTCAGGCTGGTGGGGTCTGGCTGCTCCCACCACCAAAGCTGTGCTTTGCAACAGGGGCCAAGTCTTCATGGGGGAAATGGCCTAAGAGGAGTTCATTCGTGGGGGAAAAATGACGAGAAAAAGCTTTCAGCTGAATCTGAGAGTTCCACATTATTAAGATCAGAGATGCTCTTACCTCTGCAGTGCCCTCTGAATGATGCCAAGGTCTCCCAAAATCCGGGTGGCTGGGAGCTCCCTGCCTGGCAGTGCCAGCTGTGTGATGCTTTGGAGAGGGTCTCATGTCCCATGGTGACTGTAATGGGTGGGGGAGAGGCAGCAGGCTTCCACCACCCCCACCCCTCCTTGTCTGCATCCAGGAGAGAGCTACACCTGAGCTGCTGGGAGCGGTGTCCCCACTCCTGAGCCTCCTTTCCTGCCCTCCAGAGGCTCCGTGGTGAGGTGAGAGCTCTGCCTGCAGCCCTGTCCATCCTCCATCGCTCAGGAAGATTTCAGAGGAAAGGTTTCCACTCTGCTGGCTGGAGGCTGGATAATGTCTGGGCCAGCTGCTGCTGAGTGATGGCTGGGCTGTGCTCCACAAGGACCCAGCCCTTTCCCAGGAAAGGCTTTCCATCATGCTTCCAGCCCCGTGGCCACTGCTTTAGCCTAATTACAGCAGCACTGCTTAATAGACTCCGGAGCTTCGACCGCATCTCCCAGCTTTTACTGCCCAAGGAGCACCAGTCCTCCTGGTGTGGATGGAACCAGAGAGGGGCCCTGGAATCACAGAATATCCTGAATTGGATCAGGATCATCCAGTCCAGCCCCTGGCCCTGCACAGACACCCCAACAATCCCACCCTGGGCATCCCTGGGAGCAGTGCCCCAATGCTCCTGGAGCTCTGGCAGCCTCGGGGCCGTGCCCATTCCCTGGGGAACCTGGGCAGTGCCCAGCACCCTCTGGTTGAAAAACCTTTTCCCAGTTGTCCTAAAATCCACCCTAACAGGATGTGTCCTGTTTCCCCATCTACCACCTCCAGGGTAGGACAGCAGCATCACTTGCAGCTGGAGTTTTAGGTGCTGCTCTCGCCTTCAGCAAACAGAAGTGAAGAACACTCTGGGTGGATTTGGATGCTTAAATTAGTACTGAACGGCTCCTCCATCCACTTCTACCCCCCATCCTTTCCCTTCTCCAGCCTTGCTCCCTGCTCCTGCAGCCCAGGCTGGTGCCTGGGGTTGCAGCAAACACGTTTCTCACCAGGACCAGCCACGCTGCTTAAGGACCTAAATTTATTTCATTTTCTAAACTGCAGCTGGGAAAAAATAAGAAGCCATTAGGCTGTCAGTTGTCAGAGCTTTACAGGAGCATCAACACATCATGTTTTTCTTTACTGAGACATTAAATGTGTCAGGACCCAGTGATGGACTGTGCGGATCAGATTCAGAGGGCAGAAGGGATGGCGAGAGAGGGCAGGATGGTTTTTCTCTGCTTTCCCAGCGCTGCCTGGCTCCAGAGCCTTGGGAATGCTGTGCTTTCCCAAATGTCAGAGTCCTGCAGCTGCTTCACCTTAATCTGGTGAAGCAGTCATGGGTGTCTGCAGGGAAGCCTGAGCTTGGGTGCTCGCCCATCACAGGATGCAGCAGGACCACAGGTCTCTGGTGCAGCCCTTGTGGGGAGGGTTTGGATGATGCTGCAGCCAGGAGCATTTCTCCCCATTTTCTCCCCGTCAGGAGGTTAATGACTGCCTGACCACGGCAGTGTGCCAGGGCAGGGAGCTGACAGGCAGAGCAATGTGGAAATCGTGACTTAAGCTAAGGAGAATTCAATGTGAATGGAAGTTTTATTGTTTCCCAAAGTACAGCTGGACCCAGGATTTTTATTTTGTTTTTTCCTGAGTTTGTCAGATGCCCAGGAACGTCCCAAAGCCTCCAACATCCCAAGGCCCTCCCGAATGCTGTGTTTGGTCTGCACGTACACGAGATGTGTGGCAAATATTTTATTTCAGATGCTGGCATATTTGCACTGGCACTGACTGCATTCCGTGTGAGTGATGAAAGGCCCTGTATAAATACGGTGTTTCCATTGGTGTTGATTACATTATGATTGCAATTCCACTTGCAGTGGGGCTGCCTGAAGTATGTGTGTTATTAGATTGGCACTCACCATAAGTGCCAGCCTGTGACCGCTTTGCTTTTCCTCCAGTTGTGTCTGTCTGACGCAGGAATGGAGCTGTGGAGGCAGAGCCAAGGCTGGGGTTGGGATGTTGAGTTTTCCTGCAGTGCTGACCTGCCCAGGGCAATGCCTGGGTGGTTCTGGACCTGAGCAGGTGTCTCCACTTGTGCAGGGGAGTGGCTGATGCTCTCCTGGTTGTCACTGCTCGGTGCCTTCAGGCATGTCCCCTCACACACAGGGTGGCCGAGCAGCTCTGCTCTCCTGGCAGCTTCTGCTGCTGCTGCTGCATCCCCTCCTGCTCTGTTGAGACCCCTAAAATTCCAAGATGCCATTTAAAATTCCTTCTTGCTCTCTGCGCTGACCTCCTCATTACAGACCCAAATTTCCTCGGATATTCTGTGTAGTAAAAAGCCTCTTCTTCTTTGATTCAACCTCTTTTTTGTTGTTGTTGTTTTTTTTGTTTTGTGAGATGAGGTGCTGCGGGCTCAGAGGCGGTTTTGATATTTTCCCAGTCAATATCTCTTCCTGCTAGGAACAAGATGTGATCTGTGTGCGTGTGCCTTCACAGGCTCAAACAGAGCAGAGTCAGGCTCCTGGAACAGGAAGAAAGGGATGTGCATTCCCCAAATGCAGCAGGGAGCTCTGACATTGCCTCTCCCTGGCCTCTGAAGCTGGTGAGAGGATTGCCCTTTGCTCCCCTGCCCTGGAAATGTCATCCTGGATGGAGAGGGAGTTCTGTGCCTGCTCCTCGCCCGAGGCTGAGGCAGCTCCGTGGCAAATTGATGAGGAGCAGATGCTTTGAGCTCAGGAAGGGTTTTCCCTGCCTGGGCAGGTGTTAATGGGAAAGGTTACAGGTATGATGGGGAGTGAGGACCAGAGAGGGAAGGGGCAGATGGAAAAGGCGGGAGGGGGGAAGGAAGGGAGAAGGAGAGAGAAGCAGGATGTCTGTGCAGAGCTTTCTTCATCTGCTCACTTAATTAGAGAGGAGACCCCAACCTGGCCACCCCTGAGCCTTTGAGGAGTGGTGGGGGTTTGCTCTGGGCTCTGCCTCTGGCCTCAGCCACTGCCCCAGGGAATCTGCCTAACACTTGACGAAAGCCAAAATAATTTTAAAAAATCCATGAAGGGGTAAAAATGGGGAGGGGGAGGTGGGGATGTGGAAGGGACACAAAATACACTCCCTCTCTGACAATCCACATGAGTTTGAAGTCAAAACATTCTGTGCATGTCTGTTTTTTTTCTTCCCTCACCACCTGGTAGCTATTATCAGATGACAATTTATTCCAGGCATCCTCTTGGGAAGAGATTTCACAAGCATCAAGATTTTAAATCCAGAAAGGGCCAGGATTAGCATGGTGTGTGCCTGAGCCAGCGTTTGGCTCCCCTTCCCCTGTTGCTGGGGCTTTGTGTGTGTTCTCCTGGCAAAACCTCAGGATTGGGCTCTGAAGTTTGGGAGCCTCCACTGGCCCTTGAACCACCTCTCCAGGAAGAGTCTCCAGCCACAGCTGGGAGAGGGAAGGACTCTTGCAGCTCGGCTGGGAGAAGGTGGGAGAGCTGTGCCATGGGCTCTGGGATGTGCTGGAAAAGGAATTTCATTTTTGTGTAACCTAGGGAGGTTTGCAAGGCAGAGGGAGATGGCTGCAGAGGGGCAGGGAGATGGAAGGAGCACCTGCCCTCCCCTGGAAGGAGAGGATTCCCTCAGCAAACCTCAGCAAGCCTCAACATGGTTGTCTCTGATTCAGGAGTTTATCATCAGGATAAATTGGTGCGTCAGGCAAAGCCTCTTGTCTTCGCTTTTCCTTTGCCTTAGAGGCTTATTAGTCAAATTGATAACTATTAGAATATTACTTTACTGCTAATGACTTAGTAATAGGTTGCACTGGGATGTTGCAACTCCAAAACCTGCTGTATTTATCAGAGAGGATGGCTTTTCCCTGTGTATTCTGGCTTCCTGAGCCATCTGTCATTAGAGAATTCTCCCCCTGGTGTAAAATCCCACCCCAGCTCCTCTTGCAGTCTCCCTCTGGACACCTTGCTTCCCATATTCCCTAAAAGTGCCTTCCTGGTGCTGCAGCCAGGCGTGACACACGGGGCTGTGAGCACCTCGGTGCCTTGCCAACGGTGAAAATAGACTTGTCATGTTTGGTTTGGTTTGGTTTCCAGCAGATGTATTCACAAATAACTTCATTTGATGGCAATGATGGGGAAAGAAAAGAAAATCATCCCCATGATTTTCTGAATGTTATCCAATGATCTATAAAGCTAGGCAGAAATTTAAAAAATAAAAAGGGAAAGAGAAAGGAGGAATTGTGAAGAGTTTGACAAGTATGTCAGTGTTTCTTGAACACATTACAGCACATAATTCAGTTGGCTTGAGTTCCTAGAGCACTTCAGCGCTGGCTCCTGAGCCCTGAGCTGGGCTGTGCTGCCTGTGCTCCCAACACACGAGGGACACAGAATGCAACAAAATGCAGGAAAAATCAGGGAGCCTTTCATACCCCTCCTAGGGCTGGAGTGGTGGTGTTTGAGGAGGGAGGGCTGTGATCAGACCACGTTGGTAGTCCTGCTGCTCAGTGTCTGCTGCCAGAGCTGCAAACCTCGAGGTTCACAGGGCTCAGCGTGGTGGGACCTGTAAAATCTCCATCTGGGTTTGCTCCTGGCCTGCTCCCACTGCGAACCCAAAGTTCCCAAGCGTGCCGAGCACAGCAGGAGGAGCTGGCCAGGTGTGGTGCAGGGGCAGTGCCAGCGAGCATCCCACGGTGCCTGGGATGTGCCAGAGCTCCTCTCCCTGCACTGCAGCTGCATTAGGAACCCACAGGCAGCCTTGGGATCCTGTGCGGATCCAGGATTCTAGGAGGAGCTGGGCCAAGCCATCCCTGCCTGCACAGTCCCACTGGAGTGGTGCTGGTGGTGGCTTGTAACCTGTAAAATCAGAGGTGCTGGGTGGCTCCAGCCAAGCAGCTGCTGCTCAGCACCTCCATCAGGCTGGATTTTGGGTTGCTGTTGTTTAAAAGGTGGATTTGTTTTGTTGGCAGGCGGTGGGTGAGGGAGCGCTGCCCAATCAGAGGGGCTGTGTCACTGCAATTCTGGATTAGGCAGCATGAAGCCAGGAGGGGGAAAATACAAGCAAATAATAATAATAGAAGCAGAATGAAAAATAATGCCGTAGGAAGATTTAATGCAAATTCCCATCCTGTCCTGACTCTGTGTCTGGTGACCAATTCTGTGACACCGGGTTTGGTCACCAGGACTGGGGCTCTGAGATGGGACAAGGGAGCTGGAGCTGGGTTACTGGAGTGCTCCAAGGAGCCTGGTGCCCCATCTGAGGGCTCATTCCAGGTGCCTGCAGGCATAGTGTGAGGCTTTGTCTCTTGTTTAGAGAGCCTTGGCTTTTATAAGTTCAAAAATGAGATGGCAAATTGAATTTATTCATGAGCATGGAGGCTCTCTGGGGTTTCCTCTTTAATTCAGTAGACTTGCTTTAAGGGACTCTGTTTTAGCAGAGAAAGGACGGAATTGGTGCTTTCATCTTTCAAGCCTCCTTTACTGGTGCTCCCCCCTTGCTCCCAACTCCTGCAGAGTCTGTCCCAGAGCAGAGATGTCCCCTTTTTGTGGTTTCCATCCCGTTGTGCGGGATGCTGTGCCAGATGTTTTTGGGACAAGGCTCTGCTCCCCGTGCGGGGATTTGGGAGGATCCATGGGAGGGGCTGCAGCAAAGCCCAGCCAGGGCCCACCAAGGTCCTTTCTCCTTCCTCCCCAACCCCTTTGGAGCAGGAGCTGTCCGGGTGAGGCGATGCCTCCGAGCCTGGCTGGCAGCTGGCTCGTGCCGCGCTGTCACTGCCAGCCCAGCACCAGGCTAATGGGTGCCATATGGAACGAGCCTGGCTCTGCCTCCCACACCCCCCCTGCTCCCAGGGAGCCCTGAGGGGTTTCCAAGCGGTGACAGGAACAGTCACAGGCACAGGGACCTGTTAGTTGCTCTTTCATGGTTCAGCAGGCTCCGTTTCCACCTGGTGCTCTCCGGGGAGTCCCCGTGAGTGACAGAAGGTGCCGCGGGTAGGGAGAACGGCGGGGGGGGGGGGGGGGGGGTTTGTGGGATTTGGGGCATCTTTGAGCAGGATGAGGGTGTGCTTTGGATTTGGGGGTGAAATATCCCCTCCCCAGGTTTTGGAGGAGCCGTTTCCCTCTCCTTTTCATTGGCATCGCTGCTGAAAGTGAAGGTGGGTTCAGAGAAGGAGGGGAGGCAGAGGCTGCTCCAGCCCACGAACAAGGCTCGGGCTGGTGGTGCTTTTGCGTCTGGTTTAACCCACCGAAGCACCCTGGGCTGATAACCTCGGAGGGCTGAGCAGCACGACTTGTAAAAAACATGGAAATCAGGAGAATTTTTCCCGTGGCTTAAGTTTGTTATGAGCTGAATGTCAGCCTGGGTTTGTCGTCCCTCTGGGAGCGTCGGGAGCCGGCAGACGGGAAGGTGCAGCACTAAAATTCATCGCCTGCTGAGCTGGCTGCTGGCGTGTGCGCACACCTCGCGCTCCCAGCGAGTCTCTGGGGCTGTAAAACCCCGTGGAAGGAGGTGATAAACCCCCCGAGACTCCGGCAGAGCTGCGCCTCCGCAGCTGCTCCCGGGGTAATGGGACCTCCTGACGCACGGCGAGGTCTTTGCTGGGAAGGTGCCGTTGAAGGACAAAGTCTGATGATGTTTGGATCTTAACGTTTTACAGCTCCCCTGCCTTCGAACAATGCCTAAAAATACTAGTGTATGCAAATTATAAACTAATTTCGATGATGGAGCATGGGAATATTGCTCATACTCCCCAAGCATGGCATTTCCAATCATATCTTCGTTTCATTTTTAAGCAAAGAAATCATAATCTTGACATGTTTATCATTCAGTGCCTGCACCAATTATCTCTTTGGGTTCATTCTATAGTTCATAGAACTGATAGATTATGATCATGTTGTTAGGAGAATTGTGCAGTCATTATTCCTCCAGCTGGAGGAGAAGTTGAAAAACAATTATAAAGAATGATTCTCCTTTGGATTGCTTTCGGAGTTCATGGAATAGGCAAGTTCCTATTTACCAGGGGCCAGGAGCTGCAAGGTTCCTGCCACCGGTGGGTTTGAACTCTTGCGATCCAAACCCGATGAGTTGCAATGCTCATTTTCTCCAGCGAGCTCCGGTGTAGTTATTATTTTTTTATGGGTTGATATCAGAGAGATGAATGCCATTGGCTGCACGAGGGCTGTGACTTGGAATGATAATTTCCAGTTTAATTACAGTGCGAGGTGCTGGGGATGCACCAGTGGATACCTGTTGGGTTAGAAATTGAGACTAGAGGCTTTGCATCCAAATGACCCCACGCTGGCACCCACGTGGAATTCTGAAAGCGGATGAAGCGTGGTTCCCGCAAACCAAGTACGGTTTCCTTCCAAGGTCCTTAATGAGACTCATGGGATTGTGACCCTCCCAAAGAAAATATTTGCAGGAGATGCTGCTAAAGGAGTCCTCTGGGCATCTGGGAGTTGAAGGCAGCACGCTCCTGAGGGAGAGCTTTTCTTTGATCCCCAGAAGGAGCTCTCTAGTCTCTTCCATAAACACACTTGGGCAGCTCCGGGGTGATTTGGCAGCCTTGCCTGTGTGATGGATTGTCCCCAGAGGACCACGCTGCCTCCCCGCTCCTCCCTCGCCCCAGTTCTCCACTCACGCTGTTCAGTTTTCACAGTCCTTGACCAGAAGGCAGCCGAACCAGAAAAACAAATGTCTCATCAAGACATCATTCCCATGCGAGGCTTTTGCCTCCTTGTCTCTCCAGGGTTTTTCTTTCCCTCCTCATGTCCCAGCTGGTGTCAGGACACGAGCAAAGACACCCCCAGAGCCTTGACTGCGTCCGTGCTTATCCAATTTGGGACTGGATGAAACCCCCAGTCCCCCAAGCCTTTTTGTTTTGCCTTCTCCCAGTGGTCAATATCGACTGCTCGAGCAGAGCTATTTATTTAAGCATGCACCTTGTCAATATTTATGTAGCCTGTAGCTGGCTGAGTGTTCCAGAGCAGCGTGGGGAGGGATGGATGGGCACTGGGAGCTCTCCAGCTGGGAAGGGCTCTGTGCTGGAGAAGGAGGGAGCAGCCTGTGAGGGGCTCTGGTGGTTTTGCTGTGCCATGGAGTGGCACTTTCCTCCCTCTCACGCTTCCCTCCTCCCTCTCTAAACTTCTTCCTTTTCCCTCTTCACCCCCACTCTGGAGGGCTCAGATTTTCCTTTGGGGAAGGGAGAGGACAATCACTTGCTTGCCATGTGACCTTCAGTTCTTTTTGGGAACAGAACTTGGCTTCTGCTGTTAATTACCTGATTAAATTACGTGGCCTATAACAGAGAAACCCCAGTTAGGTTATTCAGGTGTTGCACACCCAGGGAAAAAGGGTGAATGCCCTTAATCCAAGCTCACGTTTTAATATGAAACCTGTTTTTATATGCTGGGTAGAGGCGCCAAGAGTCCTTAAACTTTAGAGGAAAGATGGAGAAACCAGCATAATTATTTATTATTTTCCAACACCTCCCACCCCGAGCTCCTGGAGTTAACAGGCTCCCTGTAGCTCTCCACTGGCTGGGATTTGGTAGATGGATAAACACGTTTTATTTCTTTAGAAAGGGGAAAGGTTGTTTACAAGTTTTAAACCAGAATGGAAATGTTGTTTTCTGTCAGGAACATTTCATGAACAATAACGACATAACGTTTAAAAAGCTTTTGAAGTGTCCCTTTCAAACGAAAAACTGAAGTGCTGGGGGGAATTTTAAATGCCACAAACACAAGGTATTAATGCCTCTTAATGAGCTAAGAGTAGAATAAAATGCAACCAAAAGCAGAAATTCACCCCTGACACCAAAACCTTGCTGAAGGCAGTGCCAGATCTCCACAGGAGAGGGTCATATCCTTATGAAAAAAAAAAAAAAGAGCCACAAAATGTACCTTCGGAGGAAAATCAGCTGTGGAGCTTCCAGACCTACCTTGATGTATTAATGGTGGTCAGGGGAAGATCATTCTGGGTAGGAAACACCTGAGGATTTGTCTCTGAGGTTCTTGCATCTTCTTAAGCAATGTGATGTGGATGTGCTTAAGTGCTGCTAATTCTGTCTGACAGTGCTTTTCTCAAAGTGTGTTTGACTGGTTTTTTAATATTAGACATTAGGAGGGGAAATATTTTGGTGACTTCTCCTTTTCCTTTTAATTATCGTAGCAAGGATACAAAAAGCTTTCAAAAACAGGTCCTCTGATGAGTCAGAGCAAGACTTGCTTGTCTTGAAGAGCTGGTCCGAGGAGAACACAGGACGTATTTCCAATTACTTCATGGCCAAACCCATTACAAAATAAAAATATTTCCAAGTGCCAGAGGAGGGAGCCAGCAAAACACAGGAAATCAGAACGTTTCTGCCTTTTTAATGTCTCTTTTCCTAATGAAATCAGAAGAAATCGAGTGGAGCAGCACAAAACTTTGCTGTCACTTGAGAAAGAGTTGATGAAGTGGCGTCAGTGTGTGATTGATGAGTTGGGAGCACTCACTTTAAAAATCAAAATTTGTGGCTCTGGGAGGACAGGGCTCTCTCCTCTCTGCTCTGCCCACCTGCTTCAGTCTGTTTTTTGCAATAACCTCGGGGGTTATTTCTGGTCTTTTCCCTGCTCTTGCAGCACAGAGTTATCCATGGGGATAACTTGGGAATTTATGCCTGTCCAGGCCTGTCACTGCTCTCCCCACGGCGCAGAGATGGTTTTTACTGATGGGCTCTCGGATGGGCCAAGGCACACAATAATTCATGGCCTCACAGAATGGTTTGGGTTTGAAGGGACCTTAAAGCTCATCTCATCCCAACCCCCTGCCACGGGCAGGTGATGCGGCTGCGTCCCTGAAACAGGGGATTTTCTTCTTCTGTCAACGTCCCATACCAGATAAAAAGAAGTGGGACTTGCAGTTTTTAGTTTTTCTTGTTGTTTATATTCAAGTTCTTATCTCATATTCAGAGAGCAGCCCTGCACCTGGGCTTAGCACTCTAAATTTCCTGCTGCAAGGCCACAAGACTGAGAATACAGTGCTGTTTTAAAAACTTTTCACCCAATTAACTGTTAAAATGTACTATATTTATAATTCTGTACCAATAACCATCATGTTTTCCCTACCTCAAATCTATTTTACCCATGTCTTTGTGCCACCATCACAGCAGAAAATGGAGTAAAAGAAGAACTCTGAACGCCTCCCAAAAACCTCCATCTTGCTTCCCTTTTACCTCTACAAAACCCAAAACTACAAATTTTCACCCTGCGATAAACTAAACTATAATCTATCTTATACTTTTAACATTCTTAATTCATCCATAAGTGTTGGAAGCTTTTCTCATGGGCACAAATCCAAGACTGTGTCCTCCTGCGGTCCCAGTGAGGGTCCCAGACCCCCCAGGGCAATTTGAGGAGTTTTCCAAATATCTTGGACTCCAACAGGCAGGGACACCTTCTGCTAGCCCAGGTTGCTCTAAATCTCATCCAACCTGGCTTTGGACACTCCCAGAGGTTGGCATGCACATGCTGCCTGGAAAGGAGAAATCCAGGGGTAGTCCCAGCATGGAGCTGCCCTCCTGCAGCCTCCCTTCCCGGGAGGACGTCAAGCTTGCAGGGGAGGCATGCTGGAGCCCAGCTCATCACTCCCATGGGGAATGTGGGGACCATGGTGCCGCCTGGAAAAGCTGGGGGAGGCAGGGAAAAGGACATCTGTGAGATGCCGGAGGCGTCTCTCCACCCTGCAGCGTTGCTGTCGGAGGCAGGGATGAAGCCTGGGAGGGATGGAGGGAGCTGCGCTCTGCCCTGGGCAATGCAGGCGAGCTGGGTGACCCAAAACATCCCCGTGCAGCCCCAAAACTCCCCTCCAGTGCCTGGGATGGGTGTGAGCTGCCACTGCCGCTCGGTTTTGGGCCTTGCCTTTAGGTTTGTGTGCGCTCCCATCACTCCACAAATTCCCATTCCCCGTCGCCTTGCAAAATGCCTGCGCCGCATATGAAATGGAGGAGATAAAATTACAGGATCCGAGAATTGGCCAGGCTCTGTGCAATATATAACATACCAGATGGTCCTACAGGATGCCTCCGAAATATCTGTGCAATAGCATTTTAAGAAACTGATATAACTGATCAGGCAGCATATGGAAAAGACTTTCTGTGCTGTGTGAGGGTGCGGTGCCCCCTCTCCTGGCACCTGCTCTCCCCAAATTAGGGGTGCCACGCAACAATGAGCATCTCCCTTCTTTAATAGGAGGTGTTCCCCTCGCACATCTGGGACAGGGACCTGCAGCTGGGAGAGCACCGTTCCAGTGTGATTTAAAAAAAAAAAAGAAATAAAGTTGTTGTCATTAAAGGGCAGAGTGAGAACAAGGTGGTTTGGTGGCTTCCTCACAACAGCCACCTCCAGGAGGGCCTTTTCCTGGGAGCATCCAAAGGACAGGGCTGTTTGCACGGAGTTTGTGACCACCCAGCCTCCCTCCTGCTGTTCTGCTGTAAAGGGGGTTTTGGTCACTTATTTCCCAGGGCAGTGGGTTTGTGGGAGCAGACAGACCCCCAGAACGCTCCTGGTGGAAGGGAAGGAGCACCTCCCTCATCCCTGGGTGCCAGCACAAGCCCTGGGTCTCCAGCTGCGGTTTTGCCACTGCCCTCCACCTTTGAGCCCCCCCCAGTCCATCCAATTTCGGATGCACGTCATGTGCTCACCTTGCCCGTGGCATCCCTGGGCTGCCTCTCTCCTCGTGCACATCCAAAGCCTCTCCTGCCTGTTTGCTATTCCCTGCTCCTCCCGCTGCCCATCTGCCTGGCCTCACGCGTGGGCTGACCCCTCTGTCAAACAGAGAGGACAATATTTCCTCTCCACAAAGCTCAGCTCATATTCTTTGAGGTGCCTCGGGGTCAGGGGATGAAAGGCTCCTTGCTGCTTCTGCAGTGAGCCCAAGTCGAGCTAAGAATAGATCTATAAACAAGCCAGCAGGGAAGGCTTCCCTGGGGAACCTCTGGGGACTCTCGGAGAATGTCATTGCTGGAGTCATTGTCACAGGAGATGTGGGCCCTGCCGAGCCCTCGCTCTGGGGGCTGCCTGCCTTTGCCACGTGGGAAATGACCCTGGGAAAATCCTCTCCCAACTCACAGGTTGCTTTTGGTCCCAAGGAGAAGCGCTGGGGTTGGACACCCCAAAGCTGAGGCAGGAGAGGGAATCTTACATCCCACAGCTGCAGGAGCCATGGTGGGCGATGCTGCAGGATGCATCTCGTTGGGATGTGGAGTGATGGAACCAAATTTCCTCCCAAACCAGTCTCCCTGGGAGAGGGGCGAGGCTGGGATGAGCTGCAGGGCTGGGTTTTTCGCCTGCACGTGAGATGCTCTGGCAGGAGGCTCCATGCTTGGTCGCTACCCACGCTCGTGCAGAGAGGTATTTCGAGCTGTCAGTCTGGCGTGCTGTCTGTCTGTCCACCCACCCAGGCATCTATAAAAATCCAGGCTGGATTAAATGTCTGTCCAGGCCCCACTGCTGAGGCCAGGGCTCCTGATACAGATCGTTGTCCTGGAGCCCCATGGCCAGGCGAGAGGGTCGGGATTGGAGAGTGAAACGTGCAGCTTGATCCCTGTTTCTGGAGTAATCTACATAAAAGCTGAGAGTGGGAATCTTGCAGAAAGCAGACTTCCCTCCTTTGTCTTTCCCGACTCCGTCCTCTCTGTTATCTTGACGGCTTCTGCTTGGCTGCCGTGTTGCTCTTTAATCTGGAGCCCTCTGTTCTTACCTGAGCTACAGAGGCTTGACGAGGAATGCCACTGAACTCGGAGAAAAATGAAAAGGAGCAAAGCTTAAAAAAATGTTTTCTTTCTCTCTCATTCTTAAAAAAAAAAAAAAAAAAAAAAAAAGAAAAGAAGAAGAGAAAACCCAACCCCCAGAAGTACACACAGCCAGTGAGCGATGCCTGGATTCATCCTTGCACTGTCTCCTGCTTATGGATCAGGGATGCAGCATTCCTGCCCTGTTTTCTTTCTTTTCCCCCTGCTCCTCACCTGACATTCAGTCATTTTGATCAAAGCCAGGCAAACAAAAAACTCTTTGCTTTCAACCCATTGACCGGGAGAAGGGAATCCTGCCCCAGTCCTGGCGAGAGCATCTCTGGAGAGGATGGGATGGGGAGCCTGGAGCAGTGGGGCGTGAGGAGATGGAGGTGGCACAGAAGGAACTCGATGCCTGCGTGGAGATAATGTTTTGTACACGACAACAATGGATAATTGCTGTGACCACAGATCTGCGTGAGGGTATCTTGTGTTTCACCGCTCCTGGCTCTGGCCCACCCTCCTGACGGCTGAGGAGGGGAGCAAACTCCCTCGCTGCCTTTTCCCACCATCCTCCTTCCCATGAGGATTTCTCCCAGGAGACAGGGTGCTCTGGGGGGTGGTGGTGTTCTGGGGGAGCACCTTGGGGTGTGCAGGGGTCAGGCTCTTCTCAGGAGTGTCCAGAGAGGGCAATGAGCGCAATAAAAGTACAAGAAATTCTCTGTAAATGTAAGGAAAGCTGTTCCGGGGAAGTGGTGCTCCAGCCCTGAAATAGGTTCTCCAGGGGCCTTGTGGGGTCCCGACCTCCTGGTGCTGCCACGTTTTCCACTGCTCACAGCACATCTTTGGAGGTGCCTCATCCAGCATGCGGTGGGTAATGATTCTTGACGGGAATTAGGACCCTGTCCATCTGGCCCCGTTCTGCCATCTAACAAGAGGAGATAAGTGCACTTAACAACGCACCAGCTCTTGTTCAGGCCCCTTCTTCCCAAGCCAGAATCAATAGCAGGTCTCTACAGCTTTTAGAGACTTAGATCCCATCTTTTCATCTCTCTCTCACTCATTTTTCCCAAGCAGCATGCGCATGATTTCTCATTTTTTTCACGCTGCGGAAATTTTCCCATTCTACCTTTCATCTGCACCCGCGTGGCGCCGGCCCAGCCAGGGCTGCAGCTTGCACACCAGATAAGAAACCACCCCGTACCTGGGTTCCCCGATCCCCATCTCCACCTCTCGCCTGGTTAGGAGCTCCCCCACAGTCTCATTAATCTTCAAAGTGCTTTACAAACACTAATTAATCCCCCCAGCAACCCGCCGGGGGAGGTGATGCAGAGCAGCTGTGTGCCCTCAGCCGCTGATGCCAGCACCCTCATTTCTCCCCCCTCAGTGTGTTCCCTGCCTGCTGGGTGTGCTCTCTTGGTGTCTGTGTCACAATGCTTGGGGACCTGTGTGGAAGGAGCCTGACTGATGGCACTGCTAAACCAGGACCTTCGAGAGGGGAGCAGTGCTCCTTGCTCCATCTCCTCCCGAGCCCCAGCTGCTTTTCCCTTGGCTTCTCCTGCTCATTTAGTTGCCTTGTCCAGCTGAATTGTTTTGTTTGCCTTTCCCCACCCCTCCCGGGGCTGGGTGGATGCTGCTGGCCCAGTCTGGGCCAAAACTCGAGGTGTTTGCCCTTGGCAAGGGCTGCGGGGATGGAGAAGCGCTTGGGGAGGATGGGCAGGTGGGTCCTTGTGCCCTCCCTGCAGAGCTCAGGGTGGCTGGTGCTCAGTTCGGAGAAGCATGGGATGGCTTGGATTGGAAGGGACCTTAAATATCATTTCATTCCAGCACCCTCCTATGGGCAGGGACACTTCCCACTATACCAGGTTGCTCCTAGCCCCATCCAGGTTGTTTATTCCTGAAGGAGCTCTGAGTTCAGAGAGTCTTTTTTGAAAAAGAAAAAAGCGAGGGGCTTTTTTTTCTCTCCTTGCACGAAATGCAAATCAATAGCTGTTGTATTCACATTCTAACAAGATGTCAAGGAGAAAAGGGTAGCCTTTCATTCAGCAGAGCACACACACACCCACCCCCCGAGGGAGGGGACAGGAAGGGGGGAGAGGGGCGGGAGGAGGT
>VZRF01005435.1:505632-532043 GCA_013396875.1 Vireo altiloquus | reverse complement strand
ACCCCTTTCTGCTCCCCTTCCCGCCCACCCCAACCCTTCTTCTCCCCATCCTGCCCACCCAAATCCTTCTTCTCCCCTTCCTGCCCACCCCAACCCTTCTGCTCCTCTTCCTGCCCACTGCACCCCTTCCTGCCCACCCCAGCGCTCCTACTCTGTTCCCCTCCACCTCCAAGGTGAGCAGAAGCCTGTCAAGGCCCCACTTTACAAAGCCCTGCAGCAAGGTGCCCTCCAGTTCCCTGAGGCTGGTCCAGGTGGGATGGTTCGTGAGGGTGTGTGCACAGCTTGTGGGATGCTGGGGCTGGGAAGGAGAGTGGAGGTGATGAGGGCAAGGATGGTTCTGGAGGAGCAGGGAGCCAGCACTCTGTGGCATGTGGTGATGCAGGACTCTGTAGGGATCACCTTTAGCAGCGAGGATCAGCCCAGTGGAGGCTGCTCCGGTGGCTGGGCACTGTGGTGGAGCACCCGTGATGGGAGCAGGGATGCTCCTCATCCCTCTCTCCTGCGCTGCTCTGCCCCCTCTCCCCGGGAGGGCAAGGAAACCTCTGCTTCACTGAAAACGTGTTATTTCCCCCAGAGACTACTCTGGTCCCAGATGTGAACATGCATTGAGACAGCTGGGGAAAAAATCCTCTGGAAATACACACAAAAATCATGTCTAAATGTGCCCAGCGGACCAGAATGTCTCCTCTCCGATCAGGGGCTGCCTGTCAAATTTAAATATGCATTTTAGATTCTCTGCTTGATATCGGAAAGCAAACAGCCCCAAATATCCCAGAAAAGCTCCACCAGCTAAATACATATTTATACAACTTTTTATTATGTGTCTTGGAAATCAAATAAATGAAACAGGCCAGTGCCTGCTCGGTCCTGCAGAGCTGGTGAGCAGTGATGGATTTGTTTGGCTGATCAAAGCACATTTGTTCCCATTTTGCAGATGGGAAGGTAAAGGCAGTGAGGTACCAAAGGTCTGCTCTGAGGTCACCCTCAGAGCTGTGTTTGGCAATTCAGGTGCCAGCCTAATTGGCCAAAATATATGCAAAGAGAGCAGCTCAGTGTGTGCTGGATTTGGGTAATAATCGCTGCCAGGTGAAAAAAATAAAGCAGCAAATGGGAGAAGTGTGGTGGGAGAAAAAAAAAAAGTAAGAATGTGTTGTTTTGAAACTTACCCAAATATAGCTTTTCAACTCAGGGTTTGAAAGCAGAGCAACATGTTTGTTCTGAGTCCATCAAACATTTCTGTTAATTAGAAATGATTTCTTTGTTCATTTCCTTTAGTTCCTCCAGGATAACTTTATTTCTTTTTGCCTTGGGTGGATTCAGAGCTCGCTGTGTGGGATTTGGAGAATGAGCTGCAGCCGCAGGGCTCAGCTGAGCCCCAAAGCAGCTCAGTTTCCCCTGGGGACAGATGTCCCTGTCCTGGGCTGGCCAGGAAGGATGCAGCCGCATGCCTGGCAGCCCTGGGAAATCCCAAATGCCTCTTTGCAGCTGTTTTCCCAAAATACTTGTGAAGCAAAGGATAAATTTGCTTGGTGTCTGCTGCTGGGGTGTGAGTTAGAGGGAAATTCAGGACGGAAATATCCCTGTCCTCATCCCAGGCTGAGGGAGACACTCTGCTCGCTGGTTCTTGCTCAGTGTGATGATTGAGCTTTTTCGGAGGTCAAACAACCTAACCTTACTCTTATTAAAGGAATTAAATCCTCGGTCATGTTTCCTTCGGTGCTTTCCTGAGGATGCAGGAGATGGGATGCCTTCAGCAGATGACATGGGAATATAGTTGAGCTAAAAGCTTTTAAAAACTTGTGGTTTATTCATGCAGAGTAGAAAATAAAGGAAGATTAATTGCTAAAAGCCAGGGAAAGTTTGTCCTGGCAGTGTGCTCTCGGCTCCCATCCCTCTGTGGGTGAGGATATCCCTCCCAGAGCAATGGGTTTGGCTTTGTGCACCCAACCCACACAGGTCCTGCTCCTCCTGGTGCTGCTGTGTATGGAAATCACGCCAGATAAGAGGGATGGGCATGGAGGGGGATGCAGTGGTATCGAGTTGTGACAAGTGGGTGAGAGAAACAGAGAAAAAAGACTTGAGGGGAGGGAAATGTCAGGGATTTGTGGCTGGATTTGGGTGCCAGGAGCTGAAGGGTTCTGGCCCCAGCTCTGTAGCAGGTTGTGGGAATTGTTGCTTGTGGATCCATCATCCTTCTGGGATTCCTGCTCAGCGATTCAGAGAGTCTCTTAGCCAGGCGCTCCCTGAGATAATGTTTTACTGCAAAAGGAGTCTCGAGGGAAAAGAATCCAGGAAAATGGTGTGTCCTGGGAGGCCAGGGATGGTGAGAGCAAGCCTGGGTAGATGAAAACAGAGAGTAAGGCAAGGAGCAGAAGAAACCCTGGGATGTGGAGGAGTGTGTGGCCACTGGTGCCAGAGAGCTGTGGTAGGTTAGCTGGAAAGCCAAAGTATTGGGCTGGAAGTTCCCTTGGGCTGGCCTGGAACTCAAAAAGAGAATTTTAGCCCTGAGTTAGTGGGAAAAGAGATTGTTTTGAGCAAAACTGAAAGTTTTAATTTGTCTTTAAGCATTAAAATAAATGCTTACAGTCTGTTTTTAACAAAGCTGCAATTAATGAGAAATAAGAAACATCTTTTTGTTTAGAAAATGTCGAAAATAAGTACTATTTCTTTTGGAAACTAGCCTTTGCAACCTATTTTTTTTTTCATTTTGTCAATGCAGCAAACCCAAGCCTTGACTGGTGAGTGCCTTGGCCTGGAGGTGGCTGTGGGAGAGGGTCAGGGCAGGGGCAGTTGTCCAAGCCCTGTGCTGGGGCTGCTCAGAGCTCAGCAGGGTGGGAACATTCCAAGGAGGGAAATTGTGGCATCCTGGAAGGAAAGGAGAGCCCGAGGAAAGCTCCTTGGTATGGGATGGTATTGGGTAGGGGGTCTGGACGAGCAGGTACCCTGAGCTCGGCGTCTTTTTGGGGCTTTGTGAGCTGCTGAAGGCAGAAAACATGTCTCCAGTTGGGATGCACAGAGAAGATTGCTGCTTGGTTTCAGAGATTTTTTGTGTGTGAAAAACACCCACTCATGCTAAAAAGCTTGGATTGCTCCCTGGTTTGCCTCAGCAGTAGGAAGAGCTGCTGCTGCCTTCCCGGCGAGAGGAGCAGAGGGCAGGGCGAGCCAAGGGGCTGAAGCCTGGGACTGCCCCGCCGGCCAGCTCCAGTCTGGGGACGAAAAAATTCCCCTTTACATGCAGCTGGTGCACGAGGAGCCAGTGCGACCGTGCCTGTGTCCGTCCCGGGGCTGCTTCTTGCACCCCAGAGCTGCTCCCCTGCCTCCCCGGGGCTTCTCCCCTGCCTCCCCGGGGTTGCTCCCCTGCCTCCCCGGGGTTGCTCCCCTGCCTCCCGGGGCTGCTCCCTTGNAGTTTCCCCTGGGGACAGATGTCCCTGTCCTGGGCTGGCCAGGAAGGATGCAGCCGCATGCCTGGCAGCCCTGGGAAATCCCAAATGCCTCTTTGCAGCTGTTTTCCCAAAATACTTGTGAAGCAAAGGATAAATTTGCTTGGTGTCTGCTGCTGGGGTGTGAGTTAGAGGGAAATTCAGGACGGAAATATCCCTGTCCTCATCCCAGGCTGAGTGAGACACTCTGCTCGCTGGTTCTTGCTCAGTGTGATGATTGAGCTTTTTCGGAGGTCAAACAACCTAACCTTACTCTTATTAAAGGAATTAAATCCTCGGTCATGTTTCCTTCGGTGCTTTCCTGAGGATGCAGGAGATGGGATGCCTTCAGCAGATGACATGGGAATATAGTTGAGCTAAAAGCTTTTAAAAACTTGTGGTTTATTCATGCAGAGTAGAAAATAAAGGAAGATTAATTGCTAAAAGCCAGGGAAAGTTTGTCCTGGCAGTGTGCTCTCGGCTCCCATCCCTCTGTGGGTGAGGATATCCCTCCCAGAGCAATGGGTTTGGCTTTGTGCACCCAACCCACACAGGTCCTGCTCCTCCTGGTGCTGCTGTGTATGGAAATCACCCCAGATAAGAGGGATGTGCATGGAGGGGGATGCGGTGGTATGGAGTTGTAACAAGTGGGTGAGAGAAACAGAGAAAAAAGACTTGAGGGGAGGGAAATGTCAGGGATTTGTGGCTGGATTTGGGTGCCAGGAGCTGAAGGGTTCTGGCCCCAGCTCTGTAGCAGGTTGTGGGAATTGTTGCTTGTGGATCCATCATCCTTCTGGGATTCCTGCTCAGCGATTCAGAGAGTCTCTTAGCCAGGCGCTCCCTGAGATAATGTTTTACTGCAAAAGGAGTCTCGAGGGAAAAGAATCCAGGAAAATGGTGTGTCCTGGGAGGCCAGGGATGGTGAGAGCAAGCCTGGGTAGATGAAAACAGAGAGTAAGGCAAGGAGCAGAAGAAACCCTGGGATGTGGAGGAGTGTGTGGCCACTGATGCCAGAGAGCTGTGGTGGGATGGCTGGAAAGCCAAAGTATTGGGCTGGAAGTTCCCTTGGGCTGGCCTGGAACTCAAAAAGAGAATTTTAGCCCTGAGTTAGTGGGAAAAGAGATTGTTTTGAGCAAAACTGAAAGTTTTAATTTGTCTTTAAGCATTAAAATAAATGCTTACAGTCTGTTTTTAACAAAGCTGCAATTAATGAGAAATAAGAAACATCTTTTTGTTTAGAAAATGTCGAAAATAAGTACTATTTCTTTTGGAAACTAGCCTTTGCAACCTATTTTTTTTTTCATTTTGTCAATGCAGCAAACCCAAGCCTTGACTGGTGAGTGCCTTGGCCTGGAGGTGGCTGTGGGAGAGGGTCAGGGCAGGGGCAGTTGTCCAAGCCCTGTGCTGGGGCTGCTCAGAGCTCAGCAGGGTGGGAATATTCCAAGGAGGGAAATTGTGGCATCCTGGAAGGAAAGGAGAGCCCGAGGAAAGCTCCTTGGTATGGGATGGTATTGGGTAGGGGGTCTGGACGAGCAGGTACCCTGAGCTCGGCGTCTTTTTGGGGCTTTGTGAGCTGCTGAAGGCAGAAAACATGTCTCCAGTTGGGATGCACAGAGAAGATTGCTGCTTGGTTTCAGAGATTTTTGTGTGTGAAAAACACCCACTCATGCTAAAAAGCTTGGATTGCTCCCTGGTTTGCCTCAGCAGTAGGAAGAGCTGCTGCTGCCTTCCCGGCGAGAGGAGCAGAGGGCAGGGCGAGCCAAGGGGCTGAAGCCTGGGACTGCCCCGCCGGCCAGCTCCNCTCCCCGGGGCTGCTCCCCTGCCTCCCGGGAGCTGCTCCCCTGCCTCCCGGGAGCTGCTCCCCTGCCTCCCGGGCTTGCTCCCCTGCATCCCAGAGCTGCTCCCCTGCATCCCAGAGCTGCTCCCCTGCCTCCCCTGGGCTGCTCCCCTGCCTCTCCTGGGCTGCTCCCCTGCCTCCCCGGGCGCTGCTCCCCTCCTCCAGGCGCTACTCCCCTGTCTCCATGGGTTGCTCCCCTGCCTCCCCGGGGCTGCTCCCCTGCCTCCCGGGACCGCTCCCCCGCCTCCCTGGGCTGCTCCCTTGCCTCAAGGAGCTGCTCCTCTGCCTCCCCGGGCGCTGCTCCCCTACCTCCCGGGGGCTGCTCCCCTACCACCCCGGGCTGCTCCCCTGCCTCCCTGGGCTGCTCCCCTGCCTCCCGGGGGNTCCCCTGCCTCCCCGGGCGCTGCTCCCCTGACTCCCTGGGCTGCTCCTCTGCCTCCCTGGGCTGCTCCCCTGCATCCCGGGCACCAGCTGGCGCCGGGAGGGATGCTCGGGGGGTCGATGCCTGCATTTAAGTGCCCGGTTGCGGAGCGAAGCCCGCAGAAGAGCGGGTGTGCGTGTGTCAGTCAGCATCCTGAGCCAATGGGTGCCCGGTAGGAGGTCTGCGCTCCCGGTGCGCGCACGGAGCCTTGGTGCTCCCGCTGCCAGTTGTGTGCGAGAGTGCGTGCGTGTGCAAGGGGAGATCAGACACCCCGACTGCCTTCTCCCGTCTCTCCCCCTCTCTCCAGCTCGCCAACTCCACTCCGTCTCCCTCCCTCTGCAAACATTGGATTTAACCCTGCTCAGAATTCAGCGCAGACGAAAAGCAGCGGCGGCAGCAGCAAGCAGCAAGCAAAGCAGCCGCTCGCCTACCGCAGCTCCAAGATGTACCATCCTGCCTGCTGGATCGTCTTCACGGCCACCACTGCCCTGCTCTTCATCCCAGGTAGCGCAGAAAGCTTTTTTTTTTGTCACCGGCGGATGGGAGGGCAGGGGCTGGCAGGGTGGGAGAGCCGAGCGGGGTCTGCGCGGGGGTCCTGGGCTCGGTGCACATCGCGCACGAACGCGCACATGCGGGCAGGCAGCGAGTGGCTCTGCAGCGGGAGACTGCCCAGTGCTCCCCGTGAGGGGCTCCGAGAGCCGTGCTGGACCCCCAGGTGGGCACCGAGCCGTCGGTACCTGTGCGGTGCCGGCACCTGCAGCCCCCGAGCTGGGCAGGGTCTGTCCCCTCCGGGTCAACCTCTGCCTCCGAATGATGGGCTCATGCAGTTTTTCCCCTTCAGAGTTGGGCACCTGCTGTGCCCTCCCTCTTTTGAGAGCTGTCACGCTATTCCCTGTGCTCCCCTCATCCGTGCTTCCCCGATTCCTGCCGGGCAAACTCGGTGCATGCCCCTCGCTCCCTTTTACAAAGTGAAAATGAGCCCCCCCGCCTCAATCCAGGCACCCGGGGAGGCCGTGCCGGTGCCGCAACCTCGGTGAACTGAGCGGGTGGCTCCCGAAAAATGTGACTTGGCCTCATCCCCGCGGCTTGCCAGGGGGAGATGCTGGATTTGGATCCAGCGCTGGCTCCGTGCTGATGCTCGCGGGGCAGCGAGCGCTGCATCCGCCGAGGGTGGTGGGGGGTGGACGGCAGAGCTGAGCGCCGGGGGGAGCAAGTCACCGGCGTATTTTTGATGATGATGTGCACTTTTAGCAGCTGGAAAGACTGTCATCCTTGTGCAAGCTGATGGGCGCTGGGTGCCGAGGCTCGGATCCCATCTTAACCCAACCGTGTGTTTTTCATGACGGCCAGGGAGAATTCTGCTGGACTCGGGAGGGCAGGGAGAGGCACGGCTGTGATTTCAGCAGCTGTCCGTGGGTTTAGGGCTTTGCTGTGCAGGGTTGGTGTGTGTGGCAAGAGGGTGAGGCTGGTGGGGGGGAGAGGTTACTCGTGTCACAGCTGGCAGACAGCTTTACCCACAGTAGTGCTGAACCGTGAGGGTTCTCAGGCTAAAACTTGCTTGTGGAGGCTCCTGCCGTGGGACCAGCCACATCCCAGGGTCCTGTGGAGCCGTCACAGTGCAACCTGAGCACATCAGAGGGTACGAGACCCTCTGGGATGGGCTGGGCACCCCTCTGTGGGATGGCAGAGGGCTGGGGTGTGTGTCACACTGGGGTCAGCGCTGTGCCCTGGGCTGAGCTTTGGCTGGCTGGGGAGCAGTGGTGGAGAGCCCTTGACAGCAGAGCCTCGAGCTCCTCAGCAACACCAGGAACCAAAATGGTGCAGCTGTAGTTCAGCACGTGAGCACAAGGGAGCCGTGCCTGTGTGAGCTGCCTGACTTGGTGCATGTAAAGGGGGGTTTTGAAAATAGATCTTGAGCAGGACAGGGCAGGCGTGCCTGGTGTGGGCTCAGGCGTGCCTCAGCAAGGCTGTGCTCAGTAGAGCACTGGCTCTTTCACCCTCTTGCTGGATGAGGTTCTGTGGGCTGGAATTGCCAGAAATGGATGGAATCAGCCATGCGGGCCAAATGGGAGGACGTGTGACACTTGATGGGCTGTCATCAGCATGTCCTTAAGCTGCAGGAGCTGGCAGAGACCTGACAGGACGCATTTGCTGTTTGCCAGTGCCCTGCTGCACTTTCCTCTGGATGTGGCTGTTTGAGCCAAGCCAAGGCCTGGGATGGCTCTGGCCTCTGTGTGTGCCAGGGAGGGAAAAGGACCCTGCCTTAAGCCCCTGGAGACTTGGGAGAGGCTTCTCACTTACGCGATTGTAGCTTTCCCTTCTTATTTCTATTAAGCAGCAATATCTGCTTTGGCTTTGGATGTCCCTTGAGCTAAACCAGCCCAGGACTTTGCCTGGCTGAGCTCAGCCTCTAATCCATCAAGCCAAACCCTTCTGCCTGCGTTAGAGGAAGGGAAATACTCGGGGCTGCTTGGTGCTTTGCCTTCCTGCCCTGGATTTGAACATCTCCAATCCTTTGTGCTTGTGCCTGGCTTGCAGAGGTTGGATGTTTTCCCTCCCTGCCCAGCCTGTCCCAGCAGTGATTTCAGTCGTGGTTTCACTGCTGTGGGCTGGAACACGAGTCATGTTGGCAAATCACGGACAGCAGAGGGAAGGTGAATAGTCCCTGCTGCCTCTTGGAGCCTGCACCTTCCCAAAGTGGTTTTTTGGGGCTGTTTATTATTTGCAGGCGTAATCCCCTGGGTTTTGTGCAGGTGACGCTCCCCTGGGATATGCAGAGGCTGTTTCTGAAGTGCAAACTCTTTCCCTTTCCGTTTTTATCCGAATCCTGCCGGAGTTTCACACAGGGTGGTTAAAAGTGAGAAGGGAACCTGCTTTTAGAAGGTGTAATTAGAGTGAAGGGAAACATCACAACTTGAAGGCTCCTGCAGAAAATAGCATCGCAAAGTTATTATTAGCTGTAATAGCTTATTTGCCAGTTTTTCCTCTTTCTTCTGCTCCCACCTCTGTCCTTCCCCACTTCTCTTATTTTTGTTAGGAAAGATGCATTTTTCCCATTGGGCCTTGTGTCATCTCGTTACCAATTTACTCTCGTGGAATCTAAAGACACGAAAGGTTAATGCAGTAATGAAACCCTGATCCCTCTGGTCATGGAGAGCGTCTTACTCTGCAGCTTTTTATTTCTTTGTAAGACAAGTTTCTATCTAAAATAATTTCGAAGGCTTAATGCTGCTGTCATCTGGAGCCTTGGGGGAGGCGGGTTCCTGGACATGGGCTGCTCTCTGAGGTGGGAAGGATGCTGAGGATTTTTAATGAGCCCAGCACTGCAGGATAGGGAGGTGAATGGGTAATTTAATTGTCAGGCTGTTGGCAAATGCTTTGAACTGCTGGGCATTGTGGGTGCCGCTGTTTTGAGATGAGGGTGGGCTGTGATGGAGAAGGAATTTGGGGCAGGGGGGGAAACCTATTTGGCTGAGCCGCAGCTACAGGGTGACATCATGGCTCTACAGGTGGCAAAAATCAATGCTCATCAGCCTCTTCAGACATTTATATCACTGCCTTTGCAGGCTGGGGGAAATTACTTGTCGTGGCAGTGGCTCCTTTCAGAGGTCAGAAATGTGGCAGTGCAGGTGGAGATGGACAATCCTGTTTTTCACTGCTCCAGGGCACTGGGATCAAGGTGAAGCTTGTAGAGGTGTCCCCCTGTGCTCTACCATCACCCTCACACCCAGGACCTGCTTTCTGCATCCTCCCAGAGACTCTGTGCGAACTCATCCTCGCTGGGACAGCCTGGCTTTGGTGGTGGTTGTAAAAACTGTCTAAATTTACGAAATAGACCTTGCAGGCATTAAAAACACCTTCCCATCCCTTCCCAAAGGGGTCCCTGCTGCAGGAGCACACTTTTCCCACTGCCTGTGACATTACTGTCACCTCTCTCTGGTGGGGGATGCCGGGCTGGTGGAGGGCTGCTGATCCCTGCCACTGAGCCTGAGCATAAGTACCTGAAGCACATTAGTTCTGCTTTAGTGTCATTTCAATACGAGCAAGAGGGGCTTAAAGGGATTTTCTGTGCTCTCCCAATGGCTGGGGATAGGTGTGGATAAGGCAGTGCAACCACCAGTCTTCCATGAGCCAAGGGAAGCTGGGGAAGGTGTCCTGGCAGGATGGAGTGTGAGCCCAAAACCACTGTCTGGTCACCCTCTGCCTCTCCCTGAGGCTTGGCCTGTGGTTTCCCTGTCAGAGGGAGGTTTCTCCATCCCCTAGCTCCCAGGATGGGGAGAAGGTGGGGTTGGTGTGAGAGGATGTTTTATTTGAGCTGGGGAGGAGCAGCACTCGCTGTCACCTCCCCACGGTGTGGGGAGGGAGCGTGACAGGAGAAGAGGCTCACAGAGCAGCTCTTGCTCTGTGCAAACCTCCTCAGCGCGAGCTCCCAGAACAATTTGCCCTGGGGGGCTCTGGGTTTCAGGGTTGGTCGCTCTGGCTGCTGCCTTTCAGGGCGCCCCAAAGTGCTGAACCTTGCTTTGCGTTTTCCAGCAGCTTCTCTTTGACAGCGTCTCCTTTGTGCATTCCGTGCTCGCAGACGGCCGGGTGGAGGAGCTTCTGCTGGTGCGAATCCCTGTGAAAAACTGAAAAGGGAGAGATGTTTCAAAGGCACCGATGGGAGCTGTGAGCCTTAACTGGCGCCTTTGAAAATCTTCTCCAAAGGCTTGAATATTTGGTTTTGGTGAATTCTGAGCTGCATAAACAGCTGTGTTCGTACTTTACGCTTGAATATGGAATTTGGAGTTTGTGCTTTGCTTGGAGAGAAACCAAAGTTGCCGAGTGAGGCTGTGAGGTGCTGAGATGAACCCTGACAGGTTTGGAGGGGAGCAGGGTACCCAGGAGGATCCTTCTGCTGCAGTCAGGTGGGGATAGAGGGAAAACTTGTTGGTTTTTATCTGTAATCTCCTTCATGACCCTGGGGTCACCCTCGGCTTTGCAGCCCTGCCTTTCCCCTCCCCAGTCAGGCAAAACTGGGCACTAATCCTGAACCCTTCCTTACCTTTGAGCATCCCCTGAGATGCTCTCGGCTGCTGGTGTGTGCAGGATGGGGAGTGATTTCAGCTGTCACACTTCTCCTTTTTGTTTAAACTTAAAAATAATAACAGCTTTGCTGCAAATCTCCTTGCCTCCCAGTCATCTTTCCCTAATGAAGGCACGGTACTTATAATTACCAGTGCAGCAACAGCACATAACAGAGGTGGCTTTGACACTTGCTGCTCCGTGGGTGGGTTTTTCCAGGGAGCTCCTCTTCGTTTCGTGCTTAGAGGGAAGAAACACTTTCCTGCCTGCTTCTCCAAAGCTCTGGGGCTCCCTGCTGCAGGAGCACACTTGACCAGGCAAGGTGGCTTCTCCCGTGGGAGTGGCAGGGGCTGTGTCACCCCCATGAACTAATGGGCACGCGAGCCCAGGTGTTGTGGGTGCTGGAGAATTCTCCCTCTAGTCCCAGCTTAGGCTCAGACAGCGTGGGGTGGCTGAGGGCAGTGGTTTGGGACACTCAGGTGCTGCAGGGACCCATCAGGGTTGAGAGCCACCTCCTTGGGAGGAGCTGTTTTTGGGGAGTTGAACCTGTTGCCTGTGCGACAGAGTCATGTGCGCCAGGGACACGTGTGCGATGAGGCAAGGAAGGGGGGAAAAAGAGGAGATATTTTTAGGTTTACTTTTCTGTGAATTCAGCGCTAGTGAAAAGTGCTGGATTGATTGCTCTGGAGACTGAAGTGGGCTGCAAAGTGCAGGGAAGGGGCAGCCCAGGAAAGCTTCCCTGTGAGCTCTGTGCTTCAGGATGGGATATCGGGACTGGGACCTCGCCAGCTCAGACTGCCTGGACAGCAAAGCCATGGGGGTGTCTAGTGCTGAGCAGAGCTGGTGCACTGGTGGGGTTTTCCAGAGGATATGGGAGTCCCAGGAGGACAGCTGGGGTTACCTGTGCTTCACGTGGCTTTGTCCTGTGTGGCTCACCCCATGGGTTGCTTCTCCTGGCTCCTCAGCCACACGAGGACCAGCTGACCCTGCAGCAGGAGGGCTTGGCTTCCATCTGGTACTGCCCTTTCCACCAACCCAACCTCCCAGGCATGTGTGTTCCTGTGCTCCTCACAGAGGTTGGAAGAAGAGGTCTTCACACAGGGCTTTGGCCCTCAGAGCAGCTCCAAACTGGTGAAACTGGGCTGAGCTGGGCTGTGCCCCACGTGTTTCCCAAGCAGTGTCCCCCTGCCAGCCCTTCGCCTCCTCTCTCCCAACTGTTTACTTCTGGCTTTTGTTTCCTGGACTTGTTGCTATGCATGCAGCATGTGGAAGGAGCTCCAGCGAATATAGGCCACACTTTGATTGTTCAGCAGGCTGGAAAATGATGATTATAATTTTTGACAGAAGGGAAGGAGGGGGAAGGAGATCTCTGGGCTTTCAAATCTGCTCTGTCATAAGCAGGATCTTGCAAGGGCCTTCTGATGACTTCTCCCGCCCCAAAGGAAATGGCGTTTGCATAGCAAGAGGGGTTAGAGGAAAAATTCCTCTCTTCACAAGGACAAAGCAACACTCCTTTCACCAAGCCTTCCACCTCGCGTGGCGGTCCTGTCACAGCACATCAGCCAAATGCGGTTGGTGTTGGCCACTAATTGACTGGGAAGCATCCGAGAGAAACCTGGATGCTGCTAAAAACATCCTCCTTCCTGTTAGAGCAGCGCATGGGCGCATCCCTCGGGATGCAGCGGTGCTGGCAGAGCAGTGCCAGCAGTGCCAGCCCCATGGGACGTGGGCATTGAGGTCCTTAAAGCCAACCTGGAACAGCCTGGAAGCCCCAAAGAGTCTAAGAAACCATAGAATTGCTCCAAAGAGAGAGGCAGCTCCTTTTGGGGTCACACCAGCAGTGGACTTATCACAGTCCAAGGTGGCAGGAGAGCCCATGGAGACCTCAGCTGCTCCTGCCGTGCCCCTTCCCCACTCACTGCTCCGTTGGCATCGCCGGATCGCCCCGTTTATTTATTTTATTTAATGGCGTTGGCTAATTTCCACTTCAATTTTTTTCTTTTTCATTTTGTTGTTTATTTTAATGCGATCACTTCTAATGAGGCTAATGACATTTAGTCTCTGTGGCGGTGCATTTTAATTTGGTCACCGAAATGTCAGCGCGCGGCAGCCTCCTCCTATCTGCCCGTGACAAAAGGCACCTCACACAAAGGGCTCTGTCCCTGGCTGTCCCTCGCCCTCCTTATCTCCTTCTTCCCAGGGACATGCCAGGACTTTTGGCAAAGCCCCCTCCTACCATCCCCTCCTCTGCTGGCACCAGGGGAAGGGGTTTGGCTGCCAAGGGTTGTGAGGATGAAAGGCAAGGGCTGCCCAAAACTCGGGATTCTCAGGCGAGCCAGCGCCACGTAATTAATCAGATGTCAAAAGCTCTCAGCAAAGTTAGCTTTGATCGGCAGGGAAATCTGTCAAATAGGTTGTTCTGCTGCCCCCGGTGCTTTTCTGTCTCGCTCTGCCCATAAGTTTACCTTGGCACTTCTCCTTTCCGTGGCAGAGTTGGGAACTTCCTGCTCGGAAAGCCGAACCAGCTTCTCCTCGCCCGCACCAGGACTGGTGCCGTGGGCACTGCAGGGCTGGAGGTGGGAAAAGGGAAGAGGGCTGGGGTGGGAGTCAGATGCTTGGAGAGGCTGAGGTGCTCAGATGATGCTCTGTGAGTCTGGAGAGGGCTCTGGTCCAAGCTGGGGGGGTCAGGAGCAGCCTAAACCCTGGGAGTGGTGGCACTGGGGTCACAGGTGGCTTTGCTAGAGAGGTGCTGACTTCTCTGCCTCGTGTTGTATTTGAGTCTCTCAAGATGCTGAACCTCAGAAGCCTGAGCCATTTTGCTTAAGAATGAGTCCTTTTTTCCGCAATCTGGGCCCAAATGCAGCTGGATTTGATCAGTTCTCCTTTGATCTGTTCCTCCCTTGCTATTCTATGTACCAGGAATGGATGAAGATTAAAGTTTGCAGTTTCTGAGCAAACTAGGTTACTCATCACTGCACGGTACCCAATTACCTGCTGATACCTCAGGAGTGAGAAGGTATTGATCCTGCTTGGATTTGAACTTGTTGAACCAAAGACTGCGGATATTTCAAATCCGTGGCTGAGGACATGCCGTTTCCTTCAGGAATCAAAGTGGGGAGGCAGGCTGTGTTTGTGCACCACGTGAGCTGGTGGGAGGTGGGTCTCTCTGCCACAAGGGAGATGACCAGTAAGTGATAAATAATATTATCTGTACACTCCACAGTACAGGAGGGATGTAGATGTAATGACTTTTGTGATGTGCCTGGGGAATATCTCAATTTTACTGGAAATAAGTGCCCAGAAGCTGATTTTTTTACCCCGCATGGGTGGGTTTTCTGTGCCCTCTCTGCTCACCACCTCTTCGTAAGCCCTGCAGGCTGCAGAAGTGCCTTTGATGGCATCCCCTGTGTCTGCCTTCCTCCTGTCTGTCTTGTTCCCAAACAGAAATAGCCCATCAATTCAAAATAAACCCGAAAATTCTTCCAAAATTACCTGGTGAGACGAGGCCGGGGGGCCTGGATCAAAACGTTTATTACTGAAACTCGGTGATACCAGGTCTCACTCTTACACAGTGGTTGTTTCCAGCAGATCTTAAAATACTTCACGGAGAAGAGAAATTTCATTGTACCTGTTTTTGTAGACAAGGGAGCCAAGGAATAAAGAGGGAAAATGACTTGCCCAAGGCATGTGCAGAGACACGTGTTAAGAGACATGTCCTTGCTGTAGCTCCAAATCTGAAGTGCGTTTTTATCCTTGTGAAACAGTGGAGTTTGGCTTCCTGCTTCAAGAAACACAGGAGGAAGAGTGCAGGATCAGAACACTGGGTGCTGAAATCCCTGAACTGGGCTGACAGGGAGCTGGAGCATCACCAGGCTCTTGGAGCTGCCCTCGGAGCACCAGGTGCCCCAGTTTGTTGTCCTGGTGGGAGAGGCAGTGCCACAGCTCAGGCAGCGATGTCTGGAAGTAGGAAAATGTGAATTCATGACTTTGTGAGTCGAGGGGCACCCTCTGCTCCTCTCCAGGTTGGCAGGAGGGCAGTCTGTGATTGATCTCCCTGCCCTTTCACGTTGCATCTCTGCCTGTCTTTCCCCCGAGGTTTGAGAGTGATGATCCCGGAGCTGAAAGCAGGAGATGAACGGAGGAGAAATTCTCAAGCACGCTCTTCACTCAGCCCTTGGTCTCCAGATGGAAATGCTCTTTGGAATTTCACGGAGAGCACGCATTTGTCCTGTCAGGGCCTGCCCTGCCTCGGCTCCGTGCGCTGCAGCATCCGCCGGCCGCTCCGAGGCCGAGAGCCGCTGCCTTTGCCAGCCTCTCCGTATCCTCGGGATACTTTATCTTTATAAAGTCGCAATAAGTGGACAGGATAATATATTTCACTTTTAATAAGGTGTTGCCAGTTGCACACACTCCGCAGAGCAATTAGTGTCAAAGGCAGCTAAGCAATGGCGGGCGCCGTAATTCCGCTGTTTACTGGGCTGCAGGATTTATGGGCAGCGCCGGAGGAGCCACGGTCACAGCTTGGCTGGAGGCACAGGAAGGGCCATGCACTGGCTTGGAAACCACGCTCCGAGCTGCTCCTCGAGTCCTGGAACTCATGGGAGAGAGGCAGGAATGAGCCAGTGATTGGTTTTGGTGATCCCTCAGTTCTGGGACTCCGAAAGGAGAGGCTGAGCCTGCTCAGATGTGCCAGCCGGACAGGCGATTGCTCAAAATTCCAACTGAGAGGGACCCTCTTGCTCTTTGTGTGTTGGCCTTTGGGGCAGAGCTTTGAATGTGATGTTTTCCTAATCAGGGAGGGGAATCATTCAATCACAGAATGGATTGGGTTGGAAGGGACCTTAAAGCTCGTCTCATCCCCTATCCTCACCACGGGCAGGGACATCTTTCACTAGAGCAGGTTGCCTGACTTTGAACATCTCCAGGGATGGGGCAAAGTCTGGAGAAGTCTCCTGTGTCTGGATTAAAGGAAGACCCTGGGCTTGGCTGGCACATGGGTGTAGAGCTGATGGTCTGACCAGTCGGGTAGAGACAGGACTGGAGAGGGGAATTTTCAGATCTTGGGGAGGCTTTCTTGCATCCTTACAGCCCGTGAGGTACCTGGAAATATCCAGAGATAGTGGAGGACCATACCCAGTGGTTCTGCTTCATGAGAGCATAACCCCATTTTCTATCCTGGGCATCTAGGACTTCTTACTTCAGCTTTTTAAATGTTTTTTTAGCATCAGGGCATGTTGGGCAAAAAGCTTCAGTGAGCTCAGCTCAGGGAAGTGCTTATCCCTGCCTCCTTCCCATGAACTGAACATTCCCGCTTTTGTCTGGGGCTCTCTGATCATCACAGGCTGTACTGTGCAGTTTTTATAAAGTCAGTCCGTGTGCTGATCTCGCTGCCGAGGCTGTCAGGCAGCTCCACCATCCTGCCAGAGCCCTCCTACCCAGATCTGACCAGGCTCGTGCTGCCACTTGAGTGTCCAGAGCCTTGACCCACTGTCCTTGTCCTTCTGGGAGGACAGGCTGTGGTGTCACACCGGCTGTGCTGCTGGGAGGTGCTGCTGTGCCTCACGGATGGGTTGGGCTGCAGATGCTGCAGAGTCAATCCAGCCAGGATCTGCTGCGGGGAAGCAAACTCAGTTTGTGTCAGATGTGTCGGATCTGATTCTGAGGGTCTGGAATCAGCCCGGTGGGGAAGGCAACAAGCAGGCAGCCGCTAACGAGCGAGGCGTCGTGCCAGGGATGCAGCATCAGCTTCTGCATCCCTCATCTCCAGGTGCCATGGGCTCTGCACACCTGAACCTGCACCTCTGCTGGCATTTGCCACCCCAGCCCTGGGGGGATGTCCTCACTCTTGGAGAGATCAGCCCCAGAATTCGGTTTTTAGAGAGAGCACAGGTGATATTGCTGAGCCCGTGCCCCTGCCTGCTCCCCCTTCCCCAGCCCCTGGTTCTCAGTTCAATAAAGTCCCAGTTTCTTGGGTTTGTTCTCCGAATTGAAAGCCTTCCATTTTCACACCTCTGTAATTGGTGCTATCTGTTGAGAGAAACTCTGCAACTCCAGCCAGCCAAGGTCAGGAGGAGCTGAATTGAATTAAAAGGAGCAGAAATTGGTTCGAGGTGGGCAGAGGGCCACAGGGAGAACTATGCAATTTCTCTCCTCGGGACTCCTGATGAGCAGAGCAAGCGGCAGCTTCCCATCTCTGCCCACGGGGGGCTGACACTGGCCCACCCACACCTTAATCTGTACACTGAGGTGGGCACCTCTCAATTGAAAACAAGGAAATGAAACCCAGCATCTCTTCCTTTTATCTGGCCAGCAGGCCAGGGCTCTGCTCCTCTGCCTCCTTGGCCGGGATGCTGACAACTGTCACTGAAATGACCTTGCTGTGATTAAATACAGCAGGAAATGATGTTTTTAATAAAAAACTAAAGCTGTGATACAAGCTGATGGCTGGGAGATTTGAGAGGCTGTGTGTAAATCCTCCCTGTATGTCAGCCCCAGGTTGAGAACCCCTTGTGCCTTTGGACTGAGTTAAGGGTGAGCATCCCAGCCTTTGGATCATGGTTCCCCAGCTCAGTCTCTGTTGGCTGAGGCTGGTGTAAAACCAGAGCAATTTCAGCCAAAGCCAGTGGATTTATAGCCCTGTGGCAAAGCTACGGAGGGAGAATGTGCTGGGAAGTGCCAGGTGTGGAGTTGTATTAGGGGAATAGATGGGATGCTTACAGCTCTTATGGAGCTGCTTGGAAATTTTCCCACAATTTTTTTCCCCGTGAAAAATGGTTATTTTTTGTTATGTTCACTTAGAGAGTGCAGGAGCACTCTTTGCTTGGCTCTGGGAAGCTTGCTTATCTTGAGCACTTTCTAGGAGCAGGAGGAGACCCATCTGAGGAAGGGAGTGCTGTAAATTCTGATCCCTCTGTGCTGCACTTATCCCTCAGCCCACACAGATCTCATCTTCCCCAGGCCAGGCTGGGCTGCCTTTCTCTTTTGCAGCTTTTCTAGTGGGTGTATAATTAGTTTTTATAAGGGTTTTGGCCCCAGGTCTTCCCCAGCCCAGCTAAATGTCCTTGGCTCTCCAGAACCAGAGCCGCTCTGGCTTTGGTGCTGCCTTGGTGAGCATTCAGAGTAGAGTGGCTCCAAGAGTAGACAGCGCAGAAAGGGGGAGATATTTCAAATGGTGAAATTTCAGGCAACAAGGGAGCAATTTTCCACCCACTTCTGAGCTGGAGCAAAGCCCTCCCAGTCTCCCTTTCTGTCGCTCCCCAGCTGGGCTGGCACCAGGGATGTGCCATTTATCAGAGGCAGTAAGAAGGCACGTGGCCAAGGTAGCCTTGGAGGATGCCAAGCGCGGTGCCCTGCCTGCCCAGCTGTTTGGAGCTGCCCCAGCCCCGTTTTTCCCCCCAGGGCACTCGGTGCTCGTGGCCTTGCTGTCCCCTGCTCCTGTCCCCGGGCAGGAGAGGAGGCAGTGGCACGGCTGGAGCCGGCGGAGTGCCCTGCGAGTGCCCCGGGCCCCTGCTCTGCCTCTCTCGTAATTTATACGAGCGCAAGCCGATGTTCCCTTTTAAATTGACAAAGGCAGAGACTGGAGCCCGGGAAGCCCTCTGACCCCGGAGCCCTGGTCCATGAAAATTACAGGCGCTGTACAGCGCGTTTCCTCTTGATGTACTTGCAGTGGGGAGATGCTGGTTAATTTGCCAGGACTCAGAGGTGACCCGGGTTTAATAAAGAGGATTAATGGATTTGAGCTAAAGGTCTCGGCTGTTTGGAGCTGATAGCCTTCTCCTTCGAAGACACTCTGGCAAGGCACGGCTCAGGCTCCTGACGGGAGAGGTGGGGGCAGCTCTGCTGGAGGAGCGATGCAATGTGAGCAGGGCATCGCCTCGGGGTTAATTAGCAAACCCAGGTAGCCTGGCCCGTGTCCCCGGGCTGGGCAGTGCCGCTGTGAGGCTGCCAGCCTGCCCTGTGTCCCTCCTGTCACTCCAGCAGTGGAGCAGGGAGGCTGGTGCTGCCCTGGGATGTCCCCTTCCCACGTCCCAGGCACGTGTGCCACCCCTTAGGGGGGACACGACCAGGCAAAGGTTGTGACAGCTGGGACACGGAGCTTGTGCAGTGCCTTCTGCTCCAGTTTTGGGATTCGATGCTGAATTTGGGCTCAGAGCCCTTGTTTCAGCAGCTTTCCCTGTGGCTGGTTTAGGATGGCAGTGCCCTCCATCCAGTGGATCCCAAAGGCAGGGCTGACTGTGCCGAGGGGAGTTTGTGCTTTGTACCGAGTCTGGTGATTTACACTCCTCCTCGGGGAAGACAGGCAGGGTTTTAGGGATGAGAACGGTCACACCAGCAGACCCTACAGTGATGGGCAGCTGGGGAGCAGCAGAGGAGAAGGTCTGGCTCAGGGCTGGACCCCTGAGCAGTGTCACAGCTGGGTGTGGGGATCGAGGGAGGATGGAGAAGGAGTTTCTTGCCTGGAGGATGCACATGTGAGGGGTGACAGGGCTGCTGGGGACAGGAGCAGCCTGGGAGCAGTTTATCTCAGCACATCCACGCTGCTCTCTCCCCTGGAGTCCTCTTGCTTTCACAAGGGTTAATGACAGTCCTGTGGGAAGGATCCCACGGGGCTGGCAAAAACCGTGGCAGGAGTGATTGGCTGCCAGGGGCTGTGCTGGGGAAGAGGCTGAGCTGAGCTGCAGCCATACCCCCCTGCTCTGCCTTGCCACTTAGTGTTCCCAGCACGCAGAGAGCAATGAATTCCCTGTAGCGTCCCGCTCCCTGCCCCGGAGTCTCTGGCGATATTCCCGTAATAAGTAAGTGGAGTACTTTGGACAGGAGCAGCCAGGGACTGGGCCAGTTTCCCTGCCGGGAAAATGCATGCACGATCAATGCAATCAACTTACCCTTCAGGTCCTTTTTGGGTTGGATGGAAGAGATGCTCTGACTGAAACCCATTTATTGAGTGGAGAAGGTGCAATGGAATTACAAGCTGTAGCTTTTATCAGCTCCTGGCTTCTGCCTTGTCTTTTCCTTATCCAACAGAATGCCGAGTGTTATGAAGCATTATTCTCTTAAAACCCCATTATTCCTCATTTCAGAGGGGTGCGTAAGCACTCAGCGATTCATCCTTTGCCAACTACAGGTGGAAGTGTTCAACAGGAGGTCCTGGAGTATTATTTACTCCTCCAGGGCTGGGCACTGACCTCTCTCAGCTCTCTTGCTCATCAGGGAATTCCAAGTGAACAATTCCCATGCAGAGCTGAGCATCAAGTCAGAGCCAAAACCATTTGTGTTCCTCCCAGTGCATCCCACAGCTCTTCAGGACAGGAAGGGAAGGCGTTTAATGTATCATGGAGAAATTACGTCCAGGAGCTGGAATGGATGATTCAGCAAATGCACTTAAGTGTGATGCCCTGTTTTAATGGATCCTGATGTGCTGCTGGATCTCGGGGGGAAACCCTGGAGGGAGTTTGTGGGGATGTCCATGGCTGCACAAACTCTGAACATCATTGGGAGTGAGGTCAAATTTTGTCCTTCTATGCCTGTGTTTTGGTCACTTTGGGCTGATGCTGGCAATATTTTTTGGTCTGGATAGTGTGTGACTCACGGGGACTTTCTCCTGCTATAAAGAGGCCTATTTTTGAGTAGCTGCTGAAATGAAAAAAAGGGGAAAAAAAAACCACCCCAGAAATTGTGGATGTGCTGTCATTTAATCTCTTTAAACCAGCCACCACAGAGGTCAGGGCAAGAGCCTGTCTGGCAAATAATCTTTAATGCTCACAGGCAGGCAGGACTTGGGGTTTGTTTCACTCCTGCTTCCTCCAGCGAGGAGCACCACCTCCGTGCCATCCTCTTCCTCGGGAGCCGTGCCAGCCAGCTCCTGGCACGGTGAAGGGTTCCCGATGTGAGATGAGAGATCCAGCTAATGGTCCTGCGCCGCTTCCCTGGCTCCGGGGAGGGGCGGGCACCGAATTTAGCCGGGCGGTAGCTGGGCAAAGAGTCTATTTCGATCAGGCAAAGAGGAAAGCGCTCCGGTCCCGAGGCTGCCTCCCAGGAACAGCCTGGCTCGGGATGCAGAAGGCGCTTTGCAGTCGGGTCAGGCGCGCTCCGCCGAGCCCGGCCCTGCACGGAGCCGGGGGTGCCGCAGCGGGGACCCCCCATCTGCGGCGGGGCTGCTGCCTTAATGCAGTCAGCCGGCATTGTCTTCCGCCTGGAATTCATCCCTGGGTTGCCATGTATTATTTAGCTCGGCGCTGGAGAGGCGAGATGCAGTTTTCGGGGAAGGCGCCGGGCAGAGCATCCGCAGCTCCGGGTGTTGGCTGGCAAGCGAGCAGAGCCTCGCCGGGGTCTGACCCTCCGGCCCCGTGCTGCTGCCGTGGCTTCTCCCGGGAGAGCTCTCATCCCGGGCAGCAGACCTAGCGCGAAATTGCTGTTCACTCCTGCAGCAGGAGATTTAATTATCATTAGCTGAGCTTGCACAGCTCCACGTGCCGCCGTGCGGCTGCAAGTTGAGCTGGGCCTTTTAAAAATCCAGCTGCAATATATTTATTTTCTGCCCTCCCTCCCTGCCTCCCCCACCGTGCGCCCCCTCTTTTCCTTGTGTTTTTATTCTTTGCCTCACATAAAGGCTTTGCTTTTATGTTTTGGGTCAGTTTGGCAGCCTCTGAGCACAGTGAACGCTCGGAAAGGATGGAAAATGAGTATTTCAAGGAGGCTTGCAGCCAGGCAGAGCAACCTGTGGGCATGTTTAAAATATGCAAGTCCCATTCCCAGGGATTGGGCGGTTTTTGCAGGATTTGGTGTTTATTTTATAACTTACCAATTGCAGTGGGGGAAAAAAAAAAAAAAAGAAGTGCTAAAAAATCCTTTTTCTTGAGAACAGCAGTCAGGGTCATGGTGGGTGTGGGAGGAAGGGGAGAGATCCCCAGGGAATTTCCCTCTGTGGGCTGGAAAAGTCAAATTTCCTGAATTGCCCAAGATTTCAATATTTTTTTTTTAAAGACTCCAGCTGCCTGTGCAATGAGCTGGCGAAACCCAGCCCAATCCTCCACAAAACTGCTGCTTTTAGCAGAACTTTGTTTCCATCAGCATTTCCTGCAAAACTTTCTTTTTTAATGCCAAATTGGGTCTTTTTCCACCACAAATTCCCTTTTTCTGGAGAGTCCTGGGCAAATCCCCACTCTGTGGGCCGAAGTCCTGGCATGGTGACCTTTCCCCATGATTTTTCCCATCCCTGTCCCACCCAGCCCTGGAAGCTGCTTTCCCCCCCATTGCCAATAAAGGCAAACAAAAATTAAATCTATAATTATCATTACTAATTCCACTTAATTAGTCACAAGCCAGCAGCCAAATTGGCTTTCTCATAATTATCAGATAAGCAGTAAGCACATCTCATAGATTATAATTAACACTGCTTAATTAAAATCTAATATACATACACCCTTTCCTCAACATATGCCTAATTGGGTTCACAAACAGAGGGGGTGTGAAGTCCCCATCCCTGTTGCTCCCCCAAAGATTTGTTGGATGCCACTTTTGTGTTAAGTTGGTGGCACATGGGATGTTATTCCTGTGCTTTCCAACACCTTGGCTCCAAAAAAAAAGTGTGTCCCTGCTGCACGGTGAACTCACACAAGATGCTCTCCCGACTTCTCTATTTTTTCTTATTATTGTTATTGCTCCAGCTGTGACCTCTCCATAATCCCCCGTCGACGCTGGGCTCTGCAATAATAAAGCAGCTTGAATAAATTACGCTTTCAAAGGCGAAGGACGGATTTTGGCGCAGAGCTCTGGAAATTGATGTCTCTCTTACTCCTTCTTTTCCTGAGCGGGGTCGGGAGATGCTCCGTGAGGCTTTTTCTATGGAGGGAAACTCTCAGACTTGTTTGCACCCTCACTGGTCATTGATGCCTCACTGAAATCTCATTGATGCCTCACTGAAATCTCATTGATACCTCACTGAAGTCTCGTTAATACCTCACTGAAGTGCTCTGAGTGTCACAGCAGGGATGGCAAGGAGGCCCTTGGTCCCCTCCAAGCCTCGGTTGAGGGGTTGATGCTCACACATGATGGTTAATGTGCTGGGGGGAGGCTTTTAGCTCTTCTTTCCTTGGATTTGGTGGAGGGGCCACCCCTGTGGATGGAGAACACAGGTCTGACCCAGCACAAGCATCCTAAGGGGCCACCAAAGCTTTGGTGTCCCCTTTGCAGGTGGCCTGACTTGTGAGCAGGGCACCTCCTACCAGCAGTGCCACTGCCTGACCTTGGGGCAATAATTAGATTGTATTCCAGGTAGCTGTGCTCCCATTCCCAGATAAATTCTCTCCTGTTTGGCTGCCTCAGAGAAGCAGAAACTCCTGATAGTGCTGATTATTAATGAGATCATTTGCCTGCCAGTTTTTGCTGAGCTCATATCTGACTGGGGAGTTGATTCACTGTGGGAGATTTACAAAATGTGATTTCCGTCTCAGAGATGCTGAGCCGAGCTCCTTTAGCCGGGATGGAGGGGGCTCCTGCTCTGGGATTTAGTCCTGGCGAGGGCTCCTGGCTGCAGTGCCAGGGCTGGAGACCCTTTCTCTGGGGATGGGGCATTTTGAGCACCAGTCCTTGGGGATGGGGGCTGCCATGCCCCGAGAATCGCAGCTGTGGGGTGATGCCAGGGCATCCCGGCATTCCGTGATGTCAGCTCCTCTCCAAAGGCCTTTAATGCGGCGGCTGTGGGAAGGAAAGGGAAGGCTTGGCACGTGTTCCGAGCGTCGGGGGAGGATTTGCGGATTAGAGATGTGTAATTGTATGTAGTGCATGACAAAACAAAATAAGTGGCAAAAAAGAACTCAGTCGTATTAGGGATTCAAAGCGAGCGTTAAGCTTTTCTACATTAAGGGAGGAAAAAAAAAATAGCCAGGAAAATGCATGAGGCAAAATCCCCTCTGCTCCTGCTGCACGCCGAGGTGCAGGCTGGCTGCAGGAGCTGCGGGGTGAGGGAGGGGTGAGGGACACTTGCCATCCGTGGGAGACAGGAGCCAACCACTCCTGGAAACTTCTCCCTCCCGGCGCCAGCCGCGGATGGATTTGCTGGCCGGGGAGACACGCGCGTTTGGAAAATGAAGGTGAAACACGGCTTGGGGCTTCCTGGCTGGTTTTCCTGGCCATGCTGGCATGCCGTGGAGGAGCCAGGTGCTCTGAGCTGTGGTGGTGGCTGAGCCCCCCTCTCCACACCGTCCCCGCGCCTTGTGGTCGAGCATCTCCACAACCGCTGCTCGCGAGGTTCTCGCCTGCCCGCACGAGGCAGCTGGAAGCTTTTGTCCGTGGGGATTTCTCGCCATCATAAGATCTTCCCAGATTAAGTAAATAATTTCACATTAGCTTAATTAAGTCTAATAGACTCATTAGTTCGCTCTTTGCGCGCGTTCCCGAGGGAGGATGGCCGGGAACCGTGAAAAGTTGCCGCAGAGAAATCCTGTGGCATCTTAAAGGCAGGAGCTGGCAGCGCCAAGCGCGGCTCCTGGGTCAGGGTTGGCTCCCTGAGGTTCAGGAACTAAAAATTCACATCCTTATAGCAACTTGAATCATGGGGAGGTCTTTCCTGTCCAAAATGCTGCTGGGTTTTGGGCTGGCTGTTGGTGGGTGTGATGTTCCAAGCAGGAACATGCTCCAGACCATCCCCTGGGGCCACAACCACCTTTGTGTGCTTGGGAATAATCTTGTCTTGCTTGGAACAGGGTGGCTCCATCAGACCAGTCTGGCAGTGCCACAGGGGCACGCTTTGGAGTTTTTTGATGCTTTCACAAGCATCAAAGGAAGGATTTTTCTTCCTTCTCCCACTACCAAGGGGTTTCTAAGCTCGCCGTGCTCTGAAGGGTGGAGAAGAGCAGGGGCTCCTGATCTGGTGGCAGGGTTGGGATGATCCCTTTGGCCGCTGCGTGGGATGGCAGGAGTGGCCCCTGGATGGTGATGTAGGACATAGAGTGACAGGTGGGGGACAGATGTGAGCAGAGAAGCAGATATGTGGGAAAAAAGGCTGTGGCTGCCCTGGACAGAAGGCGATGGGGAAGGGAAGAGCTGATGGAAGCTAAAATGTGAGTGTGCTGCCAGGGTGGGAATGTGTCTGTTTGCAGCAGGGAGAGATTTTGGCTTTTCTTTTACCTGGTGGTGCGTGGGCCTCAATTATACTGCGGTGTACAGGGCATTTTTATGATGCGTTTTAAAGTTACATCAAGGGCATTGAGAGCATATGGGTAGGTGACCTCTTTTTGCATTTGCATAAATCTAAATAAATAAAATAAAATTGAGAGCAGGAGGCAGGGACCTGCAGATCTCTTCATTCCGGTGGCGTGTTCCTATCTCCCGCGCACAATGCTGAGGAGCAGAAAGCACAGAAGCCCGAGGTAGACATCTGGTTTCCCTTTCAGAAGTGTTGCCTGTTCTTTATTTATAAAGAAATTATTGTATTTAAAGCCAATACTCATCTCTTGTACCAGCAGAGAGCAGAGATAGATGGATAGATTAGAGGGAAGTGGGTTGTGCATATAAATGGGGGTTAATTTGCTGACTCTTTGGAGAAGTGAAACCTGGCTGAGAGCTCCAGGGTTTGGAGGTTCCTGGGGGTGTTTTTACCTTCAAAAGCAGCGTGAGAGGAGCCAGTCCTGGCCAGGGGGATGCTGAATCACGGCGTGCTGAGCACCATCCTCATTCCTGCTCTGATGGAGGGAGAAGGGAGAGTCAACAGCATCCCTGGGGCATCGGAGGGGACAACCTCTCCTCTCCTTGTGGCTTTGGGATTTGTCCCTCCACATCCCACCCACAGCATTTCTCTTTGCCTGACTCCATCTGGGCAGCAGGATTTGGTGCTGGCCGTGCAATGGCTCCAGCAGGGATAGGAATGGGAAGAGAATAGATTGAAATGCTAAATATACCCAGCAGGAACCAGCTGGAGCCGGTGGAAACCTCAAACGTGCACATAGAGAGGAAGAACACAATGTTTCATTTGTTTTGTTTTATTTCACAAGAAAAATCTTCACAGCCCAAACTGTCACTTTGGAAGTAATTTGTGGCTGAGGATTTCAACACCCACTCCAATGATATTTTATTCTGACCCTAAACAAAATCAATAGGTTTTTTTTTCCCTCCTCCTTTTTCTTCTTCCCTGAGAAAACAGTATTTTTCAGCTCAGTGGAAGAAGAAAATAGATTCTGCCCAGTGTTGTTAAAAAGATATTATAACCAGTGTCTCTGGAAGTGTAAAAAGTACATGATCTAATATGTCTGAAGCAATTTTGAAAGGCTGCTTTATTTAGGATAATGGAGAAGCAGCAGTAAACCTCATAATCTTCCTGGATAAGGAGTCCAGCAGGAGGGATCTGAGCTGCAGTGTTGTGCCCTGGCTGCTTTTTTTTCACCTGTCAGAGCCAGGGCTGAACACTGGATGAAGCCCAGTGAGGTGGTGGCACACAGGAGCAGCCAGGGAGGGTGGGAGGGCTCCTGTTTTGGGTCTGCAAAGCCCCTGAAGAGGGGAGAGAGGCTCTGAGATGCAGGAGCATCCCTGGGAGGGGTTAGGACACCAGGGATGCTGGTCAGGGATGACTCTGGCACCGCTGCCCTGTCTTTTCATGTTCCCAACCTGTGAAAGCTGAGGAGCCTTCAGCAGAATTGTCCCCATCGGTTGCCCTCCTCAGGAATTACAGAAAATGTTG